>VDFB02281492.1:862050845-862063756 GCA_007258455.2 Sequoia sempervirens | reverse complement strand
CTCGATATGATAAAGAAGATCCAAAAAAAATCAATCAAGAAATGGTTAAGTTGATGTTCATAGTGCCTCAAACAGATGAGATAAGAGAGAGGGTTAAAATATTAACTGAGAGATTACAAAACTTGCAAGTAAGCTATCATGAGGTCTTTAATTATAACATAAGTTCATTCATGGTTTTATATTTTGTGCTTTTTTATGTCATGAACTAAAATATGTGTTGTTTTTATAGGGTTATTTGCCTCCTCATGTTGCTCCTAGCCATGATCAGGGTAGTGCAAGTGTTGCCCGAGGAGTAAGGGTTGGTACAAGTTTCCATCCTGCTCTTCCTACACATACATCACATCATCTAACCCCATCATCTGTGCCTATATTATCGTCTGAAATGTTGACAATACATACCATGCAGGCATCCGTTAATGCACCCTTTGGCATCGAACACATACCAAAACATGTGTCAGGACATGTACCTGGGGATGCAGAGACCACTAGTACTGGTGATGTTTTAGCAGCATTTCCTAGATCTTCCCATATTACTAGTACGGGAACATTTCCAGTCACACTTGTGGTGACCGAGGATTTCATTCCCATAAAGATAGAGAAGGTCCCATGTACTTTAAAATGTTTTAATTATTATTCTATATAATCCAATTGAAATTTACTTATTGATCGCTCTTTTTAGACTCATTGATCCCATGATCATTTTAGAGGAAAATGATGTTTTTTATAAACATCTAAGTGATATTACATTGGAGCTCTTCGCCCACCATAATGACATGGTGGAATGCCCAAAATCAAGATTTAAACATGAGCTCATTAAGAATCAAGCTTAGTTGTGTTGTTTGTGATAAAACATTCAACCAAAATCCACAAGTCCTTCGCAATGGGTACCCATCTAAAGTATGTGAGGGACCAATATAGACCCACATTTATAGAAGAACAAAAAGTATGAGTGTCCCCCCATGATTCTGGAGAGGGAGTGGAAGGACCTAGTGTCGGATGGAAAGGAGAAGGTAGAAAAGAAAAAAAGAAAGACACCACTGGGCCCAGTAAGGTATGTGATACTATCAACAATGTAATTATATACTTATTAATCTTTCTTTTGGCTAATCTAACATACTTCAAACTTCCTCATAGGCTTCCCCAAGACATCAAAGGAAACAAAGGCAAGACTAGGTGCCATACAAACTTGGCTCGTGGTTATATGAACAATGCGACAAATTGTAAGTATCAATAAAATGAAATATAGTATCCAAATAATAAATTGAAAACAATTTTGGTTTTATCACACCATAGAAGAAAAATTCATGATCTTATGCAAAAATGTAGGGCTCTAAATTCAACAGAGTTCCCATAGAAGATGACCTAAATATTTCCTTCCAGCAAGGCTATGGAGCTGTAGCTAAACTCCTAAGAGTCTTGACTGGGAAAATGCAACCTTCCACCACATCCAACACATAGGTAAATAAACTCAATAAAGTTTATTTAAAATTGAATACTTGTGCAATCTATTCAATATTAATTTCCACCATAAAGTAATTACATGCCTATTTGTTTTAAACATTCAAGCAATGATAATACTGCACATGACATTGGAATGCAGCCTGGTGAGGTTGGAGCACAATGTGCAGATGAAGGTCATGGTGTGCATACCAGTACTTTAGAGCATGTAGAGCATGATCAAGCTAGAGAAGATCAGGAATATGATGTGGCCCCATCAGGTAAAGAGGACCACTCTAAAGTTCTTTTAAAAATATTTAATTGTGATTGGTGTATTAACTAATGTAACCTTTCATGTTTCAACTTTAGAGCATGTAGAGCGTGAACAACGTGTTGAGTATGATCAGGATAGAGAAGATCAGGAACATGATGTGGCCCCATCAGGTAAATAGGACCACCCTCATGTTCTCTTAAACATATTTAATTTCAATTGGTGTATTAATTAATGTAACCTTTTGTGTTTCAACTATAGATCAGGATTTAGAGGGTGTTCAACATGTTGAGCATAAGTCTATAACAAAAGTTCAGGAACATGATGTGGACCCATCAGGTAAAGAGAACCACTTTAATGTTCTTTTAATTAATGAAATACTTGAAACAATAATAATAAAACATATCAGTTTAACATTATTTCTTATTGCAGCAAACCCCCCTTGTAGCAGCGTCCATATCATGAGCAGACGACTAGGCATACATTAAGATCATGAGTAGAGGGAAAAACAACTAAAGGGGGGACAAATATTGATTTAGAAAATGATACTCCACTTCAACTTTATGTAGCTTTAAAAAAGAAACAAAAAAAAAGTGATTGTAATCATATCATGACAACCATATTTTTTATAATATGTAAAACCGAAGAATGAATATTATATGCGTTAATGAATGAATGTGAATATGTTAATTAATGAATGTTATATGTTATTAATGGATGAATGAATGAATGTTATATGTTATTAATGGATGAATGAATGATTAATGCTATATGATTGGGTATGGGGAATTGAGAGTGATGTGAGGGGGGGGAGGGGCCAAATGAGCTTCCACCGTCACGTGGTTGGCCCTGTTAAGTAGAGAATATTAAACTATTCTCAAAAAAAAGAGAAGCTCAATAAGGTAATGCACTTTTCAATATAAGAAATGCATCGTTTGAAGCATCAAACCAATATGTAGTTTGTATGTATGATCAGTCGTCAGTCTCCGCAATGGTACATTTCAATGAATATTTAAAAAAAAAAAAATTGCATTGTTTCATCGCAATTTCGACAAAACACACCAACGAATTGCCAAAAAGGTTCGACGAAGTTGTTATAGCTACGACAAAGGTTTTATCATAAATAATTGCCCATTGTGTCGCAATTTTGATGAAATTTTGGTGTTGTTTCGATGCTACTACTTGCCCGTTTCATCGCAATTTCGACAAAATTTTGGTGTTGTTTCGATGCTACTCCTTGACCATTTCGTCGAAATGGCGATGAACATCTGGTGTTGTTTTGACACTACTCCTTGCCCATTTCATCGAAATGGTGATGAACTTTTGGTGTAATTCGTCAGTGGATACACAAAGTTTTCGTCGATATTTTGACAAAAGTCTGAGTCATTTTATGATGCTGACGTCTGATGAATCTACATCATTATTTCGACATTTAATTCATCATCGGCCTTTCGACGAAAAAACAACGAAAATATTTTCATCATTTTGTCGCTTGTCTGACAAAGATTTTTTGAATGACCGATGAACGTCCATCAGAAAATGGTGTCAAATTCAATATTGATGGATTATTTGAAAGGAAAAAAAATGAGGATAAATTTAAAGAGATTAGAAGGAAACTTACCGAGTCTTCAAAAAGACTAATTTTTCATAATGTTACTATGTAGGTTACTATTACATTGGAAATATCCAAGTCCAAATTCATGAAGCTATTGAAAGATGGAATAATAACAGTCAATAAAGGAGAGGTCAACTATGGATACACTTGGCAATTTGGGCAGCCTAACACAACCACAAATTCGTGAAAGCACTCAAAGATTTCTAGAAGGAATTCAATGACAAAACAAAGGAAAAAAAAGAGAATAACAAAGAAATAGGACCCAAAATCTATGTCAATGAAGGAGAATGCTTTGTAATTGAAGTGGTAAAGTCTAATGAAGACCTATCATATATTGATCCCCCATGGGATGGGAAGAATGATACACTTACAATGAGAGTAAAATCTCTAATTAGAAGACATGCATTGTAGTATATATAAGTGGGATGTGAACTTAGTGTTTGTATGTATAATGTGTAACACATGAAACTGTACCACTACATACACAGTTTAGAATTATACAAACAACGCTAAAATAGTAGATATAATTTGTTATTATATTATTACTAGATAGTTTTTTGTTACTAGACTATTTAGCACTATATAGGCAATGCTTGGTTGTACTAGTTGAAATAGCTTGGATTAGATAAGCTATGCATAATTTCATATTATGACTAAATTATATCTACTACAAAAAAAAAGTATCCTTCAGTATCAAAATTTAGAAATATCATCTACAAGCTCTACTCATACTTCTTCCAAAGTCTCAAATAGTTTGTGAAATTTCAAGATTTTTATGAGGGAATAACAACAAGAAACAAGATTCTTAAGGATGTTGATACCATATGAATCTCCTTGAATGGACCAACACAAAAAGTTATTTTAGAATATCAATATTTGATTGGATTAATGTACAAACATCATCACACAATAGATAAAGCTCTTGACCTCTTACATAGGTTAAGCAGTATAGAGACACTCTTAACTTTATCTAGTCTTATCCCCATGCTAGATGAAATGGATAATCTTATGAAAAACCCAAGAAAGAATTATGTATATTTAATGAAAATAAGAAGTTATGTGTCTTTGTATGTGGATTTGATATACCAATGTACTATTATATGATGGTCAAGCTCTCTACTAGAGAAGTAACTTTTAGAAAGGAAGCTTTCAATGACACTTTTAATTTTGTAAGTACTATTTTAAATTGTATTACAAAATATCTTTCCTTAGATATTATAGAAGGTTTTCCTCAAGATGAACTACATGAATCCATGTCTATTGTGTATCCTCAATTTTGGGTCCAACTCCACCATCAACCAAACTATTTTCATAGGAGCATAACTACCTTGGTTGAATATTTTTCAAAACGTTAAAAATATAATGGACATAAAATAGAAGGAATTACAAATAGAACTAAGATTAGAGAGAAATTTGATCATTTTGCAATAATTATGATTGAACTGTTTGATTCCTTCGAGAATCCCATTGTATACACCTAAAAATGTCTTGAGTATATCACACATCTTGATTTCATTCACTAACATCATTTTTTCTCATTTTCATCCTATTTAGTCCATGTAATTAAATGAAGCCAATTATTTAATTAAATTCACCTATTTCCCCTATTAATCAAATAATTAATTTTATTTGATTAATTTATCACCTTCATATTAATTTATTCTCTTTTGATTAAATAATGTCAAATTATTTAATTAAATATTAGTTTCCCTCTTTTATTAAATAATTCATAATTGTTTAATTAAAGTTCCTAATTCCTCAACTTGCACAATTAAAGGACTTTCTAAATTGTTTAACTGACTAATTATTCCTCCAATCCTCCAAATTGCATAAAGAATAATCTCATGGGATATTTCCTTTTCAAATTTAAATTCTTCCCTCCACATGAAATATCTCCCACATGCTTCCTAAAATCAAGGGATTTGTTAATCTCTCATGGATTAATAGCCTTTGATTAAATATTTGATCCATTCGTTAAAGAATTTTTGACCATTGATTAAATTCTTGATCCATGTCTTCATCTTTGATTCAATTTCCTCCATTGATTAGCTAATTCAATCTTGACCATTAATTCATTCTAAAAATCTGTAAATACCTCTCATTTTACATGAAAATGAATTCAAATTCATTGAAAGCACCCTTACTATACTGAATTTACCACTCACTCCTTGAGAAATTTGAGAGATTTTTATGTGAATCATCCCAAATTATCAATCTTTTGCATCAACTCAATCATGGATTAGGCAAGTTTGAGCAATCGACATCATATCACATCGAATTTTCACTCAATCCACAATGAGATTACATGTAAATACATCGTTTAGTTAGATTCATTTGCAATTATTTGTATGTCTAAAGCTTTGAATTGAATCTTTTTAGTGATTGATAAACTAATTTCATTGGAGTAGTTTCTTTAATTGGTCATTTTTTTGTTTAATTACTTTACTACATTGTCATTTGACCAATTGATTTCATATACTTACATTTTGGCATGCCTAGTGAGACCTCACATCCTTGATTTAACAATCTTTTTTTATTTTTGTTAGATTACAAGTTTATGAGGATAATTCAATGCTTATGCAAAACAAAATTTGACTCTTATGAAATCCTTCGACACCTCTGCAAGACCACAACACGATGCTTCCAAATTCCTTCAATTCTTCTATTTTTTACCTTCACAGGTGTCATGTGATGCTATTGAAAAAGGTCAATGATTTTGTAAAAGGTCGACGCCTTTGTAAAAGGTCGAAGCTTTTGTAAAAGGTCAACACTTTTGTAAAAGGTCGATGCTTTTGTTTGTGAACATTTTGACACTACTGTATGACTATGCGAAACTTTTTTTTGACAGTGTGACACATTTGTGCAAATAGCATGACACTTTTGTCTAACAAAATAGAGAGCTAGTTTGTAGGGTTTCATCTAATTTTATTTTACTTTTTTGGCTAACCCTAACATCTTTTTTTCTCTATTTTTTGGTTTTTTGGAATTTACTATTTGTAGGAAGCTTGGAAAATCATTGGAGAGGTTAAAAATCAAAGCACACTAATGTTTGTTTTGCAGATTTTCTTAATCTAGGATCAAACATTTGAATTTTAGTGCATTAAAATGAACTCACATTTATTTTGGTGCTCTAAAATTAAACAAGACAACTTCACACTTAAATTTTGGTGCACTAAACTTGGAAAAACAACTTTCAAACTTCATTTTTGGGCTTAAAATTGAGCCACAACTTGCACGCTTTCAATTGGTGTTTAAAAATGAACCACACATTTTAATTCTTGGCACATTTTAAAATGAACATGTGTGATTTTTGTTTCATGCTTGGTAATCTATACTATGTATCCTCTCCCCTTGCACTTCATGTGATCTAGGGTGATGAGAAATACTTCTAGTTTTCATTTCTTTCATTGTACACCGAAGGAGTTGCTTATGTATCCACTCCCCTTGTGCTACGTGCAATCTTGGGTGATGAGAAATAACAACATCAATCCTTCCTTTATTGTTAGGAGGCTTTCTTAAGGATTTCATCACCTTAGGGTTTGACATCAAGTGCATTTTTTTCAATGGGATATACAAATGGGGCAAGAGAAAAATTTGTAGTTCTATCCACACATGTGCCTACTGGGCATTCCTATGTGGCCCTAATTGATTCCAAACACAAGGAGATGATATTTCAATATTACGCTTATGTAGGCAGTGGTGTTCTCATCTTTGAGATGATTATGTTGAAATATTTAAATTTACACCATGTATTTTTTATTAAGAAAAATCTTTGGCAAATAATGTGCATAACATAACAACAATTTTTGGATAATGATATCTAACAAGAGAACTTGGTTTAATTTTGATTGATAAATGTTAAATTTCATTCAACACTTATAAGTGCATCAGTACGATGCACAATATAAGGGGGGCGGATGTCATAATCCCATTCCTTGAACATTTGTAAAACTCTTTTAATTAAGTTTATGTAGCAAGGTTTGAAAAAAAATATATATTTAAAAAAATTAATAAGTAATTAAATTAAGGAGAGACATAGTTAGGGATTCAGGCAAGGTATACACATGCCTCAAACAAACATTTTAGTTACACATACTCTCTTTGCAGGTGATACTTTGTTATATGGGAAGACAAATCTTGCAAAGGTAAAACAAATAAAAGGGATATTAAATATGTACTCATTAGTGTCAGGGCAGAAGATAAATGCACAAAAATCTAAAATTTATGTCTTCAATTCCAAGGTAGCTATTAGTAGAAAAATTGTTTAGATTTTAGGCTTTCAGGTGGGAGAATTACTGTGCAAATACTTGGGGATTCCATTCTTTATGGGCACAAATAAGGCATCTTATTGGTCTAAGGTGATAGAAAGGATTAAGTCCACAGTTTTAGCTTGGAAAGCTAGATGGTTATCATTGTCAAGCCGCATCTTGTTAATAAAGACTGTATTAGCAACAATCCCAAACTATTTCATAGTAGTTCTTAAAGCTCCAAAGGCAATTTTGGGTTAGATTGAGAAGATTATTAGGAAATTTTTATGGAAAGGAAATATGAATGATGGGAAAAAATTTCCTCTAATCTCCCTAGATAGTATGTCCACTAAGAAATTCAAAGGTGGGGTGGGAATGCAAAATATTTCCAAGCGTAACATGGCTTTTGGGGGAAAACTGATATGACAAATGTACACTAAATCTAACTCAAAATGGTGCAGGATAATGTAGGAAAATTATCTTTATTCACAAAACCTGACAAGAATACTTACAATATCTAATCCTCCAGATGGCTCTACCATGTGGAATTTTATGGTGTCATGCTAGAAGGTTGTCACCTCATACATCTCTTGGGAAGTGCATAAGGGAGATAAAGTTCACTTTTGGAATGATTCTTGGAATGGTTATCATCCTTTGAAGAATTTTTCAAGAATTTCAATCAACCATCCAAGTGTTATCTCAGTTGTGGGGAACTAGACTAATTGACTATGTATGCTCAGTAGAGTTGGAAACTAGTAGAGTAAAATGGAAAGAGTTTTTTGAAACACAAATAACAATGACTCAGAAGGATTTCATGCATCATACATTAGCAGAAATAGTAGTTTTTTTGTTAGGAAAATATGATAAAGTAATTTGGGAATCATCCAAAGATGGAAATTATACAGTCAAGCAAGGTTATAAAGCACTTCTTAATAGAGATTCTCAAATTCAATCCCAAAGAGCTTATATTCCTTCTGTTGGAACAACATTATTTTTCCAAAAGTAGGAAGTTTCACATGGTTAGTATTGCGTAAAAGGGTGCTAACTAGTGATAGGATTTCCAAATTAGGATTTTCAGAACCATTCAAATGTGTTTTATGTGAAGAAGAGTTTGAAGAGTGGATCATTTATTTCTACTGTGATACCTTGGAATTCCTAATGCTCTAAATGTGCGAAATAACTAAGAAACATGAATAACAAAATGCCAAGGACACCTCAAGATTAGCCAAAAGAGAGTTACAACGAAAAGGAATGCAAATAAAATGAAACAAAAACACTTTTACCTCCCTTGTTGTTGAAACTTCTTTGATTGGCCCTTGCTTAGATTGGTTGTGTGCTCCTTAGATGACAGATTGAGTGACTATAATGCAAGCTTCAATATGCAAAATGATGAACAAAGATGGTTGAATGATTGAAAAAGGCTTGGACAACATGTAGTTATGAGAGTGCAAAGTGTTGAGAATGCAAAATGACAGCATAAGGGTGTAAGATAGCTAAGTGTTGTGTAGGCAAATGGGCAGCATGTAGTTGCTTCCATCTAAAAAATGTTGGAAATGCCCTTGAGGAGGGGGTATTTATAGGAGAATTTGAATTCTCTAGAGAATTCAAGGGTCAAGATTTCTCCAACAAGGTCAAGATGAAGGGCTATGGTGGGTTGAGAACTCACAAGCCCTCACATCTTGACATGTGGAGGGTGAAGTGGACAAGAGGATATGAGGTGGATTTGAGTTGTCAAAAAGGTACATGAGGTGGAAAAGGACATGCACCTTAGGGGATGAGAGGATTTCCACAAAAAGGGGTTTATTGTCCCCAAGTGGGAGTGAAAAGGACTTTTGAGGAATTTTAGAATTCCTCAAAAATCTACATGGGAAAAGGAAAGGTGGTTGGGGATATAAATGTGAATTAAAAATTCACATTCATAAGATGATCTAGAGGATAAAAGGTGGGCTCCAAAAAGGTGGTATTTGGTCACATGTGGAGATTGTAACAAGTCCAAGGTTGGTCACATGTGAAGATTGTGACAAGTCCAAGGTTCTAGAAGCCTTGGAAGGATGGAATGTAAATTAAAAATTCACATATAAAGGAGGGGAATCTAGGACAAATAAAAAGGAATTAAAAATTCCTTGGAGAATGATTAGGCTTAATTAATAAGTAATTAGAAGATAATTAGGGGCTAATTAGGATTAAAAGCCAACTTGCAAAAGTTGGAGGATGTGACACATCCTAATCAAGGATTAGGCATGTGCACATCCTTAATGAAAAGATTAAGAAATGGATTAGGATTAGATGAAAATGACATGTGAGGAATTAAATAAATGTAATATTTATTTAATTTAGAGGATTATGGAGGGTAAGGTATTTAATTATTAATTAAATAATCTTTAGGGCCTAAGAATTGAAGATACTAATTAAATAATAGTACACATTTAATTAACCTTATAAGGGGATGTTTAGGACAAAAAAGTGATAAATTTGGATAAATTAAGTGTCCAAATTTGATGTCTATATTTTGCCCCTCTTTGAGATGGTAAGTTACTTAAGCAACATCATTTCCCCAAAAGAATATTGTAAACATAGGTTCCAGAAGATGGTTAGATTGAAGATGTCCCGCTCATTCAAAGAAGTGACTAGGAAGGAAGATGATGGGGTAAAGATGAAAGTTAGGATGAAGGATGCCCCTCAGAAGACATGCAGGTTCAAGAGAACATGCATGGCCTCGAACATGATGTGGGATGCAAGGAGATGAGGAAGAGGATGGGCAGATGGGGAAGAGAGTAAGTGGATATGGGATGGATGGCTAACAAATGGATTTCAAAAGGTGATGTTGCCCCACTAAGGTACAAGTCAAAGTGGGTTGATGATGGATGGAGTGTTGTCAATGAGGGAAATTAAGGATCCCAAAACAACATGAGGATAGGGAAGGATACATCCCACTAAGTGGTATTGATGAGGGAAGGATACATCCTAAAACACCACTAAAGGATAGGGAAGAATACCTCCCGATGATGATGATGAAAGTGTTGTTGATGAGGGAAGGATACATCCCAAAACAACACCAAAAGGATAGTGAATGACACTAATGGATGATGATGATGATGGGTTCGGGCTAAGTGGAATGGATGGGGATTGGATAGAGATGTGAGATAAGGATGAATGGATGGGGGAATACATGCAAGGCGATAGAATGGAGAATGAGATGCAATTCTAAATGCAATTTATCATCTTTGGAGCACTAGTTTTTGCTGTAGCATCAAACACAAAACACCAGGGTATGAAGAACCAAGGCGAATTAGTGTCTAATGCATAAAACAAACACAACAGACAACAAGGCTATCCCAACACCCCAAAGTCACAAAGACCTTAGTCGGACCCGGTATGGAGATAACCACAAGCACAAAAGGATGCCCCAGCATAACACAAGACCTCAGGGATCTTGGTGGGTACTACGTGGGACAACCAAGAAGACAAAAATAGATATAAAAAGATCAAGATATGCCCCTATGTTGACCAATCAAAACACACCATAATATGATGGATTATGGCAGTCTTGACAAGTGATGATAGGGAGCTCAAATGATAAACAAAAGCCAAAAGCATCAAAAGATCGCAATTAGTTTCAAATGTCCATTGCCATAGGATCAAGGGGATAGATGGGATTGATGAGGTCTGTTAGGAAGGATACATCCTGTTGAGACCAAAGATGATGGATATTAAAAGATCGGTATGACGCGGGATGTTCAAAATTGATTGGATTTCATGATACAAGTGGATCTCGTTTGTTAAGAACCAGCTAGATAAGGGCATAGCTTGATGACACGACACACGAGAGACATGACAAGATAAGAGACTTCGATGGATGGTAAAGACGGGACAGACAATAGGAACAAGAGTTGAAGATTGATGATGGAACCCCGGGGGCAGATCAAATGATCGACCTTGCCTACGTGAAAGCGTAGGGGCAACGTAGTTCGACTAAAGACCGACAACAAATGATGGATGAAAGAGGATGAGAAGACCCTAGATAAGGGGATAAAATGATTGGACCGACATGATGGGACAAGATAGATGAATGATGAAGTGATAAGATAGATGATGTTGGATGATAGTGACTATACAAAGCTCAGGGATGGGATAGTTATCCAAATCATCAAAGATGAAGTGGGCAAGTGACATGCCATATAGATGAATGGTGAAATGATGAACGATGAGATAGAGAAGATGTGCAAAAGAAGCAGAAGTGATGACGATAAGATGGATGACATTGGATTGCATGGGGTAAATCCTATAGCTAGATACCAATGACAAGGGATTAGGAGATGGGATGAGGATAAAGATGGAAGATTGGATAAAGATATAGGATAGGGATGGGGGAGGAAAAAGGATTGTTTGGGTGGATTGGATAGAGGGATAAGGCTCTGGATGAGGAAAAGGTGACCAAATGGATAGATGACTGATGCTTGGAAAAAGTGGAAGATTACTCAGAATGAGTAAATGATTGGTCAAGATTGTGGAATGAGAGTTTGAAATGATAAAAGGAGGTTTGATGAATGTTTGAGATGAGAGGATGTTCGAGGAAGTGTTGAGATGAAAGTTTGAAGCAGATGAGTGAATAGATTTATTAGAATGGATGAATGGGACAAAATTGAAGAAGATGGAGGGAGGGATCTTAAGACTTTGTTGCAGATAGATGAAAGCCCAGATTAGGGGTTTGGCTAAGCTCAGATTGGGATAAGATTTAAGCTCAGATGAGGATTGGATCGAAGACTAGAATGATTGAAGGATATGATTGAATTAATTCTACACCGAGTTTCGGGGCTTTAAGGGACGTAAGGTGTGGACAAGCAGATTTTTCCAAATTTGGCAATTTTCAAAAATTGTCAAATTTTGCCATTTTAGGAAACTTCATGGTCATATGTTTGAGAGTCCAAATTTTTTCCAAGAAATACCCATTGGTGAGAGAGGATGAATTTCCAACTAGCATCCCAGATTCAAGATATGCATGTTGAGTTATGAGCAAAAATAATTTTTCAAAAAACACTAAATTGGGATTTTGGGGGTCAAGATGAAACTTTGAGGCCCCAAAAATGGGTCAAAACAGAGTCCAATTAGTTTTTACAAAACTCGTTGGGAATCCACTCGTTAGCTCAAAACGCAACCACCCGTCAAATTTTAGCTCAAACGGACACCCGAGTCAAAAGTTATGGCCTCCAGAAGTGTCAGGGGAAAAATCAAAAATCGATTTTAAAAAATCGAAGACATGGGTTTTGTTCACGGAGGAAAATAAGGAACTGGGTCGAAATTAGTTTGGAAAAAAAAGTCCAATTTTAGCGGGAAATTATGG
>VDFB02281492.1:861956708-862050745 GCA_007258455.2 Sequoia sempervirens | reverse complement strand
CATCCGCTTGGGGTTTTAACAGCCAATGGCACCATAGATATCTCTTCCTCATTAGAGGGCAGACCATGATTGAAGTGAAGTAAATACCAACAGTAGTCAGAATTGGTCTCAGTTACATCATTAGAAGTGTTGCTCGTAAGGTCAATGGGCGAGTGTTGGCATCCAGAGGAGCCATTCCCATACCTTATTTTCCTACCGACACTAGTAATAGAGCACACTAACTACTTGCCTTTTTCATCTACCAGTTGAGTAGCAACGTCCTAGAATTGCAACCTTCTACTGCATCTAGTGGGCACAAGCCTGGGCTTTTCAACCAAAGCACCTTCCTGAATAGCAGGACTGAGCTTTTTTGAGCTCAAATGAACATACCTCCTTACTGACTTACTCATTTTCTCTTGTCAGACAAGCACTCAAACTTGATTAGACTCAGCCCACAAAGTGCTCTAACTGCTACAAGAATGACACTATTAGTAGTTAATTCCTCTTGTATTTATTGTGTGAGGTAATGGTAACCAAGTAATCAATACTTAGTAAAAATGCATGTGCAAACATGACAATTTGGCGGCGTATGTATTGTCACCATTTAACTAGAGATGCATGAGAATCCACAGATCACCCTTCATGATTTCCAACAACAACATCTTCACATAGATTGAGATCGATGTGACTACAAAAGCAATGAATAATTCATTAATGCTTCAACAGTTGTATGATAAAACAACCACCATGTGCCATTTTCCAACTTTGAATACTGCCTGCTGATCTCCTGAAGAGTTGGCAGATCAAACGGTTTATCTCGGGCTAACTCAGTTTGACATCCAATGAAGCATTGTTCACCTTCCTCATGAACAATAACGTTAATCCATCTTGGAAACCAACTACCATGTCAGCAGGTCCTATGCACTTTGCAAACTGAACGGTTGGAGCTACGCATCGCAATCTCGTTGACCTCGCGACTTTTAACCAACCTTCATCTTCCTCCTACAAGCTAGTAGGGAACAATAGAGATTTACATTAGCTTTTGATCTTAGTTGTTGATCTAAAACCATGGGTTATGAGCTCAATAGTGGAGATTAGGCCCCACATTCCATACAGGACACACATCTACCTTTTGCTGACCTCGCGCCAAATAACAGGGTGACACCTTAGGTCTACGAGTTGGTGGGCTACGATCAAGATCTTCTCCCATATCTTCGAATCTGAAAAACCTACACATTGCATGGTTAGTATTTAATAAAAGGATTTGGCTAAGCCATCGGTGATATGACCATTGGGGTTAATGGCTTAGGCTTATGTCACCAGATTAAAATTAAAACCCAACTTTGATTTTAATACTTTATTTCCTCTGCAAGGTTTTATTTCCTAAGTCTCAGTTGGCCCCATGTTTCATCTTTTAAAAAACAAATTATGTTGTTGTTTGTCATCTGCCTAGTAATTCCCATTTATCCTTCTAAACAATGTTTTATTTTGCAAGGGCTGATTTAGTGTTGTCGTTGATCTATTTCCTATAGATATCAATGGTGCCCCCCATCTCATGATCGAGAATTGAAGGATTGCAAAATCACGGGCAAGTGCCACATGTCCTATCTAGGGGATCAAATTTGTGCTATCATTGACCAACTACCATTTGATTTGAGCCATTCCTTGCCATCCCGCGATGGTGCTTGGGTTGATTGCGAAATCACAGGCGGGTGCCACATTTCTCATTCGTTGAAGCCTAAAGAGTAAAGGAAACACTAGCTAGCTTTAAATGTATTAAGGGGCGGATTGCGAAAGTGTTCTCAAGGCACACATGTTCTAAATTGACGGATATGTTATAATCTCACTAGAAAAACTGCTCGAAGGTTAACGACATGGCTGGTGACTGTGTTAAAGGAATGAGATCATTGATGCTCAGGATCAACGGTTGCCCGCCATCGTGTGATCAGAAGTTTCAGGATTGTGATATCACGGGAAACCGCCACGTAGACTTCCTTCATAGTGTATGGTAAGGTGGTCCCCTTATTGCCATGTTTGCAATTGTTTCAGCTTGTTTTGAAGGTGTCCGTCGATGATTTGATCAAGCTAAAGAATCGATGGCTCAAATTTAAATCTACATCAAATATGGTTGGATTCATTCATGCAACATGAAATTGAGATTTAATGGCAGATGAGACACTTGCTGGTGTAATTTGATCGACAATAAAATTAATTTTCCTGCTTGGTCTGTATCACAAAGCATTCAACTATTTCGCGAAGTAGTTTCAGAGTCGAAGGTAGAATTGTGAGTTTCTGCAGCCAGAATTTGGGAAAGGATTAGC
The DNA here is from genome assembly GCA_007258455.2 of Sequoia sempervirens. NCBI lineage: Eukaryota > Viridiplantae > Streptophyta > Pinopsida > Cupressales > Cupressaceae > Sequoia > Sequoia sempervirens. Next base: position 862,048,445 of record VDFB02281492.1, on the reverse strand, counting down.
TGGATGTGTTGTGAGCTTGTTGGTGAATGTGTTAGGGCTATAGTTTAATTATAGTTGTGAAAAATTGTAGTGTTTTGTCCTGTAATTTTCTATCTCTAGTTAGTCCTAGCTATCTGAATTATAACGTTGTAAAGAAGCCCTAGTTTGTTTGAGATGGCACCACCCAAGCAACATTCTGGCCAAACTAAATATTCGAAACGAAACCTATATGATGATTTCCTGGATCAATTTCCCTTGTCAAAAAATGATAGGAGGAAGTGATTGGTCCTAATGCGAGGGAAAATCCTGGGGGAAGGGTTAGTGTATAATTGCTCCAACATTGTCGATGCTAAGGTTCCCCTCACTGGCTTGGAATTGTTCAGATTGTGGTATGGATAGAGGAATTTTCCTCACCCTTTTTCAAATGGATGGATGTATGATATGGGGAAGCTAGTGGTACCAAATGTATTCCCTGATGTAGACCTGCTTAGAACAATGGCTACAAGATATGACCCTGTTACACGGATAATCAGGGACAATGATGGAAAGGTTCTATTAAGCATTAACAAAGAAGAGGTCCAACATATTTTTGACTTGAGTGAACCAAGTGAAGACTTGGTTCCTATCAACCTTGAGGAAATGAAGCAAGAGTATGCAAAGCTGAAATCTCTTTTTAGAGCAAGGTTGCTTCTACCTCATCTGGCTAGGGCAGGAGGTTCAAAATTTCATATCAGCCCCAGTGACCAAGAACCTTTCAAATTAAATTGTTTTGCAAACCATTTCCTGGCCACTTTCTATTCTTTATGTTAGATTTTGGGTTTCAGTCCTGGTATGGTAATGCCCATTGCTTATATGTTCATGGGGTGCAAATACAACACCCTAACTTCTCTATGACCTATGACTTAGCTTCTTTCTTGGTTGAGAGGATGCATGAAGGGTTGTCAAAGCTACAAAACAATGATATCGACACTCAATTCTTTTGGTATTCTATGCTAATGCATATGTTTTTGTTTAAGAATGCTGACTTTTTCTCTGAGAGGACAAAATTAAGGCAATCAGTTGATGGAGAAAGATTGCCAGTACAGATATGGGCTGCAGATTTATCTTGTAATAAGGAAAGCACTAGTTATGTGCAATTTGATAATTGTTTTGCTTTTATATTAAGGGTTAGATTAATGGTGAATATACCTAGGATCCTTGAGGAATTACATGATTTCCTTAGGCCAAAGGAGAGGAAGCCAAAATTGAAGGTTTACCATAACTAGGGTGACATTATGCCATACCCAGTTAGCACTTTCTTGAGAGTATATGGTTTTCAGGGAGCCCCTCATATACTGCCATACAATGTTCCACCAAGAGTGGGATTTGCATAAGTTATGTGGCAGATAGGTTGTATTCATGAGGACAACCTCACTGGAAGGGGTAAGGGAACATTTTTCCCAGATTATACAGTGGTGTCTAATTTTATATTTTCAAAGGGAGGTTGGACGCATTTTGATAATTTATTTGATGATTACCATTTGAGGTGTGGACCAAAGTGGCAGCATGATCTTGAGGGTTTCTTTGCTATTTTTAGACAAAGAATAAAATCTGGAAAATTTGTGCATGAGTTCAATTTCCCTGAAGACTTGATTAGAAATGAATTTGATTTGAATATATAGGATTTGAACAAGAAGAAATAGATAGCTTATGGTAAGCTACTAGATGTTGTGCACAAAATGGATCCAAAATATGATCCACTATTGGAGTTCAGTCCCCACCATAAGAAAATTGATTTTCTGATGGGAAACTTTAAGGAAAATATGGGCACATTGAGGACAAAAAAGGTAAATTTAGAATTGAGTCTAGGTGTACAGGAGCAAGGTGCCAGACCAATTGAAACAAGGCCAACATACCAGCCTACAGAAAGGTGGCCCATTTATAGGAGGAAAAAGGAGAGTAGCAGTGATGAAGAAGAAGTGGACAGAAAAGGAAAACATATTATGAAAGTGCCTCCACAACCAAGTCCAAAATTCAAAGTGCCTGGGGCAATCAAAACTATTTATTTAGAATCATCACCAGAAGAAAATCCCTCATCACCACCATCTGAGCCAAGCCCTAAGAGGAAACTAATTGATCAACCATAGGAGGATCTGATGGATGAGATTATTGTTATTGATCAAGACATGGAAGTTGGTATGCCTTCCCCTCCTAGGCCAGCTGAATTAGTTTTATCTGATTTAGATATGAAAGGTAAAAGTGTACAAGATGCAAGAATATAGGCATGCAAGGAGTTTCTAGATGACAATACATTTGTAAAAACTCTTGTATTCTTGAAATTGGTATGGAGGATGAATTTTGAAGAGTATCAAGATAAATGTAGGTAGAGAAGAGAACTAAGGCCTGACAGGTTAGACTAGGAGAATGATGAGGAGGTAAAAGCTAAATTAATGGAAGAATTCAAGAACATCACTCTTGAATAAGGAAGAAAACTGGTGAGTCAGGCCGGTGTATTAATTATGCCTGAATGGGACATTGAGATTACAGTAGCCTTTAATGCTATTATGAATTATAAGAATCCCTTTCAAGACTCTAAAGAAGAGGTCAAGGCAGTATTGCAAAACTTTGCTTTCCATGAGGAATATGAAACTCTGGCAATTTGGGCATTGGCCCCACAAGGGAGAAAACCAGATGTTTCTGATATTAATCCAAATTTCAAGGGAGGATTGATAATAAAGAGAGTTTCAAAGACCTCAACCACTGAGGCCACTAATTTGACTGTGAATGTGGCCAAATTGGCCCAAAAGACTGCTAAAAGGGAGGAAGCTAAAAGGAAGAGCTTAATGGAAAAATATAACCTTTTGATTGAGGAGTACAACAAGATGCAACAAAAAAATGTTGAGTTGCAAACTGAAGTGGAGAGGTTTAGGTATAAGCAGATTGGGGAGACATCAAGTGCTCTAGGAACCAATACATTACCTTCCGCAACAGGGCCAGTGCCTCCTGCTTCTCCAATTGTTTCTACACCAGGATCTCCCAGTCAGAATCCTGTCCTCACCCTTTCTTTAAAGGAAGTTGAAGAAGAAATAGAGTGCTCTGTTGATCCTACAAAGAAGCAGCTCTTGCAAAAAATTGATGAATTGCAGACATTAAAAAAAAGTGAGGAGGGATCTCTCTTAAAGCAAAAGGAAATTGTTACTACTATTTTGAGGAATTTAAATGAAAAGGTTGATAGCAAATTGCTATCTATATATTCTTTATATTCTTTGTTGTTAGTAGAAATAAAGAATATTGATAGGGATTAGGAAGTAGTGATACCAATAATTGCAAATTGGATCCCTAGGGCCAGTGATCTTGATATCATGTATAAGGCCTAAAGGTTTGATATAAATAATAGGCCCTAATCATTAAAGGCTACTCATTTGTTAGTAAAATCATTGCAAGGTTTTTAGACCTTACCAAATGACTTGAGTAGGAAGATTAGGGAGCTGGTGAAGAATTTCAATGATTGGGGTAACACATTATTGCCTGATATAATTGATGAGTAGGAGAAAATCAAGTCATTTCAACAATGGCAGGCTCAAGCAAGTGAGACCATCAATGATCAAATCAATTCAATTTGTGATGACTTAGACTATGATTTGTTGGTGAGCTGTATGGACAAAATCATTAGTACCAGCACATTTTTAGAATCTTTTGAAAGGGATGTGAATCAGGTAGCAGTAAAATACACACCTTATAATACCAAGGTGGATGAGGTAATTAATTTTGACTGGCTGACTGATGATGAGTACCAGAATTGGGTAACTAAATATTTGACTGAAGAGGAGTAAAAGGAGTGAACTACTAGCAGGTGGTAGATCAGATGTTGTGGTTGCAACGGATCCAATTTTGTGTTGACAGCTTTCTCGGTGCGGTTTTCTTGTGGTTTTTTGCATCAACGTTCCCTAGTTGATATGATGAACAAGAATATTTTTCAAGGTGGTGGCTACTGTAACAAATTTTTGAATATCACCAAGTGCTCCAATTGACTGGTGACAGTTGTACTTTTTGGCCTGGTGCTTGTTTGCTCCTTCATTTTCTATAAGAAGGATTTCAAGGCCAGAAGTACGGGTTAGCAAGTTAGATAATTTTTGTCGAGTCTAGATGAAGTTGCAGAGAAAATTGTAAAGTCTGATGGTTTTAGAGAAATGTAATTTAGGTTTTGATTCATTCTGTAACAGGTTTTGAGTTCATAGAGATTTAATGTTGTAGAACAATACTAGAATTTGAGTTGAATTGAAAATTCGAGCTCATGCCTCTCCATTGTACATGCATATCTGAACTTTGAATGAAATAACTAAGGGTTTTTTTATCCATCTCACTATTGTGGTGTGTATAATTCTATTTTAGTTTTAATTCAAGGAATTAATCAAAATGCTTGAATGGGATTATAGGCGGATATGTATTGTATAAGGATTTGATAAGTAGTCCTAGGTTAGAATGCATACTGATGAAATTGTAATGCAATATTGTTAGGGATCTTATATGTGATGTATTAAATCTGTTATAAACCTCTAGATGCTTATGAATTTGATAGTGATGTATTAAATCTGTTATAAACCTCTAGATGCTTATGAATTTGACTCTTGCAATGGATATATGGCACTAATCTAAGTTGTAATTATTAGTGTAGTTTAGTATTTGTTTGTCTTTGCCTAGAGCTTGCTATAAATTGCAAATCATTGACTATCTTATACAATGGATTGTGTTTAGTTATCTCACGCTCCAGATAGGTTATATTGTCTATGAACAACCAATTATAGTTGATATTATCTTATTGTGTTGAGCTATTAAGTGAGATCATCTGCTATTGTTAATGTTGTTTATAATAATGGTGCAGAGGTTGTAAACACATTAAGGGATCCTCTTGGGTCTTGCAGAGTCTGAAATGTAGGAGGATTTTAAAGTCCTCGTCAGTTGGTCCAGGTCCTTCGAGTTGCCTTTGATTGGAATTGGCAATTCCATAGGTAGATTAGAAGACAAACCTGGTTACATTGTAAAAAGAACCAACATACATGTCAACCATGAACAACCACCTCTACAACTGACTTTTTAATCTTTTATGATCACATGAAACATAAAACACACTAATTTAAAGGTTGTTAACATCACTATTGAAATGTTTTAATTTTTTGACCTTTGAAACATTAAAAAGTACATCATTAAATTAATTATGTAATGGAATAAAAATTAAAAACATCATGAATTAATTATGTAACCACATAAGTCAAAAATAATTCTATCAAGAAATTAATATCAAATAGATAATATAATTGCATAACTTATACATTTCAATGTCATTAATCTTCTTCTTCATCCAAATCTTTGTCTGTATCATCCGATCCAGATTCAACATTATAAGGATTGGTCATATCATCATCGTCGTCATTGATATCAGTTTCGATAATGTCATCATCCACATGGATATCATCTTCATGAACATTAACTCCTACATCATCATGATCTAGTTCCTCCTCTTTGACATCTTCGTCAGGGACATCATTAACTAACTATTGATCTCGATCATCATCTACATCATCTTCTAGTTCTTCGGTATCTTCTTCTTCCACCACATTATACTTTACCGGCCTTCCTCTTGGATCATGTCTAACAAAAAATGACCAACCCAGTTTACCTAGAACCTTTGAGTAAAATACCTGCTCACATTGGCTTAGAAGAACATAGGGCTCATTTCCAGCTCGCTCGATCAACCTTGTATTAACCATGGTAAATCCATTATCATGTTCAATAACAGTTCTCTCAGGATCATTTTCATTCAATCATATCCTATACCATAGGATGACGAAAAAAATTAATATGAAGGACTTAAAGTCACACTCAAGTATATCATCCAAAATCCCATAGTATCGATTTTTTGAGATTCTGGATGTATGTCACTTCTAGATGAAACATTAGTCACTTGAAAGATTGCAGTTATACCAGAATCACAAGTTTTCTTCATGTCATCCAACATTTTGATGCAAAATTTATGACCATTGCACCACATAGCCTTGTGGTGTTTCACCTGCAATATGTCAAACTTGTAAAAATTATTGCAATATCGTCAATTGATAAACATATTTATTCTTGGCCGAATGTATGCAAAGAAAACAATCTCAACATATATATACATCAATATACTTGAAAATAATTAAATAATATGGTTGACTAATATATTTATACGTACCTGTTTATCTCTTAAACCATATGCTAAATCAATTTCCCTTTGTGTAACATTGGAATCTCCATTACGATGAGCTTATTTAACCAATAAAGCCACACCTTCCCATGTTAATGCACAACCAGATTGTTGACATCGTTCAATCCATATCATCATCCAATCAAGATTGTTGGTGACATACAAATGTAGTACATCCGAATCTCGACCAATTGTATAAAAAAAAATTGAAATTCACAAACGACGTATAATTAGTTAAATACCACAGTATACGACCTTAATTTATAATTGATGTATATGAAGATTAAAAATTAAAGAAGTACAATATACATAAAAAAACCATATGTAAAATGTATTCCAATTAATCTCCATGACCATCTTATAATTACCTCTCACTTTCCTCAATCTATCTTTCCCCATCAAGTACTCCCCTTCGAATTTGTTAATGGAGTTGGGATCCCAAATGCGATCTACATGGATCTTTGCTGCAAACTTAGGAAGATATTCACTAATGTACACCATGGTCTGGTATACCATATATCCCTCCACCATAGAACCCTCATGATGTTCTCTTTGTCTAACCAAAGCCTTCAAAAATTTCAAGTGCCTCTCAACCATCCACATTGACCTTGTGTGTATAGGTCCACACAATTCAATCTCCTCAACTTGATGTATGAGGTAGTGTTCTTGTGCATTGAAAAATGTTGAAGGTAGACACTTTTTCATTTCACACATTAGACGAGAAATTTTTCTCTTCCAATAATTTATATCTTCTTTATGGATTTCTTTAGATGACAAACATTTATAAGTGATTCAAGGCACAAATATATTAACGAGATTTAACAAAAATATACAGTAAATTACATAACTAGTAAAACAAATGGCAATTATAAGATGTATACAATGAATTGAACAAATCTCGGTACTTACCTCATGTATTTTCCAAGATCATATATAACTTTCTTGACATTGTTGTCAAAGTTGTCTGGGAGAGATAGAGGTAGAACGTACTGCAATAATTATAAAATGATATTTTCATTATTTTTTCAAAAGTAGTAAACACAATACACTGAAAAGTACATGCCTTATACAAGTTTATATAATATACCAAAATAATTACCTTAATGAAGGTATGCCAATCATGCATTTTCATCCCTGACCCAAATTCACCTTTATTTGTTATTATATTGTTTATGTTTGTAGCAAATCTTGTGGTAAATCATTTTTTTCGTATGACTTCTTTTATAGCATTGCTTTGCCGCTCTGTTAATAACCAATGAAGGGCACTTATATTAATTTGGTCTCCATTGATATTTAAATGAATGACATTTTTCATTGCATGATTGGCTTCCTGAATGTTACTACAAATTTTGACAATTTTTTCTTTGTCATGCCTTCCATCCAATATTTTCCATAACGTTTCTATTATATTCTTTCCGATATGCATTGTATCAAACAAATGCACAATTTGTAGCTGCTCATAGTAGGGCAACCTACTAAATTGTTTGGGATAACTTTTCAGTCCCTATGGAAGCCAGCCATTAATGCCTTGACGACCTTCATGAAGCATATAAGTTAAACAAATTAACAACGACAATCATTGTCAATTACAACATGAGTAAACACAACACAATATAAAAATATAAATTCAAAACATATCATATATGATAGATAAACAATTTGATCTGATGTATAACCTTGACGATTAATTCTATTATATTCCAACTTCCATAGGTGAGATGTCATTCTTCGTGGTTTTGATGTAGTCTCCTCTTTCCCATTGAAAAGATGTTTTTCAATAGTTCAATACTTATGATTTCTATGGAGGAAGTGCCTATACCCATCAAACACCTGCTTTCCTAAACTTTTTGAATGAGGAGATTTCATCTTTGGACCACAAATTGGACATGCAATTTTTCCCTTTGTTTGAAGACCTGCAAGATCATATATAATTGGATTAAATATGTCAATTTTTTTAATTATATATAATGAATAGAATATTTTAAAAACATGCATGATATCTACCTCATCAAATTAAATATTGTTAAAGTGTAGTCAAACGTTATAACATACCACAAAAATGTGTTAGCCCTGGGACATCATGAATTGTCCATACAAGCATTGCATGAAATTGAAATTATCTTTGTCCTATTGGTCTAGAAATATCATACATAGTGACACCATTCCATAACTTTAGTAACTCATTGATAAGAGGCTTGATATATACATTCATATCTTTAACTTGGTACTTACCTAGTTGAATGAATATAAACATTACATAATTATTATAACCATTTTACTGCAATATATATAAATTAATGTACATGACTATTGAATGAAAAAAATATAAGTCATTATGTAACAAATAAGACAAATGAGATACTACTATGTTAAAGAAAATTGATGTAAACAAATACCTAGAACAATCATTGACAACATTATGTGCTCCCTCTTTATTGACATTTATGGAGGAAAGTTATTGTTGATAACAAAAACAGGCCACACTGAGTAAATAGATCTCAGCTCTCCAAATGGATTGACACCGTCCGCTCCCAATGAAAGCCTGAAATTACGAGGTTCTTCTTTAAAGTGTGGCCATTTTTCCTCCATGTCCCTAAATGCAGAACCATCCACAAGAATTCAAAAAATGTCATTTCCACTTTTGTTCCGTGCATGGTAATCCATAAATTGCGCTAAGCTTTCGCACCTAAATAATCATTGCATACGTGGAATAATGGGAGTATAATGAAGAACCTTACAAGACACCTTTTTTGTTAGTTGATCTGTTTGATATCTACTGATATGACATTCTGAGCATTCTGTTGCAAATTCTTGTTTATGATATATAATATGATCATTGGGACATTCATCTATTACTTGATACTCCATTCTGATATTTTTCATAATGGCACATAAATCTCAGTATGAGCGAGGTAAAATATTTGATGGTGATAACAAAAATTCACCAATCAATCTACAATAAAAAATAATTTGTTCATATAAAGAATATTAATGGTACATATTTCAACCTTTATTTACTAGTGATGAACTAACAACAATTAAAATAGATGAAAAAAGATGACATATATTGCATACCTTAACATCCGTGAGATTGCTATGTTTGATAAACCATTCAGAACCTTCAAGTTCAACATCAACAATACAATAGAGAGAAGAGTTGTTTGGGAGCCTTCATAAAGGGGCTCGTATGCCTTCTCAAGTACATGTAAATCATGAAAATTATCAAATTCATCTTGATCATCATGATGAGCTCTGCCACTAAATGTGTCATGGATCAATGTATTCGTACCATCATCTTCAACTGTGTTTTCTGGCGCATGATCATCTTCTTCCATAGGATCATTAACTTCATCTTCGATATTCACAGCTCCATGTTCGTCTGCTTGCAAAACCACATTTTTTAGGCCGTGATAATCCATATCATCTACCCTAGGGCACCCCACCTTTATAATAATGATAGACACAAATAAACCACGATCAGGATCAAATGATTATATATATATAAAAATTGTTAAAATGATATAAACATTTAAAAATTCAATCAATATAAACACATATAATGAACAAGTTACCAATGGACGATAATCATGCCCCCCTTCAATGTGACCATGCTACCTACAATGTTTCTTAGTTGTTGTGATTAAAAGTCATTTCGTCTTTAAGCCCTTGCAATTATTGCAAGGACAATAAAATTTTCCATCACCCTTTCTTTTCAATCTACCCCACAATCTATCAAGTGTCTCTTCATTTTGTTCTGGACTAATATTATCTGACATGATTTTTCTTTACCAAGCTTGACTATTTAGATCTTCAAAAAATATCAAACTCACACTCCAATAATTTTTATTCATAGACAGGTACCATAACCTAATAATTCTGATATTTTACACCAAAAAAATTTGGCATGCAACCACCCCTGCAAAAGAGAAGATAGTTTGAAGTTAATGACCCCAAAAAACATTTTAAAATGCTAATTCCAAAACTTATTAAATTCTGATTTTACTATGATTTCTAACCGTTAAGACTCTTAAAATTAGAATATTGAACTTGATCACAAACTTCCTACAACGATGGAGGTAGTGAGCTAGTAAGAGAAAGTGACCCATTCCTAAGGAGCAATAAGTCAGAATCATCATTGCTAATGTCAATACGGATTTATCATTTTAGTTAAAGATGTAATGTGTCACTTCTTATGATGAGCTTATCCCTAGGGCCCTCAACATTGAGAGAGCCCTAATAAAAAACAACAGAAGCATTAGTAAGATCATGATTAGGGTACAAACCCTAGGCCTCCGTAGAAATATAAACAATAACTATAGAGGATTAGTGAGGTTGTAATATCAAAAAGATTGAGACATTGTAGGTAATAACAAAATCTTGCAATCTAAAGATTGTAGCCAATAACAAGCACACTATATAGCTTAGTGACATTTGTAAATGTAATCTATAGTAAGAAGAATGATAGTCACCTGAGATGTGATAGTCAAAAAGAGGCTGAGCAGTGACAAGATAATAAAGCTTAAACCTTGCATAGTAAAGTGGAGATTTTAACAGCGAGTTTCCTTACCCCCTTGCTGACCTTAAGGGTTTTTCAAATGATTTTGGTAGTGTTAGATAAGGAAAATGCAATAAGGGAATGACTGTCTAAATGAAGTAACAGTGGTTATCATAGGTTCAATGTTTCTTCTTAGCCATTAATGTATAATGGAGGTAGTAGATTGCATGTTTGAGTAGTATTTTGAGACTCATCAAAGATGGGAGAATAGTGAATAATACCTTGTGGACTGTGAAGTAGTGTCAATAAGGTTGAAGGATCTTAAGAAATACAATACCATGAAACAATGAGTCCCCTGTAGTAAGTAGGTAGTCTATAGGGAATAGTTTGATTTTATAGAAGGATGCTCATGAAAGGAATCTTCAAGTGATAGTGAGTGAGCTGTTTGAGATTGCAACTGAGGGTGCAATACCCAGTCTTAAAGGAAGTTAGCAAAGTACTAAATGTGCAAGAAAATCAAATCGTACACAACAAACAATTCACAATGTTATCTTTCATAATGCCTTGAGTTTGAAGACAAAAATCCCATTGTATCTTCATAATGAAAGTGGTGACCTTAATGTTAATCACTAGCAACCATGATTTTAAAACATGCTATTGTGCTTATGGAGGCAACATTTTAAGCAAGGCAGTGAGTGGTGGTTTGGAACAATGGCAGGTATGAAGGACTTGCTTTATATGCATACTATTCAGTCTAGCTTAAGACACCGTTCTTAGAAGAGATTGAAGGTGGATTATGGAACTCAAGGGTTACCATGAAAATGATCAAAGCAAAGACTGAGATCTATTTAAAATCCATGCTCGTGAAGATATTAAAGATGTCACATGCAAAACCCTAGTAGCTGGAGTAATGAATACAATGTCAAAGAGGATAGTGTGCTGGGGCAGATTTAGGAGATCTCCACATTATCTAATTACAGGGAAATACATCATTTATTTATTTTTTTAATTAAAAGAAATCATTCTAAACCCTATATAGGATACATTGATACTTCAAAAGCCTCTGAAGGAATTTGAGATTATGCAAATATATGTCAAGTAACATTCATAAGGTTTAGAAAATCTTGATCACTCTCTAGAATAGCCCATTAAACATGGGTTGTGCTTGAATGCACTACATAATTGATATAACACAACCACTTTGCATATCAACCATAGTTATAGGCTCTTTATTGCAGCAAGAGGTAATCACTCTTCGATCATGCTATAATTACATCCTAACCTGTTAAACTTGAGACAACCTGAATGCACCCAATGATGATTGACACCTACATTATACAACCTAAATTAACTATATTATATGAGTGCCTCCATTTCTATCACAACATAGCTACATTAAACTTGGGTCACACATGAATGCATCCTGTATTTGTTATAGCACAACTGTGCCACATGACCAATAGAGTTATGGATCACATAATTATAGTCACAAGAATTTGTTCCTTGGTTGTGATCTTATGGTGATTCCACACAACAAAATCTAGACATGAAATTCTCAAAACCCTAAACCTCTAAAAATGAAATCTGATGAGATGTTGCTTTAAAATATGATTTTCAAACCTAGAACTACAAATTTGACTTCACAATTGAATTCTAAAAAGACAATGACTACCCTCAACTGGCGATATCTTCTTGAATTTTTTTTAATTTTTCCCAAGAAAATCATCCTTAGTTCTCCAATGACTTTCTCAAGTAGAGCAAAACACCTGTCGCGAATAAATCATGCGTGAACTCACTTTTCTTTATGTTGGCCACAATTTAATTTTTTTCTATTTTTCATGTTTGTCAAAAATTTGACGAAACTGATAGCCAACATTTCGACGAACCCCAGGTTCATCGAAATTTCGATGAACGTTGGGGATAAAATTTCAAAAAATTGAAAATTACACATCAAATTTTACGAGCACCCGACGATACATCAAATTATACATATTTCGTCAGACACTTTCGTTGTATTTTGCAGTCAAATGAGTTAGTGCATAAAGTTTTAGTTGAAAGACAAATCTAGAACATACTTAGATATTTATCTAATTTAACACCATTTCCTATTAAAAAAAGTTCAATTAACCTCGCCACATGCTTTCCAAATTTTTTTCCTGTCACAAAATAATTTTCAAGTTTATTTTACATAAAAGCAATCAAACAAAATATGCTTAATTAATTTTGGTAATCTAAAAATGCTACAAATTTCAATATCAGAAGATTCAATTTTATATGGTAACATTTGCAATAAAAGAAACCATCTAAAAGATGCTTTTTTTGGCTCTAAAACACCTAACCAGTTCATTTTAAAAATATTTTGTCAATTTTTCTTAGTTAAGTTATTGTACCAGCATTTGTTTGCATGTTTTATGATAGCACCAGGGCTAGATAAGGAATTGTAAATTATTTTTGTTTTAACATATAATAAGGGATTACCATCTTTTCATTTGAAATCTTGTGTTGATCTTCATCTTGATTACATGCAATAGGAAATTGCAATTCCTTGCAAGCTTCCTTTAATATTGTGTATGTCCTCTAGTTTGAAGGAGGTAATTCAAATTCACTACTTAAAGTACACAAATATTTTAGCTGTCCTTTCTCCAATATATTACTAAAACATTTAATGCCCTTTTCTACCTATCTTTTTGCTAAGAATCCTTGTAACAATGCAAGGGGCTTTAGCTTGTGCACAAGATTCAACCATATGGATCTATGAGTGAAGATTTTGTTATTGTTATCAATGGTGAACTGACAATTTATTACTTTATTTTTGATGAGTTCCCATGCTTTTCAAATACTTTTGAAAATATTTGATCATTTAGGGGATATTGGGTGCTTACTAATAAGAAGATCATAGAATGGAAATAGTTTCGATGATTTGTCTTGTTGGGGACAACAAGTTGTATATTGTTCCTCACTAGTGCCTTCCAAGGTTCTTCCCCCTCAAGTTCTTTTATGATCTTTGTATGTAAGGGAGATATTATGTGTCCCTAAATCCTTTAGCCCAAGGCCCCTATTGGTCTTTTCTACACAACAACAATCCTATTTGATCGAGTGTTTCTTTCTTTTACTTTTACCATCAGACCAAAGGAATTTCCTATTTTTCATTTGAATTTCATTTACTTGGTAGCTACTGAAGATTCATACTAAAGCAAAGTATAAGCTATAAGAAGAAAAATTATTTTGAAAAAATTGCATCCTACCCAACAAGAGATAAGTATTTCCTATTCCAACTTTCAATCTTCTTTCCAATTTTTTCCTTGATTCATGTCCACATGTCCTTAAGGTTAGGGTTGATAGCAAAGGGTATACCCAAATATCTAACTTGTTTATGAGGGGGCCCCTATTGAAATTTGAATACTTGTTTAACCATTTGGGAGGGTTTTCTACCCATCCAAACATAATGGATTTTGTATTGGTAATTTTGGCCCCCAATTCTTTATAGTAGAAATTTAGTTTTACCATTAGGCTGCCAATATTGGACTCCTTGGGGTGGGGGACCTAGCTCGATTCGCTAAAGCATCCTGTTTTAGGAAAGAGGTCATGAGGTCTAGTCTCCCACAAACCTACTAGAGGGTGTGTCGCGCCAGTGCCATCGGTCACATGAAAATTTTTTACCAGGTGCACTGTAGTTTATAGGGGGACAAATACCTGACCGATTCTTGCAATCTAAAAAAAAATATTGGACTCCTCAAGATCAAAAAAAGTTGTAGTATCATCTATAAATTGTATATTTAGTAAGTTGTTGTGATCAGGTAGTGTCAACCCTTTAACCCTTGGGGATATAACTAAATCTCTTAGAAGGTAATGCATGGCATCTAAGGAAATTGCAAATAGAGTTGGTGTTAGTGGAAAACCCTATCTTATTGATCTTTCCTATGTAAATTCTTCAGTAACGTACCTATTTACATCCACTTATGCTACATCCTTTAGCAAGGTGTTGATCATATTGTAAAATGAGATATGCAAGCCAAATGCTTCAAGGTCCATTCTTAGAAAGGACCATTCTACCCTGTCATATTCCTTTTCAAAATCTAAAAGAGACATTGTAGAGAATTGGTTGGAGTTTCTTCCCTATACCATGGCTTCCTAGCTAGTAATTAGGTTTCCCAATATAAACTTTCCTTTGATGAATCTATTTTGAGTATTGTTAATGAATGTGGGTAGAATATTTACCAACTTCATTGCTAATATTTTTTCTAATATTTTATATGATAGATTTAGTAGAATAATTGGCCTCTAGTTCTTTATTAATGTTTTTTCACCCTATTTTGGGAGTAACTTAATGATACCTTTATTGATGTTCCCACCCAATGAGCTCATCTCAATAGCTTCCTTATACACATAGTACAAGTCATCACACATCTAGTTAATGAATGTTTTGTAGAATTCAATTAGAAATCCATCATCCCCTATGGTTTTATCATTATTTAATGTCATAATGGCTCTCCCTATTTCCTCTTTGGATATTTCCTTACCTAATTTGGTTGCATCTTTTTCCAAGATTTTTTTAGGAATAATTTGTCTAATGTATTCCCTAGCATTATTATTGGTCTCATTGACACCCTCTGATGTAAGGAGTTTTTTGTAGAAATGGAATAATTTATTTTTGATATCCATTTGACAGGTGAGGGGGGACCCTTCATGCCATATTTGATCTATTTTCTCTTTGATGGGTGATCCCACAATAGTGGTTTACACTTTCTGGGAGATCTTGATTTTTGCTGAAATCGCATATTTTTAGAAAATATAATGCTTTAAGCCTTGGAAAGTTTCATTTAAAGGATTCCAATTAAAGAGGGTTTGATCAAACCACCTTAGCTCAAACCCCCTTGGATATAACCCCACTAGTTTTAAACCATACCTATAACGGACTCTCATTTACACCTATCAAAATGCTGATAAAAAACTACTTTTGATTTACCTTTTGGGGGATCAAATGAATTTATTTAAAATTTATTTTTTGTATGTATTCCTTATTTTAAGCTTCCCAAAAAGTATAATTTTAAATAAATTTAATTTGATTATTATATTTATTTTTTATTTCTTGTGAATGTAGGTTTTTCACTAAAAATCAAGCTCTTTGTTCTGCACATGTGAAAAAATAGCAGATTATCAAAAAAAAATTAGAAAAATGTCTATGCAATAGATAGTGATGTCCTTGATCCAACAAAAAAAAAATTGAATTTTGATACATACATAAAATGTTATGTTAGCAAGTAAACCTATGTTTGAATTGTAACTGGTCTTACTTCAAAACTTAAGTAAGAAAAAAATATTCAATAAAACACTATGAAACCAATTGCATGCACTAGATAGTAGTTACAACTATAAATTAGAAAAAAATAGAATTTTATTCTTCATAGAAAAAAGTTATGTGTTAGCAAGTACACATCACTCTTTAAAAATGGTGTTTACTGTTAAAAATAGTTTTCGAAAGAGATGGAAAAGGAAATGTAATTTGATAACAATTTTTTTTTTAAAATATATATTTAGAATCTACAAACAAAACGTCACAAATCACTAGTTTGTATCATCTTCAAATTCCTCATGGTTTAGCAACTATAGGTGCCCAAAAGTGAAGATTTAGTTAAAAAAATTAGTTCAATGTCTAGTTTGGCCAAAAATTGTAAACCAGTATTGTGGGATCACCTTGATACATTTTTACTTTATGTATCTAAAGAAGAATTTGGTGTCCTTTTCCCCATTATTTAACCAATTTAACTTAGCCCTTATTTTTAGACCTTGGATTTTGTTAACTTGAAGCTTTCTTAAGGATTTTTTAGCCATTAAGAGTTCATTACATAAATTTTCATTCCTTGGGTTATCTTGTAGGTTAGTGTAGAGGAAGGGGACTGATTGCTTAGGACCCCAGGTCACGGGAGGGTCTAGAACAATTTGCTACCCTGGTCTACCTCATGCTAAGGATTGATTAAGGTAAGTTTAATGTTTTAAGAGGGTGAAAAGGAAGGACAATTGGTTTGCCACTGTCCTATCAAATCAAGAGGTTTAGGGAATCATGTGAGAAAATTCCTGAGTCAGGACTGTAAACTCAATAGCTCTTTTCTAGAGGACTCCATCGCACATGAGACAGATGACAACGTAGTGCGCTAGCATCCCGATTGAGTGCTAGAATTTGTACAGATAGAAAGTATTAAATGTAGTCAAGACTAGTTGAAAACTCACTAACTACCTGATAGGAGTAGTTTTATGCGATAACAAAAAACATGAAAGAGCTAAACTGATGAAATGATAAGAATAATGTACTTTAACTTAAGAAGATAAAATTTGATGAAACAAAGGTGGTAGAAATGTAACTCACAAGTGGTCCAACCTCCTGCAAGCTCCACATGAATGCAATACCTCTACATAGTAGAATAGGGAAAAATGTTGGGGTTGTTTTGGGGCTTGTCATAGTCAAACCCCCATTTCGGTGTTCCCACCTCCATGGAAAACCAAAATAGCCATGAGAGAGAAATATTGAAAAAAACAAAGTAATGGAAAGAAATAAATTCCACACAATGCTAACAACAATATACTATGTAAATCAAATGACAATGCTAAACAAGATGGATATCATCTCCCAAGCAATATGCCCTCAAGCACGTGAAGGGATATGCGAGCTTGCAAGCTTGTGAGTGCCACCATTTCCATAAAAAAATGAAGATAAAAACCACTAGAGTTTCACCTTGGAGCTTTAACAATGGAGAATGTTGTGAAAATGAAGTGTGTAGAAGCAAGTGTGTAGAATTGTCAAGAAGATGATCGAATGAATGGAGAAGAAAATCATTTTAGCATGAATAGAAGCCCAAAATAATTGTTCGAGGTTGGTCAAGGGAATAGGGGTGTTACTCTTCATTGCAAATGGACAAGTGTAATGCCTCTACAGATTCTAGAGGTAGGAATCCTATTAGGATGGCAGTGTGTCATGCAGATGTCCATGCGGCATGCTAGTGTCCTCGACAAAAAATTCCCCCATCGACACTATAGACAACCGCCAAGTAGGTGGAAAGAAAATGGATAAAGTAGAAAAGAATCGTCAAGTATGATATTTCTAAGGTAAGGGGTGTAAATGGGGAATTTGCAAGGGGTACAAATTCACTCCTACATTTTTGCCCCATTTTAGTGAGCATATGTGCTACCAGATGTGAGGTAAAGTAGATTGAAAGAGTTCAAAAAGAGTATACTTGAATTGTCAAGGAAGTAGACTACAATTTGACCCACCTGAAAGTGTAGGAAGAGGATATGGCTCCTTGGGTCTGAGGACCCAAGGAGAGTTGAAAAAACATGCATTGTAGATCTGCAGACCTACGAAAGGTGAAGGAGGCTCTATAGGTGCTCGATCCAATAGAGTTGAACAAGGAGATCGCATAGAATGTAAGAACTTTACAAGTCCTCAGATTTGCAAAGGAGGAACCCCCAAGTGCTCAGTCCTAAAGGAAGCTAGATGTGAGAGGCTCTGCAAAGTCTTATGGGTCCTTACAAGTGCTTGGTCCTACAAGGTCAATTGAAAAGTAGCTTCATAGGTGCACCTATAAAGAAACATGTTAATATATAGATAAAACATGTTAGATATCAAAAGGTCACATAGATAGACAAGCATATAGTCATGTAGAAAATTAATAATTGAAGGAAGAGATTTCAAAGGGGTCCACTCAAGGGATGCTTAGTTTGAAAGCGATAACATTTTGAAAATAGATAGATTCTAAGAGATTCATTTCATCAAGGAATTTGAAAGAAGGAATGCTCCCTCATAAGGTAAAGTCTAGATTCTATCTTACAAATCTATGATGAAAGAAAAATTCATCTAGAGATCCATGTTGAAGAATGCAATTTTTGAAAAATATTTTGAAAAGGTAGAGATTTTCAAGAAGGGATTCATTGGCCACAGAATGCACCTTTTGAAAATTGAAGCAGTATGATAGCCCCCCCTTAGGATGATGTGTGGTAAACAAAAAGTCAAGTAAGGAGAGAGAATAAAAAATAATAATGTGGTTGTGGCCCATAGAACATGATGATATTTTACCATGGTAATGTTGTCACACACGTGAGGGAAAATACATGAGCACCACAACATCACAAAGAAAGAAAAAGAGAGAAAGATAAAAAGAAAGGAGAAAAAAGGATGTAACAAACAAGAGATAGGGGATCTGATATTTCAGTGTCAGAGCTGCTCATAAATATAGATAAATAAATATAATAGCATATAAATGAACCATCATCAACCCCCTACTATATCATGCCATGTGAAGAAAGGCACATGAAAACAAAATGAAAAATAAAAAATTGGCTCAACATGGAAGGGAGGCCTAAATGCCCCAACACTTTGCATTGTACCCAATTGTCAAAAATCAAGGAACGATAGAGAGATGAATGATGTGGCAAATAGAAGAAGTTCTATGACACAAAAAAACTCTTGTATCCAAGCACCTTGAGGGTGACAAGGGTCCTCTAGGAACACATAAAACAAGCATGGGAGAACACAATAGACACACACACAATCTAATCTATTGATAAAGAAGAGGTGCCCCTAGTCCTCATCAATCAAGAGGTTGTCGTTCTCCCAATCTAGATCACCATAAGGGGAGGATGCATAAGCCTACAATGGAGGTATAGAAAGGGGGTACCCTCCAACTCTCCTACAACAAGAGCCAGAGAAGAGGGCCCCTCGAGGTCCTCTTCACTCAGTTCTTGTGAGGTAAATGTCAGCAATCTTGCAAAGATTGATGATAGAGCCAAGAATTTTTCTACATAGATGAATATTCAATTTATAGGAGTTCCATCCGTCAACTCAGGGGGTGATGGAGGAGGCACCTGAGATCCACTACTAACCTCATCGGAAAAATCAGGAGAAGTGACAAACTTCAGGGATGTCAAGGTTGCCTCCATCACTAGGACAATGCAAGCCAATGCAAAAATAATATTCAAAGAATGTGAACCCTTCTGCCGACCCCCATTAGAAGTGGGGTCATCCTCCAAATTTTTCTTCATTGGAGGATGTGAGATCCCCACAGATGAAGTAGAGGATGAGGAGCAAGAGGATAAAATCATAGTGGACACCACCAAGGTATTCAACATGTCCATGAGTTTTGAAAAAGGTGGGATGTCTGAAAGGGACATCAGAAGGGGAGGCTCAGCCAAAGGAGTAATGAATACTTACACCTCACTAGGGGTGAGGATCATTCAGACTCATAGGGGGAGCTGAAAGCAAGATTGTGGTAGAGGGAACTGAAGTAGAAGGGGTGAAATGAGAGGACACATCAAAAGATGTCGAAGTGAGAGCTACTGGATCCCCTTTCTTCTTCTGTAGAACAACCTACTAAGTGGCTAGAGCCTCCTCTGATGCTTAAACTCATGTGCAATATAGTTTCTATGGCTCCGGGAGCTAGAGGCTATAGCCTGAGAAGGAACAAAAGACTCTTATTTATCCATCAGAGTATTCATCATAGCCATTTTTGGTAGAGGGAGTGACTCCTAGATAGGAACATGAGGGAGAGATGGAGAAGAAGATGTAACAATAGAGGGGGGAGTAGACTTGAGCACCTCAGCGGTAGGCCTTTTCCCATTTTCTACCTTAGGGGTAGAGAAGTAGGAGGCCGTGGAGGCCAAGATGTAGGAGTAGATCCATGGGGGCCCTTCCCTTTACCATACAATATGGGTTGAGGCATTGTGGGTAAGATAGGAAGGTCAAACACCTAATGCTTGGCCTTTCGCCAAGTGGGAACCATTAGAATCCCAAAGAGATGCATAGGGGTGTAAGTTGAGGACATCGTGGCAGGGCAAGAGGAAGCATCACGTGGAACTATAGAAGAGGAAGAAGGATCTTGAGCACGAATAGGCTTCTCCTTCCCCTTCTAGGAGGAGGCAGCCTACCACTATGCTACAAGGTAAGTCATTTTCGGTTGTGGCTTGCCCTCGGTTTTATGCCCTCAGTTTTATACTTAATGTAATTCTAATAAAGTAGGTCCATTTTGGGAGGAAGTGGACCAACTAGGGTGGGCCAAAAATGATGAATCGAATAACCCCCACAGGATACCAATGGCTAATACCCAGTGTTGTGCACGACATGCACTACACCTTCATGAGAGAATTTTAGACATTTATGAATTATAGAAGTGACTCCATTCATGGAAGCTAGCCAAGGGATGCCTA
Organism: Sequoia sempervirens; assembly: GCA_007258455.2. Taxonomy (NCBI): domain Eukaryota; kingdom Viridiplantae; phylum Streptophyta; class Pinopsida; order Cupressales; family Cupressaceae; genus Sequoia; species Sequoia sempervirens. The sequence continues at coordinate 862,027,557 of VDFB02281492.1, read as the reverse complement.
GATTCACCCTAAACAAATTAGATTCTAAGATGACATCAAAATTAGTATCCATAGCCCTAGGTCCTACCAGGATGGACAGAGCTATAGAGCCACATATCAAGAGAGAGGCCATCGTGAGAACATATAGTAGTTTTCATCTTCTCACATTCCTCCCTCTATAAATAATTCAGCAAAAGAGTCTCTTCTACAATAAAATTCACTCGACTTGCAGGGTCCACAAGTACTCATGTCACAATGTTTCCATTGACATGAGCATGAATGTATAAAGGAGAGGATTTTTTATTCATGGGTAAATCTTGCAATGTAAAAGTAACATCTAGTGGACCAGTTATAGGTTGAGGGGGAGGACTAGGAGTAAATGAAATCACATTTATGTATGCTAAGGCTTCAAGAGAAGCACTAGAACGATCAATAATTAAGTTTGTAGAGTGAGACAAAAATGGGTCCACATAAATCTAAGACTCACTATTCGCCTTAGCCACCGACTTGTTTGCATTTTTCTTTTTATCATTGAGGTGGATGGTACCATCATCAATGTGATCATGTATCTCATGATGTAGGAACATGCAACATTTAGAATCATGCCCATGGACACTATGGTATTGGCATAAACCATTCTCATCATACAAGTCGGGATAAGGCTCTTTGAGAGGTCAAGGATCTTCCAATGTTATAATCTTATCTTTCAACAACTTTTGTAGAATAGAAGAATAAGATTTAGATAATTTAGTAAATTTTCCATTGCGCTTGAGGCCTCTGTCATTAGACATGGTGACTACATTTACAACAAATTCTCCTTTTCCTGAAATTGATACTATAGATCTTCCTTCAGGGCAAGAGTATGAGGAAGATCCCCCAAATTGAACAACCATTTGCTGATACTCCTGCAACACCGTGTGCAGATGAGCAAAAGAAGGATACTTCCTTAAGGAAAAATTCTCCTACCAAGATCGCTACAAGTTTCCTATGAACACCTTCTGCACATTTGATTCAGGTAGTGGGTAAAAGATTTGTTAAATGAGCGCTTGGTATTGAGTAATGAAATTAGTGATCTTCTCATGCTCTCCTTGCTTGCATTGGATGAGATCTGAGAATGTCATCTTCGGCCCAATGTTAGCTTGGAATTTTTGGAGAAACTAAATAACCAGATGATTGAATGAGAATATAGAATTTTTAGGCAAAAAAAATACCATTCTAGTGTTGTGTCTTTGAGATATTAAGGGAAAAATTTGGCCATTAGAGCATCATGGTGAAATACATCCATACACATTGTATTAAAAGTTGATACATGTGTTTGATGGCTCCTTTACTTCCATACTACTTAGTAATTTCAATCCCCTAAGGGAAGGGAGTGTTCAAAATTGTCACCGAAAAAGAGCTATGTTGGAAGAAGGGTTGAAAGATAGGTTGGGTAGAGGCTTGAGACATATTCACCACCTAGTTTTGTATTTAACCCATATTTTGTAGCAGAGCATTCAAAATAGGGCCAAAACATGACAAAGGCCAGTGGAACCTCCACCAGAACCACCTCTGGAGCCACTGTTGTCACCACCACCGAAACCATTGCCAAGGTCACCATCATGGCCTCCGCTAGAGCCACCATCACAGTCATCACCAAATCCATCATCCTAGAAACCACCAGAGTCACCGTTAGAGCCACCATTAGATATACAAGAACCACTAGCCCCCATTCCACTAGAGATCCTACTGCCAAAGGTAAGGTTTCCCTTAGGAGGAAGAAACTCAAATCCTAGTAGAGGCACCCTACATGCTTTGACAATAGAGGGTGGGTCAAGATCATAGATGTTAATGAAAGATCCCATTTAGTCCATGCATACTGATTTCACGGGCATTGAGACACTAATCTATCTTTCATAGGTGTTGTACTCATGACCTCGAGTAATGCTTTACTTAGGGTTGTAAGAGGGGGTGTATGCTTGCACTAAATTGGTAAGGCCATGGATAAACTCTCTGCCTGTTAGATCCTTGCCTAACATATATCTAATCTCATTAGCAACTCTTGTGGTCCTATCCATGCTTTGATCTTTCTCTAAGTGATTTACAAGATCCAATAGCCTCCTATCTAGAGCCATGAAATGCTTTGTAGGAATAGGGATTGCTTCACTCTCCTCCAAAGCTGGAGGTGAGGGGGAAGCATGAGATGTAGGGGCATGAGTTTTTTCATCAAATTAACTTGTCTCTACCACTGTTACCATATTTTGGGACAAAATATCCAAAGTGACCCTCGTAAAGTCCATTCCTAAGTGTCAATGTCACACGCTTCTTCTAACAACGTATCCAAAAGTCACAGAATAAGTTGTGAGGCTGATAAAGCATCACAATGCACAATACCACAACTTATGTAGACATGAGAGAAATAACCTTGGCACAAAGAAATGGATATTACAAATTTCACATCAGGTTCACCAAAATGTAGAGGAGGGGGACTGAGTGCTCGAAACCTTAGGTCACGGGAGGGTCTAGAATAATCAGCTGCCCTGATCTACCTCATGCTAATGATTGTTTAAGGTAAGTTTAATGTTTTAAGAGGGTGAAAAGAAAGGGAAATTGGTTTTCCACTATCCTTCTGTCAACCTAAGAGGTTTAGGGAATTAGGTGAGTGAATTCTTGAGTCAGGACTATAACCTCAATAGCTCTTTGCTAGAGGACTCCAACATAGGAGACAAACGATAGCACAATGCATTGGAATCTCGATTAGGCATTGGAATCTATACGGATAGAAATTATTAAATTAAATCAAGACTAGTTGAAAAGTCACTAACTACCTAATAGGAGTAGTTTTATGTGATAACAAAAAACATGGAAGATATAAACTACTGAAACAATAAGAATAATAGTTAAGAAGATAGAAGTTTATGAAATAAAGGTGGTAGAAATGAAAATCATGAGTGGTACAGCCTCCCACAAGCTTCACATGAATGTAATACCTACACATAGAAGAACGGAGAAAAAATTTGGGGTTGTTTTAGGGCTTTCCATAGTCAAACCCCCGTTTTGGTGTTCTCACCTCTACGGACAGCCAAAATAGCCACAAGAGAGAAATATTGGGATAAAGAAAGTAATGGACAAAAAGAAATGCCACACAATGCTAACAACAATATGCTATGTAAATAAAATGAAAATGCTAAACAAGATGGATATCACCTCCCAAGAAATATTCCCTCAAGCACATAAAGGGAGATGCAAGCTTGCAAGCTTGTGAGTGCCACCATTTCTGCAACAATGTACGGAGAAAAACCGATAGAATTTTTCCTTGGAGCTTTAACAATGGGGAATGTTGTGGAAATGAAGTGTGTAGAAGCAAGTGTATATAATTGTCAAGAAGAAGATTGAATGAATGTTGATGAAAATCCTTTTAGCATGAATAGAAGCCCAAAAGATCCATTCGAGGTTGGTCAAGGGTGCAGGGGTGTTACTCTTCATCACCAATGGAGAAGTGTAACACCTCTACAAATTCCAGAGGTAGGAATCATATCAAAATGACAACACGCCACACAAACATCCACATGTCATGCTAGCATCCCTGACAAAAAATCGCCCATTGACACTATAGACAACCGCCAAGTGGGTGGAAAGCGAATGGATGGAGTGGAAAAGAATCGTTAGGTTTGATATTTCTAAGGTAAGGGGTGTAAATGGGGAATTTTTGAGGGTGTAAATTCACTCCATTACTATTAGCCTCAACTCTTAATAGATTTTCTTGTAGGAAATTGTCCTCCCTTCTCCTATCCAAAGCCCCTTTTTTCCCAATAGTTTGGAATAGTACTCTGCAACCTTTCACATTGTGTTCCCACCTTTCAACTGGACTGATGTCTTTGTGCATCCATTTATTTATTTCCTTCAAGGTAATTATAACAACCTTGAAGTCCTCATCCTATAATAGGCTTGTGTTGAAGAAAAACCCATCTTTCATCTTTTTCTTTTCCCTTTCACCTTTTAACAAAACTCTAGCTCTTTTGTGGTGATGATCAAATAAAGAGCAGGGGTATACTTCCACTTTACAACCTTCCTTGATTGGGTCAAAGTTGAAGTGATCCCTATTGACATAGAATCTATCAAGTCTACAATATATTATCCTCCCCCCTTTTTGGGTATTACACCATGTGTACTAGATGTCAGAACTTTCTTTTATCCCTTCGAGAGGGTTAACCAAGTTTAGTTTAGCTTTCATTTTTTTCAAAATTATTTTTCATTTCCTTTCTATTCCATGTCAATGCCCCCTTTTAATCTTCTTCTTGTTCAATCATATTGAAGTCACCCCCTACAATCCAAGGTATATCTTGTAGATTGTGGGTCCACTTCCATAGGTCAATTTCGTCCCTATACTCATTGGGAGCATATATAGAGAAAATACCAAATGTGGTATCATTTTTCTTGATTTCTACCCATACTACTTTGTTGCATGGGAAGACAACATATGTTGTTACATATTGATCTCACTTCTTTGAGATTAGAATAGCAACACCACCTCTCCCTTTCTCATGTCCTATGACATATTGAGATGAGCTATTCCAAATTTATTTCAGATTGGTCTCTAAGGTAAAGCCTATGACTTTAACCTTTTGAAGGAGGACCAAATGTTTATTTTTATCTAGGTTTAGGAATCTCCCGATAATGTGTTTCTTATCAGGGGATTCTAGCCCTCTAACATTCCAAGATGTGTAGTTAAGAGTCATTGCATTTAGATTTAGAGAGGGTCTCTTTCTCGTTTCCAAAACTTTCAAAAAACTTTGGGATCTTGTCCTCAATTGCTAGTCTTTTAGACAAGGGTATTTGGACAATCACACTTTTCCTTTTCCTATTTTTTCTTAATAAAGTGTAGACTGCCCCTAGTGATGGAGATGATTTTCCCTTTTTATTTTTTCTTTGCATCCTTTGGTGCATGGGAGGAACCCTTATTTTCCACACTCTACTCTTCTAGGGTTTTCTCATCATCTAAGCACCCATGATCTCCTACATAATTTAAAAAATGGGTTTAGGCTTAGTCCTACCCAAATTTTCAAGCCCAAAGCCACTAGGACTAGCCTCTACTTGGTAGCATTGGACTTGGTTCTATGAACTATCCCCTAAACCATACATCATTTCAAGGGTTTTCATATCACCATTATTAGCTTCATTTATAGGTTTTTGAGATGAGTCTTTTTTAACATTTTTAGAGATCAAGTTACTATTATTTTTATTTATATTAGCCATTTTTCTTCTTAAATTCATTGCTCAAAATTTACTTTGGTTGGTTTAACCCCATCGTAGTCTTTAGAAGAAAATTCATCTTTATCAAATCTTAGTTTTCCAATAGCCCCTGAGATATAAGCAGGAGGTTGTTCCTCAAGTTTTTCAGACTTGGAATTCATAATTTGTTTTACCATCAAGTTAGAACTATGCAGATCCATCCTTGTACTAATGTCTTAAGGGATATTATCAATTTGGTTTTTGATCTCAATTTCACTTACCATATTCCTCACTACTGATTTGTTTTTATTATTATTCAATAGGTTGGATTCATTCATGATTTCTATATTAACTATTTTTTCCTTGTTCCTAATATTGAGATCTTTGCTTTTAGCATTGATTACATAGCTTTCAAGCTCTCTTGTGTTATTACACTTATTACTATTTTTCTCCTAATTTTTTTCTATATTTTGTCTTATCTTTTCTGTTGCAAGCTACCGAGCATTCCTTTTCTCCTTAAAAATGCTATTTCCCACCTCTATTGTGAGACAAGAGTTAACTTTGAAATGCCTTAAGTTATTTCTCATCTACTCTAGAGACACTACTTATAGAGACCAAATTGTTAGTTATTGAATTTTATAACTCATCATTTAAGATGCGAAACTAATTTACAATTTTAATTTTAGTAGAGTTCTTGGGAGAACCACAACGTTTCTCCCTTGGTTTTTCATTACTTCCCTAGTTAGGGTTAATCAGAGACCACATTTCACTTTCTCTCTCTAAATTACTAGGGTTTGAAAGAACCAGATTTGGACTGGCCCTTCTTGTGTTCTCCCCACCCCTATGAATTTTTGCAACATTATCTATTGCATTTCAATGATGGGTTTCAAAAACCTCAATTTTGATTTCAATTCTCAAGCTTCTTAGAGGCCCATCTGGACTAGGCCTAAGCTCATTTGATCCTCTCCTAGGGATGTGATTTTTTTCCTAAGTGAAACATCAAAAAATAGGGTTGGTAGAATTTCCCAAAATGGAAAAGTGGATCCAAAGAGGGAAAAGGGATACTATTCTTCTATTTTCATTTAAGGAAATGAGATCCACACAAAGAATTGACCAAAAACCTTTAGGTGAGTCAACCCAAGGTGTAAATATTGTGATTTTCCCTTTTTTCTAGGATGGGGGTCTAAGCTAAGTAGCAATTTGGGGAGAAAGATTAAGATCCTTAAATAAAATCCAAATTACAAGCTATAAAGTAAATGTAGAAGTTTAAACATAATACTAATGTGGTGCAGGGGCACCATCACATTGGAATGTAAGGGGGAGAGTCTTGAAGGTTTATTGAGTGGATTTGAAGATTTTTAAACAATATGCAATGAGGAAGTTGCAAAATATGTTAAAATATGTTGCATTGTAATAAGTTGTCCATGTATGTCATGTTGACAAGGTGATCTTGGTGGATAGATATAATGTAGGTTTGGTTTTCATGTTTTTTTTTTCTTATAATAAGGTCTCAATGACCATTTGTTATGTATTGGAAGGCTTTTGGGCTCTTAGTAGGTTAGTTAAGAGGAATTTACAAAATCAAGTTGTAAGGGGGTGATTAAGGCCAAGCATTGGAAAATTGTCATTTTAGAGTTGAACAAAGGGGTGGTTAAGGTAGTTGGTCAGTTCTTGGAAGTGGTTGAAGTTGATCCAATGATATATTGATGTAATTCCTTGAGTTTGAGGTTGGTTGTTCAGTTATTTTGAAGAAGAATTCTCTTTGTAAATGTTGATCACTATCTTTTCATTGATTTCTTGAACTGTCTTTTCTTGACACAGGCCCGTACAGGTCTTTCATGACTTGAGGCTATAGGTGCTTATTTATATATGTGTTTACTTTCCTTTGCATCTTTTTTGGGGGTTTAAGTTCATCATTTGTGTGTGGAGAGAAACAAGTTTTAGAGATTGCTCTATTTTCAAAATTAAGGGTTTGAGTGCCTCCTAGAGATGAGAACCTCCATCCACCTACTATAACTCCTCTATGACTTAGTGGATGGAATTAATTTGGTGTTTTTTTTATGTGTTCACAAGGATAGGAGTTCAGGGGTTGAGTTCTTGGAGTGTGTGGTAGGTTTGAGGGGGGTGTTTGTGTGGTTTACATGGAATTTGGGTTAGCAGACCTATGGGTGGCGAATGTAAAATTTCCTTGTGGAACCTAGTGAATTGTGAAGGTTGAGGGAACCAAACTAAACATGTATGAGTAGTTGGTGTGGTTTGGAATGGTTGGGAGTATGTATTTTCAATAGGTGTGTCCTAAAACCCTAAGTTCCTAGGCTACAAGGAGGGTTTGAGAGTTGGGGAATAAAAAAAGTTCTTGGGGTTCTAAAACCTAGAAAATTCTAAGTTTGCAAGCCTTCCCTAAGACTATTTCAGGTTTTTCTGGGTTGGTGGTCAGTTCGTAGAGGGGTTCCTTTAAAAAAAAGGGCTAATTGGGGCTTCAAAACAGTGAAAAAAGCCATTTTGGAAGAAGAGTTCTAAAGGATTCTAGTGCACTTGTTGGATATGTTGTGTGTCTCAAAAATGGGTATCTGAATCACCCATGTGTTGGTTAAGTTTTGTGGAAAGTTATTGAGCTAAGGTCTGAAAACTGGGTTCCTAGTACTACTAGAGTTGAGGGGTGAAATTGTGGAATTTGTGTTTCTAATGATTTTTGAACTTGGAGGACTAATTGCATTGATTTATATAATCATTATAATCTTGTTGGATGCCTCTTGAAGGAAAGTTTCCAATTGGAAAGGGTTTGTGTCTTTTGGCTTTGCATCATAATGGAACCTACAGACTTTAGGGAGAGTTTGGAAGGAATAAATGTTGTGTACCTCTTGCAAAAAGTGTTTTTTCATGGCTCACTGAGGACTCATTCGCCCTATGACAATTTTTTCCTGGCTAGGCGTTTGGAAAATTTATTTCTTGATTATGTTCCTCTATTTCTACACTCCCAGATTATCGATTTTCACTGTCGGACAACTAAAAAGAAATTTTGTAGAAGATTTTCCGTGAAATTGCAAGAATGGTGACAACTTTGACAACTTTGCAATTTTTTTTCTTCAAGAGATCTTCTATCTAAAACCTGCAATCACACATCGAAGAGAGAAAAATGTTGTTTGTTAGGGAATGGGGGTTTTCCTTGGTCAAACCCTGTTTTGGTGATTAAACCTTGAAATGAAATAGAAAAGTATGAATGAATGACAAATGAACAAATCTATATAAAAACTCACCAAACCTTATTTGAACCTTGGATTACTAATCTGAAAACTAGCATAAAGTGGCCTCAATGAATGTAGATCTTGATCATGAAACTTGATTAGAAACAATGCCTTTGATATGCTTGAATAGATCTTGAACACTACATCACCATATTAGCTCAAACAACATGCATGATGCAACAAATCTTTGAAATCATGATAGGAATCTTGATTGCTGCAATAATCTTCTATAAATATGCTCTTGAATTCCTTAAAAATTCTCTTGAATGCTCTCAATAACGCTCTTTCAAAATCTTAGGATGCTTTAATCAAAATTGCTTAGATTTCTTGAAAGCCTTAGGATGAAACATAGTGAAATAACCTTGTATTTATACATATCTTAACATTGATTCCTAAAATTCAAATATCACAAGCCAAAATTGAATTATGGATTTTAAATCATTAAAATACCACCAAAAAAAATTTCAAAAGAGGGGTCCTAGGTCTAAGTGAGGACCCATTCACCATAGGGTGAATTGGTCCTAGGTCACTTACCTAGGACACACATTGGAAAATGTTAAACATTATGTAAAATCAGGGTCATAGGTCTAAGTGAGGACCCATTCACCCTATGGAAAATGGGTCCTAGGTCACTTACCTAGGACACACATCTTCCATAGTTGAGTGTTGTGTAATGGAATTTATGAATGTTGGGTTATATCCCTCAGAATTTACATTTAATTGGGCTTGGATTTGAATTAAAGGGTCCAATTAAGGAAGATTAACCTCAGTCATTTAATAAAGCCCTAGATTAGTGTGAAGGTGTAAAAGTACACCTTAAAACACCCTAAGTAAGGAAAAATTAAGTCCATTTAATCTTAAAAGGCCCTAAAATTAATGTGAATATAGAAAGCTTATTACAACACTAAATTAAGGAAACATTAGGCTCATTCATTTATTAATTATTCCCAAATTAAGTGTGAAAACTGGATACTTTTTCCTACACTGCATTTTTCCCCCACTTTAGTGAGAGTATGACCCCATGTCAAAATCAAACTAAAGTAGGCATTCAAGACAATTATGTATGCAAAAATGACAAAGATACACAATCATACAACATCAAAGACCAATAAAAAATAAAAATAAAAATGGGGTGGATCAAGCCTCGACTGTTTGTCCAACTCGATGTGGATCAGGTCTCAGATGTTTTTCCAAAACATGTGCTCACTCTGGGGTAGTGGAACCTCAGGATATCCACTAGGTGAGTCTTCCAATAAAGTGGGTTAGTGAGAAAGTTATGCCTCTGTGTCAACTTCTTATCATACTAACCATATGAAAGCTATCCCTCTAATAACTTCAATAAGGTGCCACAAGGAAAGGATCCATAGGAAAGCAAGATTTGTTATGCTAGGTGGCCTTGAATTTAGGGTTCGAGCTTCACAAGGCCAACAAGTTGTGTTTTTCCAAACACTTATGAACATTATATATATAGGTTTTTGTTCAAGGGGAGGTTGTTTCACTTTTGTAAGGTCTTCTTCTTAGAGAACATCTAGCCTAATGTCTCCAAGAGAGGAAAATTTAAGAATAAAAGTTTCACAACATAGGGAATGTAGTGCATCACATCACCACTAAGAGGAAAGTCATACACTAAGAAATATTGCTCTTGGAGGACCCCAATGACACCACCAAGAAAAGGACACATCATAAGAAAAATAAAATTTTACCATGAAACATGAAAATTTTCAAAAGATGTTATCATTGTATGCCCCCACGTTAAAGTAGTTGCTAACACCATTGTTGTGAGAAATTTCTTTAAAGTAGCCAATATTTACTCCTAGTACATGAGATCTTCCTCAGAAAGTCCATATGCCAAGTCATATGTTTTTGAAATAAAGCTAAATCATGAAAAAGGAGGGAGGAGATTCCCCCTATGTAAGGGATCTATGGATTCAGGGTTAGTATATCTTTACTAAAATGTTGTTATAGAGTTTGGAAATGTCATCATTCCCCAAATACTCATAAAACTAAAATAATGACACATAGAGAGAGAAAACAAAGAAAAATCCTTTTGGGTCAACATGAAAGAGACCTAAATTTCTTGATGCCTTATATCATCCCCAAAAGGAAAACACAAGACAAATGAAAAGAAAAGAAAATGTTTACAACATAGAGAATAATGTAGATACATATAGAGGAATGCACAAAGAGAGAGATAGAGAGAGAGAGAGATACACCAAATGAAACAGTACACGAGATCACATTACACACATGCAATCACATAAAGAAACATGAAAAAAGAAATAATGCAAAATACTAGTAAGGCACATGTGAGTCAACCTATAGTAGATCATCTGCATCCCAATCTCAATCAATACATACAAAAGGCGAGAAAATAGAAAAAGGGACAACGACAAGTGTCAAAGATAGGACAAGGCTATCTAACCCCTTGCCCCCACTAAGTGCAGGAAAATGATGAGTCAAGATGAATGATGTTATGTCATTCCTTGCAATAAGGAAAGGATTTGCAATGAACGTAAAACATGCAATAGTTAGCATGCTATGATCCTACAACTATTACATGGCAAGGAGCAACAACTATTGTTATAAGTATCAACTTGATGCCTATCTAATGAGATATTCCTACATGTAGTATCTATCAGTTTAGGATGCACCAAAGTTAAAGTTGTCTTGGAAGAATCTTTTGTAAGAGTGTTGATATTCAGTGAAGGATTTTTTGATGCTTTTGTTTCTTTTGAAGGAAAATAACCAAGACCACTAGTTTTTTCTTGTGTTAGGAATTATAGGGACACAAATACCTTGTTCTCTAGAACCACATCCTTTTCCACTATACCCAAGTTGTTTCATAATTTCATAACCTCTTCCATAAAGCATTTTCATTTCTTTCAGATTCGGTGGTTGCTCATAATCAACTTCATCACATTTTGTAGTGTAATTTGATTCTTCTTATAAAGTGGTTGAGGTGGATGCTTTTGAGTTTTGTGTTGATATTACCACTTTTCTTTTCCCTTTTTAGACTCTTTTATTGTGATCTTGTATTTTCCCATGAATGTAGGTGTGAAATCTAAGGAACCCCAATAATCTTCTAATAACTTTGTGACATTTTCAATATTTCTCTCTTTTTCTTTCTCTTGCACAGTTTCCACTCATGTAGTTGGTGTCAATGTTTTCAAAGGATTTTCCTTGCCTTTCTCAATGTTCAAAAAATGGTTTGGTTCATGCACTTTGTTTTTGTAGACATACTTAATTTAATGATGAAGGGTAGAAGGAACCCCATTAATTTCATGAATCCATGTCCTTCCTAAAATAAAATTATATGAAAGAGCATGAGGCATAACATGGACTAGAGTTTGCAATGTAACCTTTCCAACTTTAATAGCTAATGTAATCACACCAAGCAGTTGTTTTCCTATGTTATCTAACCCATGAATGGATAAAGAATCTAGTTGTATTTGGATTTTTTCTATGTTAATATTATCCATAAGGTTTGTGCTACAAACATTAAGCGTTGAGCCATTGTCAATAAGGGTCCTCTTCATCCCAATTCTATTAATGTGAACTATTATCATGAAAAATTCATTTTTTTTTCTCTTCTAATGAAGGTAACTCATCTTGATGGAAATTAATGTCTAAGTTGACCAGAGTTATAGCTTGAACTTGGGCTGCTACATCATTTGGTTGCACATTAGGAGGGGTGGAAACTTGTTGTAAATCACTTTGAAGTATGTGATGATAACTAGGTGAGGATTGAATAAGGTCCCATAAGGATATCTTAGTAGGAGTATTTTTAATTTGTTCAACAAGATCATACTCCTTTCCACTTTGTAAAGGAAAACGAGGAGCACTAGGCAAGATAGGTTGAGGCAGTGGGAGGGATGTTGGAGTTGTTTTTCTTGATTGCAGATTGTTCATAGTGTTATATGTATAAGCAACGGTATTGTAACTCAGATTGTATGAAATATTATCATTATCAAGTTTCCTTTTAGGTGGTTTTAAGATAAGCACAGGTTTATTTTAAATTTTAGGTTGATGTGAGGGTGGGTAGATGGTAAGAAGTGACTTAGGAGATCACTTCAAGGGATATCTAATGTGCATAACCTCAAAAGTCTCATCCTTATTTTCATGATCTCTTAGTGAAGTGGAGTCTAATGTCACTTCATTCTCTTTATCTAAGGAAGCCTCATTATTATTTTTTGAAAGACATGTGTCAATTTTTTCATTTTCTTTCACCTTGACATCTTCCCTAGTAGGAGAGTTTTTAGTAGAGCAACAAACTAGATGTTATTGACATTCAAAGGTTCGTTCTTCTAAAATGACTTCATCACAAGTAAGGGAGTTATTATTGTTGGATTTTATTGCTTATAAATAATGGAATTCTCTTGTTCAATAATGTTTTCCTTAGGGGAAGAGAGACAAATAGGATTCTCATGACTTTCATCGATTGGATCTTCTAACACCAAAATATCTTCTTCACAAATAGTAGAGATATTAGGAGAAGGCCAAATTTGATAGTTTTGATTGTCCATGATTTCATCCTTTTTCTAAGGTCTCATTCTCTTGTTCCATAATATCTACCCTAGTAGGAGAGATTTTAGGAGAATAACAAACAAGAGGTTCATCACACTCCATGGTTAGATTTTGTAAAGTAGCTTCATCAAAAATAAGGAAGACATCAAGAGAAGAACAACCATGAGTTTCATGCTTACCAATGATTGGACTTTTTCATTCAAATAGATCTTTCCAAATAGTAAGAGCATTAGGAAAGGGAGAAACAAGATTCTCAGGACTCTCAATAATTGTATCTTTTAACACCAAATTATCTTCTTTTCCTAAAGGATATATATTAGGGGAAGGAAAAATTTGATTGTCATGATGTGAACTCCAGTCCTAGACCTGCACAAACACAAAGAACAAACACAAAGTTAGTCACATATGCAAGTTAGAACTAAGATTCCCCATGCAATTCCTCTACAATGTTCAAAATAGGAAATAGATGAAGAAAAAAAAAAGCTATTAAATCCTATTAGAGCATGCAAATTCTCAATCCCATGGGGGAATTGGTGTCATTTTGATGTGGAAAATGGCCCTTTCCCAACTCCTTCGCAAGCTTGATGGAGATTCATCCACTTGATGATGATGAATAATGTGCCTCCTTGATGAAATCTATAATAACCTAGCTATGATGATGGGAAAATGCTATGGAAATGGATGAATTTGATCTAAATATGAAGATAGTAATTTTTCTCTAAGTTGTGGATCCAAAATACAAAGGAAAGCCTCTTATTTATGGATGAGAATGTTGGAGAATGAGGAAAAATGGATGAATGTGGGATCATTCAACATCCAATGGCCAAGTGCCACTTTTCAAGATGTGAATGGAGGAAGGTTGAGCACATTTTGATGAATGTCCACAATAAATGATATTAGGTGGAATTTCAAATTTATGAATGACATGTTGGAGCGAGAAATGAATGAATTAAATGCCACTTGGCTCAATGCACAAGGACATGTAAGAGGAAATGAACGCCTTGTTGGAAGGACAAATCCATTTGGAGGGATTTTCAAATTTGGAGGAATATTCCCTTTTGATGCCATGTTGAGGGAAATTAGAAGAATTAATAAATTAAAAGAAATGATTTATTGAGAAAGTGGAAAAATCTAGAGGAATTAGGGGATTAAGACTAATTTAATCAAGATTTGATTAAATTAAAAGGAGATTAACTAATGTGACAATTTGATTTATATTTTTGGATTGATTTAAATCAAAGTTGAGAGGAATATGATTTAGATTTAATCAAATAAAGATTTTGATTTATTTAATTAAAGAGGGATGATGTTAGTTTAAATTAAAGAAAGATTGATTTAATTTAATAGAATGACTTCAGAGATTTAATTAAATAAAATGGATTATTTAATTAAATAGAGATTAGAGGATTAATTAAATAAGATTGATTTATTTAATTAACAGGAGATGAAAACTTAATTAGATAAATGTTATTTATGTAATCAAGGGATGAAAGATGATGAATTTAATCAAATGCAGAATATATGATTAAATGATTAGTAGAGGGAATGATTCAGGACGAAGCGGTGTTAGTAATTAGGATCAAGTGTGATTGGTACATTTTCTGTGTCTACATTTTCCCCTCTTTGAAGCAAAGTACTTGCTGCATTGGTTCAAAGAATAACCTATCTCGATCAAAATTCAAAAAAATTTGATTTTCAAAATTACCCTACTACTACCCCAGCAAGAAGAAACATGCTGACATGCTACCCCCTCGAGAGATCGGATGAAAATTTTGATTTTTGTGTGATCTTGCAAAAAAAGAGGACAAGGTGCCCGACGGGTCCAAAAAAGCTCTAAAAATGTGCCAAAACATGACCAAATAATGTAAAACAAGCCTCGATTGGGAAAAAATAGGATTGGGGGTCTAAAACCCTATCTAGACGACCAAATGAGGTAAAAAAGCCCTAGTTTTTAGGCTTAAATAGGACTCGGGGACCACTTCCAATTCATTTTCACATTCAGCCTTTAAAGATTCTACAAATTTGAGCTCTGACCCCTAGGAGAGATGGCACAATAACCACTTCCATGACATGTTTCAGAGTGAGTACGAGTGTACCAGTGGCTTCTCGACATAGGACCACCGGTATGTCATCTTGAACCAACTTTGTTTTTTGATTTTTGTGCGTATTTAATACCTTAGAAAGTAAAATTAGGTCAAGCGATCTTGTATAGCGCCACTGCAAACTTCATTTTGGTGTCGTGAGGCATTAAAATTTTCCACTCCTATAGATAGCGACGTGACATCGTAGTTTGGAGTTAGGGTTCAAACTCCAAACTAAACCGCATATGTAAATTGCATTGTGGTAGGCCATTTAGCAAGCTAAGGTTTAGGGGTTAAATAGAGGCGTGCCCAAACTGCACCATGGCCACAGAGTTTGAGGTTTAGAGCTTCCAGCAGCACAGTTTAGAACTTCCAACTTACGCCGTAATTATAAATAGCGATGCGCTTGCTATTTCAATCATGAAAAATCCAAACAGGATTATGATTTTTTAACAAAACTTGACATTGTGACTTTCCTAATGCAATAGGAAGAAGAGATGCTTCATTCACGTGAGCACATATCCTCCATTCTGGGTAGATTAGTTGGTATGCATGAGTGACTCCAAGAGCACTTGGGGGCGATTGGACTTTGGTACATTGCATATGTACTGCGAGTGAGGACACACTTAGGGATGATGATAGCACTAGCAGAGCGATGGCACAATGAGACGTCATCGTTTCACTTTCCTATAGGTGAGATGACAGTGACCCTAGAGGATGTCTAGCACAGATTACAATTGCCAATCCATAGAGAGAGATGACTTGGGGCCGAGTATAAACTGTTTGGTGAGCCGCAAGATAGAGTTGATGACCAGTATGTTGTGATATTTGTGCGCACTACGAGGGAGATGACTTGGGGCTGATACATTCCTATAGAGGAGGCAGTGTAGAGCTTCAGATAGCTAGTGGCTAGGTCATGGCTATATGATCAGGGCCAGGCC
This sequence comes from Sequoia sempervirens, assembly GCA_007258455.2. Taxonomy (NCBI): domain Eukaryota; kingdom Viridiplantae; phylum Streptophyta; class Pinopsida; order Cupressales; family Cupressaceae; genus Sequoia; species Sequoia sempervirens. Next base: position 862,011,576 of record VDFB02281492.1, on the reverse strand, counting down.
AACACAGGCACCACACAGGCCTATAGAGATTGGTTTTGTCCACCACTTAGATTGACAATGCTAGGGACATCATCAGCACGATGAAGAGCCAGGGGAATATCGATAGGATGAGGCCAAGGGGATGGGGGTGGAGATAGGGGTTGGGGAGGAGGTGGACCACACCAGCAGCCTGATTAGGATAGGGTACGATAGGATCCCCTGAGATAGGATTAGGATTAGGATTAGGGCAGACAGGACCAAGATTAAGTCAGACAAGACCAAGATCAGGCTCAACAAGGTCAGGGTAGATAGATGGATCAGCCACCTCAGAGAGATCAAGGATCACCTCTGAGGGACCAAGGACCTCCACTGCCACCTGATCAGCAAGAGACCCTTATCCAGCAACTTCAAGCATAGGTGTAGGGTCCGCAGGGACAGTCATTGCATTGACATCTAAGAGAGATTGGCTAAGGACTGAGCGGGACCAGGCCATTCATTAGACATAGGCTACAAAGCATAGGGCTGCATAGGAGATGGGTCGTCAGAAGCAACTTGAGAGCATGGCCGCATCTTCCTCCCAAAGCATAGTTTCTTTACGAGCATACAGGGAGGTAGTCCGAGAGGCTGACTATTATAGAGTGCATTATCATCAGGTTGTGCCTCGAGCATCTTGGATCCCATATTTTTCATAGCAGACAGGGTACCGACCTCCAGAGGATCATGGACAGAGGTCGTCCAATGAGGTGAGTAGCCAGTAGGGCTAGCTCATTTTTTATTAGAGACATTATTATTTTTGTGTTTCACGGGCTCATTTTTGATAGCCCCATGGGTGATTGTACTGTACTGATATATACACACATTTGATCTTGATTCTTTATACCATGACAATTGTATATTATTTTGATGATAATATGAGATGATTCAATGTGATGTATGATGTTCTATTTTATTTACGGATGATGATGTTATTTTCTTTCCTATATGCAATGCAACTATATGTGATGCAATGTATGGTTTTATGTGATGCAATGATTATGCAAATGTTTATGGATACATTTCTTTTTCGGTATCTTTCTATGTTCTTTTTTATGTTAGAAGCCAAGATCTGAAATGAAAACCAGAAAATAACCTTCCACAAAGAGAAAAACAAAAAATCAGAGAGATTGCATGAAGATGTGCAAATTGATATATTCAAAGTACACTAATTACAAGAGATAATTTTCTTTATAAAAGTAAAGTATGCATAACCCTAATCTTATCTTGAGCAAAAAGATAGCTCAGAAAGATAAGGATAACAACCTATAGCCTAGAAATTAAATAATGCCTAAGTAAACTTATGTAAAGTGTAATTAAATAATTAATTACACCAAAACCCCCCATAAGTGCAACATAGGGAGAAGCAAATTATTATACAAATGATGTGAGATGGGTCCCGAAAACAAAGGCCTGATCAGGTACCCATGTACTAATGCAAAGAGAGAGAAAACCCAGTGGGAAAAGCCCCCCTCAATGAAATGAACTGCTACAAAGAATCACTAGAAGAACTTTGATGAAGTAATGCTGGAACCCAAAAAACTAGCAAGCAAGGAAAGATACTTTTATTTGCAAGAAACCATAACGAAATAAAAAATGCAACAGTAGACTCGATGCTAAGGAACACTGGAAAACTCACATACTAGATCAACCCTGGAATCTGTAAGCAATAGTAGATAAAAAAAAAATGAAGCCCCCCATAATGATGACAAAATCTGGAAGTTGTCTCTCGATGTCGATGCCAAATTGAAATTAAAACTGCCCCATAAGATGAGTACCATCAAGATTCTGGAACATTCACCATAAAAACATGGCCCTCAAATTGAGAAGGATCTGAACAAATGCAGATCAATAACCATAAACTACCAATCTAAAGTGTGAACTGATGTGAACCAACGATGTGTCTAGCTAAGCAAGAAAGAAGCCAAAAGAAACAACAAGAAACCAAAAAAACTCATGTGAGTTGTCACCAATATGAAAGTGTGATGCAAGAACCCCCCCTTAATGGAACTTTATATCAGCTCGTTATTACAATACCCAATGATTGCAAAAGGAGAGAATGCAAAATATGCAGAAACTACAGAAACATAAGCAAAAATGCAAACCTAGTGCATGAAAAAAAAAATGAATGCATGCACAAAATAAGGTAGAAATATTTTGAAAAGGACCTCATATCTACATTGAGGCTGAAACCAGCTTTCCAATGCCGCTTGAATCACGAAAAAGGGATAAGTGAGTCAAAAGATAGGTCTCCCGAAGTGAAAACAACAAAATGTGACTTCTGAGGCTGAAAAAGGCATCAAAAAAGAAAAACCAAACAACCAAACCTCCACCATTGTGAATATCTTGGAACCAGCTTTCTGACAATATCTCATTTGCAAAAAAAGGATACTGTATGCCCAAGTTACACCAAAAAGAAAAAAAACTGCTCCTTGAAGGAAAACTGGGGTTAGGAGGGGGAAAAGAGGGTCGTACAGTCGCTGACGTTTGCACTTCACAAGGTTAAATTTGATGGCCATCTAGCTGTCATGGAAAAAAAATTCCCCCTGCAAAAAGTTTGACGATCGTCTGGAAAAACCCTAATACTTGAAATATTCCATAGGAATCTGCGGAGGGAATATTCCCTCGGTACTATCGCCACTGGTATATTCTGTAGCTGTTAGAATATGTTGAGGCCTATAGGGGCTGAATTGTGTAGAGCTCCTAGTCCCCATATGACTGACAGTGATGAGCAGGAGGCAGCCGAGGGCTGGGCGCATAGCGCCCGATCCCCCATGCGACTGAGGCCCTATGAAGCTGGCCTGCAGGGGCTGGAAACTAGCCGGTGGAGGAGAGCAGGTGGCTGCCGGGTGGCGAGTTGGTGGTGATGGACTTTCCAATGGGCGGCACATAATTTTTTACAAAAATTGCAAATTTTATTTTTTGAATTTTTTTCCTCGAACTGCATGCTGGGGAGGCCGTACGACCTCCTAGACATTTTTTTGCCTTCTAAACCAACTTCACCAAAATCAACAAAACGAAGGGCAATCTTAGGGTTTTTGGTAGCTATGAACATGATGGTGACCTCTGTTTGTGCCCAAACTACTTCGAAAAATCAGCTACCTCCAGAGCTTACAAAAAAACTCTGAGCTTGAAACCCTCACATATTTGGCAAATGATGACGAAAATTTGCAAAACAAAAGCCAATCCTGACTTTTTCCAGCACTCTAAATCCAATGGTGCAGCCCGATCTGATCCAAGACGTTGCATGAATAAATTCAAGGCATGATACCCTTGAGGAATCCTGAACGAACTCTATAATGTATTCCTCCAAAAAAGCTGAGAAGGGGCTGCAAATTGAGGCTTTGATACCATGTTAGAAACCAAGATCTAAAATGTAAACCAGAAAATAACCTTCCACAAAGAGAAAAACAAAAAAGCAGAGAGATTGCATGAAGATGTGCAAATTGATATATATTCGAAGTACAATAATGCCAAGAGATAATTTTCTTTATAAAAGCAAAGTATGCATAACCCTAATCTTATCTTTAGCAAAAAGATAGCTCAGCAAGATAAGGATAAATACCTATAACCTAGGAATTAAATAATGCCTAAGTAAACTTATGTAAAGTGTAATTAAATAATTAATTACACCAACATTTTATGATGATGATAATGTGTATGAATGTAAATGCAAATGATCTTAACATGGTTAGAATAACTAATCTATATTATTTCCTATATGATGATGCAAAATGCATTGTGATGATTTATGATGTACCATGATTATGCAATGGGATCTTTTCTTTTTTAGTCTCTTTTTCGTTATGATATAATGATGTATGTGTTGTGCAGTTTTGCACACACGCCCCACTTGGAGTAGGGACCCTCTTTTGATGATGTCTTTTGACCTTTGGTTTTATTGAATTTGTCTTTTAAGGTCTTGAGATATTGGTCTTACTGGTTTTGGTCTTGCCTTGAGGCTTGAATTCTTTAAATTTGGCTTTTGGTGAAAATCTGGGTTTTGACCTGAATCCGGGATTTTCCAGCTCCGACAAATTTTCCCGGGCTCTGGTTCTTTGTCTGTTTACTGTGGAATTTCCCAAATCCAGGTTTCTGCTTGACTTCAGGATTTCCTGGTTCTGGCGGATTTTCTCGAACTGCACCAAAATCCCAAACTTCATTAAAATCCCAGTTTCTACCATTTCCGTGGAATTCATGTTCATCCAGATTTTCCGTGTGTCTTGGTTTTCTCTAAAATTCCGTCCTGGGCTTGGGTTTCCAGATTTTTCAGACATGTCTTGTCGCTCATTAATGTCTGAGGTACCTTTGCTCAGACACGTATATGGGTGGACTTAAAGTCTTTTTAGCATCATTTTGATTTCATTATTCACTTGCTTGCTGCTTTGGCGATTGAGAGTTTTCATTCAAGCTTTGAGGATTGATCTTGAACCGCTTGCGTGTGGATTGTTTGGGTGCCGGTGTCTGGTTTTTCATTGCTAGGGTGTATTCACTTTCCAGTTGCTTCTTCGAGTGCGAGTATCATCTAGACTAATCCATGGTAGGTTATCACCGACCCTTTCATCTGTTTGTGTGATGATTGAATTGTTTTATGTTGATTGATGGTCATTTCGGGTCGGCCTATGTTTGGTCACGATTTTGTTTTATTGAATTAGGGTTTGACCCATTTTTCATCACTCGCACTATGCACTACTTTGTTTTCCCAATAGATGTCAGATGGGTCAGTGTTGATGTGCGTTCAGGGTAGGATTTTGTTCTAGATACACAATTCATTATATTTGGCGAGATTGGGGTTTTGGGTGTTTTGCTCGAAACTGTTAAGAATGGTTAAACCATCATGATTTTTTATATCTTGCGCCAAGATTAAACCAGTTCCCTGCCTTGTGAAGATTCGAATGCTTTTAGTATTCCAAACCCCGAATTAAACCTGGTTTTCATGGTGGGAGGTTTTTATTTGTCAAAACTAGGGCATCACTGTTTCGCCACGAGGATAGTCATTTAAAGGTTTTGGAAATTTGAATTCATTTGCATCTGAGGTCTTGTCTATTGGCGTCGATTTTGGGGACCATTAGAATCTAGGTAGAAGAGTTTGCATGATCATTCAGTCCCTGGTTCGTGTGTTGTCATCCATCGGGTTTCTGAGGCGTCCACAGAATTCCTGCGCACTCGAATTTTCCCGATTTTGGCCAATTCTACGGAGTATAGTGAATTTTGGAGTATTTGAACTATCCGCAAAAATCCTTCCTATCTGGACTTTTCCAGTTTTCCTGTCTGGTTTTACTTCTTTCGATTTCCTGAAGATAGGATTAATGGAGTAGGTGCTAAATGTTGATTTCTTGTTGCTAATGGATGGATTTCATGATAATCTTATAATCATTTGTCTGTACTAATGATTTATTTGGTGCATGGTGTCTTGGCAGCAAGAATCCGTCTGGGTTGGTTTTCTCCAAAATTTTGCCCCAACTGGATTTTCCCGGCTTACCCTGTTTTCCCAGATTGCTCTACTTTTTTTGGATTTTCAAGGACTGATGATTTGCGATGGATTTCAATGGCTTTATATGATTTTATGCTAACCCTTGGATTGGAATATGAATGATAATTGGATACTCATGACGTCCTTTTGCAAATGCAGGCCAGATCAAGCAAAGCTGCTGCAGGGAAATCTAAGGGTGATATGGAGGGGTCTTCCATTTCAGATGCAGAAAGGTTTAGAATGGACACTAAGAGTCAACTCCCTGAAAGCAAGATATCTTTTGTGTGGTCCGAAGTGTCTGACACCAATGTTGGAGCCTGGAGATACGAAGAGTTTAAAGAGAGAATAGCCGAGAAGGATTTTTCGGTCCTGAGACAGGGAATGATGAAGTCCGGACTGGTCCATGTGGCAGGGTTCCCTCCAAAATTACAATGCTATGAATTAATCCTAGAGTGTGCCCGACAGTATGACTTCGACACACAAAGGGTTGTCAGCACTAAGGGGAGAGTCTTAGTGAATTTCAATCCTGTTTCTATTGCCCAGGCCTTTGACATGTCGGATTTTCCTTCTATGTGTGCTCTGAACATGGACTTGGCTAGAACGTATTATCAGAATGAGCCAACCAAAGCTCAACAGATGATCAATTCCTGGTTGGAAAAGCCGAAGTCACACTACTCTAAATTGCCCAAGCAGTTGCACAGGGTTAGATTCAGATCAGATATTTGTGATGCAATTACTTTTTTTGAGTAGGGTAGCAGGATTGAAGAGTGCCAGAATATTGGAGAGTTGGATGGTCCATGTGATTAATAAGATTGAACAAGGAACCAACTATCATTGGGCAGGGCTGATTAGCACTATAATTGACAAACAGCTGAGGGATGTCCTAGAAACCAAGAGGTTCACCATGTCCTCTTATGTGATGTATGTGCTAGCCAGATTCTACCCATACACGGGTTTGAATCCACAGGGGACATTTGGATAGGACATTGTTTATGAGATTTACCCGAAATTGCATCTAGGACACCGGGATTACCGAAGAGCTAATGATGCATTCATAATGCATATCACTAGGATGCTTCAAAATGCAAAGCATGTGAGACTGTCAGATAGAGAAAAGGATTTGATAAAGAGATATGGGGCCTCGTTCATTTAGTTTCCCACCTTCTCTTACATTAGAATTGATGGATGCTCGGCTGCTCCATATAGGATACATAGGTACCCTACTGATCATATTGTGTTATTTGAGTTGGTTAGAGAAATATGTGAGTTCGATGCAATTGTCAAAAAGGAGAAGCATAAAACAGGTTTTGGTGGGAATTTCCCTCCTTGAATTGGTGTAGCAGAAGTGTGCCCTTCCATTCAATCAGCACATGCAGCAGGGGATGAATTGGCGGCTCATGGTTTCTCCTTCCACTCTAAAAGGACAAATTGTGACATCACCGAGGAAGCACAAAAGAAGGCTACCAAAGAGTACCATCATAAAGATGACCTAGAAGACTATTGGACCAACATCAAAGATGATTTTGAAGCCAGGAAGAAAAGGTACTCTAGGCTTCCTGTGTATGTGATCAGGCAATATAATGTTAAGTTGATCCCTGACTAGCTAGAGGATGATGGAAATCTGGTGCAAGATCATGCCTATGAGTCCATTAAGGATAGGTCAATCAAGGAAGTAAATTGGAATGAAGATGAGGTCATGGAGTTGGAAGACCTAATGGCCCCTGTCATGAGATTCACCACTTCTTGGTTGAAGCATAAGGTTTGGGATCTGGAAAGTGAGAAGGTACCTTGTACCTTTAATTTGATGGAAAACCTAAATCCTATGTCTACTTTAGAAGAATCCATGGAAGATGACCCCAAAGGGAAAACTAAAGAGAGCTCACCCTTCAAAAACAAAATCAGAGGCCCTAAGGAAAGTGAGCTGAAACCAAAAAGGAAAGAAAAGAAGTAGAGCTTTGAAGATAGGCAGGTCCTTTGATGAGAAAGGAGTTGAAAAGCCAGAAGAAGAGGATGCTCCTCCACTGCCAAAGAAGACAAGGACAGCTAGAGTTTCAAAGAAGAAGGGTCAAGATACCTCTAAGGATGAGGCTCCGATTGTTGATGTGGAAAGTTCAGGGGAGAAAACAAAGGTTTATTCGAGGAGATCAAGGACTCCATCCCCTAAGGGAATAGTGCAAAAGATGGATCCTCTGCCAAAATCACCAGTTGCGGGGCAATCTAAGACTGCTTCTCCTCCACCAAGTGTGCATGAACATGAGACTCTTGAGGAGCATGAGACTAGTGGAGAGGCAAAACCTTTCAAGGAAGGAGAGCTCTTTGGTGTGGCAGCTGGGCTCAAGGTTGAAGAAAAAGAAAAACATCCTTCTCCATTGGTACAATATGAAGATTCTCCGGCAAGTAGCAAAGGAAATAGGTCACCTGAAAAAGAGAATATCCCTATTAGAACCCCATCACCGGTACAAGAGGTGGAGATTGAAGTGGGTGATCAAGGTGAGCAACTCCCTGAAGAGGAAGAGGATAAAACAATAGAACAGTAGGAAGAGGCGAAAACAGAAGAAATACGGGTAGAATTTATTGTCCCGGATTGGCTTGAAAAGGATATCACAAGGAAGAAATAGGTAGTTGTTGAGGACACTCCTTTGGATTGGGATGAGATGCTGTCTAAGATCAGTAAAAGTAAGAAGAAGAAGGTAGCTAAGGTGGTTTCAAGAATAGAAAGGGATGAGGTAAATAATAGAGTAATCCACATTGCCACCCCTGCTGCAGACAAGACTAGATAAGTTGCCACTAGTGAGGATTATAATGTGCAGACTTTCAACCTTGGACCAGCATCTATGGAGCAAGATATTGAGGAATATGAAGGGTCCAGTGCTATGATAGTTGACAGATTAAGGAAGGAGACTTAGACCAAGCATGAGCTGAGAAAGGAAAATGAGACTTAGGAAATGCCTGGATGAGGTAATGAAACCTCTGCAATTTGTCCACCCTTCTTCCTCAGCTACTCTTGGCTTCTTGCCTAAGGAAACCATCTTCGAGATTGAAAAGATGAAAACCTCTACTCAAACTACAATGGATTGGTTGAAGGATGTGCAAATGAAAGGAGATAATGCAATCAAGGATATCCTTTCAGTTGGAAAAGATGCAGTTAGAGCCAAGGAATTGCTAGAATATGTGCTATCCCAAGATAAGGAGGACATTGACCTTCTACTACAGAAATCCAAAGTCATCATGGAATATGGTAAAGATCAGTTGGCTGCAGATGGGATTCTTCCTTCCTCTAGACTAAATGAGCCTTGGGAATGGTTTGAGGCTTTGCAAATTCGGTAGAAGGCCATGAGGAAGGTTCAGAAATGAAAGAAATTGATAGAAGGTGATTTAACTAGTGTCTATGAGGGCTGCATTGCATTTTTTGAGGTTATGACTGGCAGGAGGAAAATTGCTCCTAAATACCTAAGCCTAGAGCAGTTAAGGGAATGGTGGCATGATGTGTATGCTCCAGATTCTAAGAATGTCATAACAGGGCACTAGTTGGATGATGCTGCAACCTATCTAGCAGTAATGGATAAGTATCAATCTCACAAGGATGATTGGAATAAGACTGTTGAGAAGTCAAAGGAGGAGATTGATTCCATTCAGTGTAGACTTAAGATCTTGCCCTTGCCACCTATCACCGAGCTGGATAAAGTGTTTTTGAGGGTTCAAGGATCGTTGGCCCAGAGCAGGGATAAGGGAGGCGGTAGCTAATGCTTGTCTTGAGATTTGTGCTTCCCTATTATTGTAGGGCATGTATTGATCCAGACTACATTGGGGATTGCGTCTAGGCTGACCTTGATGATATATCGGCATTTAATGTGTGCCTTATTTTTAATTTCTAAGGCTGACTTATTATGGCGGTTGTTCTTATTTTATAAATGTTTGGCTGGGCCGACATGTCTTGAGAATTTGTTATAAAGGGCATTCATGCCCCATTGTAAGAGATTAGAGAAAAAGAGAAGAGATAATAGAGTCAAGTTAGATCAGTAAGAGCTAGCATTTTGTAGTAGGAGTAGTAGTCAATTTCTTGAAGCAAATATATTAACAAACAATGGAATTGTTGCAGCATTTTGGTGATCTAATACAATAGAAGGCATTGTGGTTTTCCTAGTGAAATCTCTTGTGTTATTTTATCTTGCATGGTTCTTGTTGTTTCATCTTTCAAATTGCTTAAAGATTTAGGGTTTAGTGTCTTGGAATTCGATTAGTTGGTGAATGATGTTCATGATTTCATATTTTGGAATGTTTGTAGCATTCTCTAGTCTATACTCCCAGTAACTATCTGATTGTAGTAGGCTGGTGAAGTCAACCTGGACCATATATTTATATGTGCTTAAGTTCGATTGTGGATGAATATCTATGATTTGAAAATCTATATACTTTAGAAGATTGCACCGTTCTTGTGATATTGCATTGTGGGTTGATCAGGGATTGGTTATTTGAGATTGGTCCATTCCAGATATCTGTTATTTGCATTGTTCATTCTAGGAATAGTTTAGATCTTACCATATTCTTGAACCCTTATCTTTTGCTATTTCTTTATCATTCGGTTAGATTTAGGATTTGAGATCATCATACTACACAATCTGATAAATTGGAAAGGTATAGTTTGCTTGTAGTAAGGTCCAATTGTGATTACCAACATTTCACATATTATTTGAGTTGTTTATGCATTGTCATGACCTGACACCCGAGATACCTTGGGGTGATTTTCAGTGATTTATTGTTGAGAATAACCTTTCAAGAGAGAGAATATTGCATTTTGTCTGATTTGTTGTTGTGCAGAAAACACCATCAACAGATTGGCGCTAGAAGGAGGGCCTGAATGAGCACACTGGATCGTTTCTTAAACGCCATCTCTCAAGAGAGGTATAAGAGAAATACTAGATCTACCACAGGAGAGGAAGATTTACAGGAATTACAGTTCCCCACTAGGTCAAGAAGGACTCGAGAAAGGGGAGAATCATCATCACCCATTCCTTCACCAACATCTTCCATATCTTCACACCCAGAAGTTGAAGCCGTACGCATCCCTGAGGCAGTTCCCATTCAACAACCTTAGCCTATCATTAAGAAACCACAACCACCTCCCCCACTTTTACCAATGGCTTTCCTAGCTAATAATCCATCCCCTTTGTCTTTCAATGCTTACAATGTAATGCCCAAAAACCCTAAACACTTTTGTTCAAAGTTCCATGTTAATGACCCAAATAGGACTACAGAAGAGCATATAAGGATCTTCCAAACCTGTCTCAAAGATAGAGGGATTGTTCATGAAGATGTCACCTGTAGGTTATTTCCTTATTCACTAGGAGAAGAGACTTTTTACTGGTACAATCACCTCCCATTTGACTCAATTCTTAATTGGAATGATCTTGAAACTGCCTTTTTATAGAAGTTTAGAATACCTATCAATGCCAATGAATTATATTTGCAATTCACTAGTGTCAAGAGAGAAGTCAATGAACCAATATCCAGTTTCAATAATAGGTTCCACCGTGCATACACCAGACTTCAAGATCCTTACATTTTGGATAACAATACAGCCCTGGGAGTCTATTACGAAGCATTGGACAGCCTTACAACAACCTTTCTGAAGTGGAGACCCAACCCTCCAGCTAACCTAACTAATGCCTATACAGAAGCTGTTAAGCTTAGCACAGATCTGAGACAACATGTGACTGGACCGTTGCCTTCTCTAGGACCAGTTGCACACCCCAATCAGGTTCAGGCAATAAATCAGGAGCTTACTAATCATACTCCAATCATGAACCCAATACCTCAATTACCCTTGGTGCCACATCTTGGTCTTCCCATGAGCCAGGTCTCCCCCATGATGAATTTTCCCCAATAGCAAGTTAACCAGCCTATGTATCAGCTACAGCCAAATAGTTTCCCTACTTATATGCAAAATTCTGAGGTATTACATCAGTCTATGGGATCTACTACACTGTCTGTCCCTCCTCAGAGTAATCCAAGCCAGATCCCTTGTCGAGATCCAAATAGGGAGAGGATTGATGAAATGGCTAAGTATATAAAGAAGTTGAATCTAGAGGTGACCTACCTAAGGAATCAAAATAGCCAATTACAAGCGGCTCAGAAGAGTATGTAGTCCAATCATAATAGAGAGTTTCAACAAGGGTAGAATTTTGACAGAGGACAACGTAATGAGAGAGGATTCCACAATGACAGAGGATATAACCAGGATAGGGGCTACAATAATGATAGGAGATAGAATTTTGATAGAGGACAAGGTAGTGGATCGGGATTTGATAAGAGGCAATCACAGGGATAGAACATAACATGGAATATGGGACCCAATAATGGAGGAGTCCCCACCCCATTAGATCAACCAGCTAATCAAGTGGTCAACCAATTTGCAAATCAGCCAGTCAGTCAAGACAAGCCTCCCAGTGGTGTATACCTGGCTGAAGCAGCCTTATCAGGATGGTGTAGGCTTCATAAGATGAGTCAGCATTCGGAGTTAGAATGTCATGAATTCCAAACTGCAGCCTCCATTTCTCAGTATGAGGTAGAGAATAATGCAAATGGGCAGGAGATTATTCCCTCCAGCCCTTATGATTCTCCTGTGCTGGTATTAAATCACGCTCCCTTCCCAACAAGTAGGAAAAATGTACCAGAGGAGGAATCTGATTCTCAAGAGGGGAAAATAGATCAAATTTGTAATGGGGATGAAGTGGCTTAGCTATTCAATGAAGAAACAATGAATGATAATAGTCCCCTCGATTAGGAGGAGGCTTATGTTGAGGAAGTATAGATGTTCCAGAGGCAAGGTCTGAGGGATATGCCTAATAGGCGCCCACAAGCTGGGGGACCTTTCACCACTTCCATTCCTCTAACAACTTCAGTACTCCCCCAAATCCTAATGCTAGCAATAATTCATCCTATCCACATGTTTCCAAACAATACCTTTCGAAGGAAAGACAAGTTCAAACTGACCCGCGAAAGGAAAAGGCTGTTCAAGCAGGCAAGGACAAGGCGAAGGAACCTTCTAAGGAAGCTTCCACTGATATGAATGAGGAGCAAATGGCTTCATATGTTGCTGAGGAGTTCAAGAAATTAAAGGTAAATCTTTTAGCATTTGAGTTATTAAGGTTCCCTCCCATTAGGAAGGCAGTTTTAGGTACTTATGATGCACATCCTGTGTCTTTGGATAAACCTTCCGATGAGCATAACAACAAGATTTCTAGTTCTCAGTCTGTGAAAACACAAGATCAGGCACACACTCAGACTGACTTTCCCCCTGGAGACAAAGGAAAGGAAAAGGACAAGACTCAAGTAGCTCAAGTAGATACTCAGCCAGCTTTGTTCCAAGGGAAGACAGAAACCCCACCATTTCTTATCTCTGTACGCATATTCGGTAAGAATCTGCATAATTATTTACTAGATTCTGGTGCTTCCACCAATGTGATGCCATTTGGAGTTTGTAGAGCTTTAGGGATTACACCTGCCGACTCTTAGAAGAAGGTGACTCAATTAGATAGAACTGAAGTAAATGTGGTGGGAGAGTTAAACATAATTCGCATGCAGATAGCTTCGGACCCAAGGATTCAATAGGTTATCAATATTCAAGTGGCTGATATCCTAGATGCATATGGTTTGATTATGGGAAGATATTTTACTAAGGATTTGAATGGTTATGTGTCTACTGATCACTCTCACATGTGGCTTCCCTAGAAAGGAGTGCCCAATCAGATCAAAATCGAGAGAGAGCCAAGAATGAAATATATGATCACAGAATACCAAAAGACTTCAACAAAAGTTTTGATATCAGAAGTTGGCATGGGAAATTATATGTTGTTGACACAGTATGAGGAGTTAGACTCAGAGGAGGTATTGATGCTACACACGATGCCTATCGATGCAGAAATAGGATCCAACCATGTTACTGTTTTGACAAAATCAATGGAGGAAGAAGAGGAAACTGAAGATAATTAGATCAGCCTATTAGACCATTTTCAGGAATTCATCAAGCAGTGTGTTGAAAATCAAATTCACCTAGGTAGAAGGACAAGCTTTGAAGAATTACTCTTACCTAATTGGTGTAGAGTTCATAATGCTTCCTATTCAGAATTGGAGTGTTGCTTATGCCAAACAGCAGTAGAACAAGTGCAAAAATGCATCAATCTAACCCTGGCAGTTAAAGCAGATATACAAAACCCTCAGGAAGACTATCAAGAAAAGAAGTTTGTGTTGTCTGAAAGACCATCTAGCAATATTAAGCCAACGGATGTGATGAAGAAGATTACAGCTGCTGAGTGTTGGACACTTAGATTTGATGGATCCAAATCCAAGCATGGAGCTGAGGCAGGGTTTGAACTGATCAGTCCAAAAGGTAAGAATTTCCTTGCAGCCCATAGGCTTCAATTTCACTGTACTAACAATGTAGCAGAATATGAGGCATTAATTCATGGACTTCTTATGGCACTTAAGAAAAAGGTTAAGATTCTGCAAGTTTTTGGTGATTCTGAGTTAGTAATTAAGCAAGTAAGAAAACAATATTCATGCCACGATAGAAGAATGACTAATTATAGGCATAGAGTGTGGGACCTCATTGAGGGATTTGATGCCTTCAATATTCAACTAATACCACGGTGGAAGAATCAAACTATGGATTCTCTGGCTCAGGCGACAAGCACCCTGTAGTCTTTATCTTTGTCAGGTTTGAAGTTCACGGTGGAATTGACTCCTGTGCCGTCAGTTCTAGAAAATGTTACTAACTTCCAGGTATTTGAAGATGACAAACATATTCTAGATTTTATCACAAATACAGATGTTTTTGCTTCTCAAATCATTGATGAGACAGAGCTCCAGGAAGTAGAACTAGATTTAGAAGGAGTGATGAACCTAAAATCAAATACTATTCCAAGGGGAATGGTATAGTTGGAACGAATTTTTGATATGGACAAGATCAGGGATCAGGAGCAAGAATCAAAGGAGTCTATCAATGGACAGTGTGATACTTACAATATGGGAACTAAAGATAACACCAAGAACATTTTTATTGGCAAAGTATGCACTCCAGAAGAAAGACAAGGAATAATTGCAGCATTGTGTAGCTTTCCCGATATAGTAGCCTGGAGTTATGAAGACTTGAAAACTTATGATACATCAATCATAACTCATACTATCCCTTTGAAGCCAGATGCCAAGCCTTTTAGGCAAAGGCAGAGACCAATTAATGCATTATTGGAACTAGTCATATAGAAAGAAGTTCATAAATTACTATATGCCAGAATCATATTTCCTGTCAGGCATTCAACATAGGTGGCAAATCTGGTTCCAGTGAGGAAAAAGAATGGAGAAATTAGACTCTGTGTTGATTTCAGGAATTTGAACAGATCATCAGAAAAGGACAACTATCCAGTCCCTTCACTGGATGAAGTACTTTAAGTGGTTAATGGATCTCATATGATGTCCTTTCTGGACGGTTATTCAAGGTACAATCAAGTAATGGTTCAATATGAGGACATGCATAAGACTACTTTCACAACAAAGTGGGGGATGTTTGCCTACAGAAGGATGCCATTTGGACTCATTAATGCAGGGGCTACATTTCAAAGGGCTATGGATATTGCTTTTAAAGATATCATAGGAAAATGCATCATTATTTACATGGATGATTTGACTATTTTTTTAAAAAACAAAGGGGATCACATCTCAGATTTTCACAAAGTGTTTCAAAGGTGCAGGGAATTTGGCATATCCTTGAATCCTAAAAAGTGTATTTTCAGAGTAACAAAGGGAAAGCTGCTAGGACATGTGATATTAGAGAAGATAATTGCTATTGATCTAGAAAGAGTGGAGGCCATCATGAAGATTCAGCCACCTGCTAGCAAAAAGGAAATGAAATCTTTCTTTGGCAAGATCAACTTTGTCAGAAAATTCATTATTGGATTTGCTGAAATTGTTAAGCCACTGAATGTAATGTTGAAGTAGGATGCTAAGATCGAGTGGACTATGGAAGCAAAGGATGCATTTGCAGAAATAAAAATAGCCATTGCTGATGCTCTAGTATTGGTAAGTCCTAACTACAGCAAGCCTTCTTAGATCTATTCATTTGCTTCAGACCATTCATGCGTAGGAATGCTAACTCAAAAGTTTGATGAGGAAAATGAACATCCCATTGCCTTTATGAGTGCCCCATTAAAAGATGCTGAGTTGAGATACCCAAGTGTAGAAAAGTAGGCATATGCTCTGGTTAGAATAGTGAAGAAATTCAGACATTATATCCTCAGGAATAAGGTTTATGCAGTTGTCCCAGACCCCGCAGTCAAGTTACTTCTGATGCAAAATGAGTTAGGAGAGCATAGAGCTAAGTGGGTGACAATGCTACAAGAGTATGATATTGAGATCCATCCCATGAAGTTAGTAAGAAGACAGGGACTTACTCAGACTATGGCAGAAATAGGTCCTGAACTAACTGTCCAGAATTATAACATTGAGGAGGTTTCCCCAGATGGCTGGTATGATGACATAGTTTATTATTTGTTGAACCAACGATCTCCAGGTCATCTTACTATTGTTCAGAGGAGAGCCTTACGATTGAAGAGTTACAATTTCATGCTAAAGGGAGTTGTTCTGTACAAGAAAAATTATGAGGGCATTTATTTGAGATGCCTTGGGAAATAGGAAGCTGAAAGGGTGATAAACGAATTTCATGAAAAGTATGGCATTGGCCATGGTTCTGCGATTGCCACATCAAATCATATTTTGAGGGTAGGATATTACTGGCCCATGCTATTCAAAGACGTCCACCATTATGTCAGGACCTGTCACACGTGTCAGACCACAGCAACAAGGGAAAGGTATGCAGTGCTTCTGCTCCAACCAGTCACTGAGGTAAGGCCTTTTGCTTAGTGGGGTATAGATTCTATAGGTCCCATCAACCCATCATCTTCTGCAGGACACAGGTACATTCTCACTATTACTGATTATTTCACAAGATGGACTAAGGCTTTTGCTTGTAGGCAATGTAAATCTGAGGTAGTGATTGATTTCTTAGAGTCTGCTATTCTTAATCGATTTGGATGCCCTATTACTATTGTCTGTGATAATGGTCCTACTTTTGCATCTTTAAAATTTTTAAATTGGGCTTTTGATCATGGCATTATTTGAAATTTGCGTCCAATTATTATCCTCAGGGTAATGGCTTAGCAGAGTCCTCTAATAAGAACTTATTGACTGTCATCCGTAAGCTGTTAGAGAGGAACCCAAAAGACTGGCATACCCAGCTTTGGTTTTCCCTTTGGGTAGATCGTACAAGACTTAAGTCATCCATCAGAATATCTCCTTATCACTTAGTATATGGTCTCGAGCTAGTATTCCCTATTCAACTCAAGATCCCAACTTTACAGTTTATAAATGAGTTTTATGATGAAGGGGACAGAAGGGAGAGTAGGTTGAAAGAACTATTACACCTTGAAGAGAAACGAGATAATGCCTTGGAGAATTTTTCCAAACATCAGAGGGTAGTTAAGAGGTGGTTTGATAGGAGGGCTAAGATTAAAGCCTTTAATATTTTTGACCTTGTCCTATATTGGGATAAATCTCATGATCAAAAAGGGAACCATGGGAAATTTGATAAAATGTGGCTTGGCCCATATCAGATTGCTAAAATACTTGGAGATAATGCCTTCTGTCTGAGGATTCTCACGGGAGAAGATATTCCACTGCCTATCAATGGGCAGTATTTGAAACATTATTTCCAGTCCTGAGCTATTTTCAGCTCCCTGCTTTGTATATAATTAGTTTAGGCTGCTTTCTGTTGTTTTGTTTGGTTAGAGTAAGTTTCCCTTTCAGGTTTGCTTGTTCTACTTTGGTTAGAATAGGTTTGCTTTGGTTTGTTTGTTTTAGTTTGCGTTGCTCTTGCTCTTGGTACTTTCTCTTTTGGGGATCCCTGGTTGCATTTGTATGACAGTGGTGACAAAGTAGGTCTGATGTTCTTGGTATTTCTTTTACAAAATCTAATCATCCTTCCAGGGCATTATGGTATGAATTCCCTACCCAATCTCACTTATCCTTGTGCTGAGGCAAAGGGTTTTCTAGTCAGTTTGAACAGGAATACATTAGGGTCTCATATTTTAAATTAAAGATACCTGAAGTTGCATAAGGTCCTTATGAAGTTTGAACAAGTGAAAAATCCTTTTTTTTGCTCTAGTGCCACTGTGGTTCTCATTCCTGAGTGTGAACTTCATCGTTCACAGGTTGAAGCGAAAGCAGTGAAAAGATAAGCAGTATAAAAAAAGAGGGAAATATATATTGAAAATTAAAAGGTTTAAATTCAACTCATCAGGAGGATCTGGATATCTCTACCGGGGCTATAGATGCCTGGCTAGTAGTAGAGCTATGTTCAGGAGAATCACAGCGATAACCTCATCGGGGCTATGGACACCTGACTGGAAGCGAGGCTCTATCTAGGTTACTTTTAGAGTATGAATCTTTATGTAGCTTGTTCATACCAAGTTTGGTTCATGTTGCAACTAAAGGAGGATAATGAATGCATATGCACACACTTTGAACCTGGTATAGGAAAGTTTGGATGACTAGGAGGCTTCTTTGTTTTAACATGGGTGGTGGCAAGATAGGTGAGTTGAAACCATGAGTTCTGGGTTCTTGATTCCAGTTTGTCATCGAAATGCTCGGGAGCATTTCCCCAGCAGAGTTGCCATTTGTTGTGCAGTTTTGCACACACGCCCCACTTGGAGTAGGGACCCTCTTTTGATGATGTCTTTTGACCTTTGGTTTTATTGAATTTGTATTTTAAGGTCTTGAGATATTGGTCTTACTAGTTTTGGTTTTGCCTTGAGGCTTGAATTCTTTAAATTTGGATTTTGGTGAAAATCCGGGTTTTGACCTGAATCTAGGATTTTCCAGCTCCGGCGGATTTTCTCGGGCTCTGGTTCTTTGTCTGTTTACTGCGGAATTTCCTGAATCCGGGTTTCTACTTGACTTCAGGATTTTTCGATTCTGGCGGATTTTACCGGACTACGCCAAAATCCCGAACTTCGTTAAAATCCATGTTTCTGCCATTTCCGCGGAATTCGTGTTCATCCAAATTTTTCACGTGTCTTGGTTTTCTCTGAAATTCCATCCTGGGCTCGTGTTTCTGGATTTTTCAGTCATGTCTTGTCGCTTATTAATGCCTGCGGTACTTTTGCTCAGATGCATATATGGGTGGACTTAAAGTCTTTTTGGCATCATTTCGATTTCATTATTCACTTGCTTGCTGCTTTGGCGATTGAGAGTTTTCATTCGAGCTTTGAGGATTGATCTTGAACCGCTTGCATGTGGATTGTTTGGGTGCCGGTGTCTGGGTTTTCGTTGCTAGGGCATATTCACTTTCCAGTCACTTCTTCGAGTGCGAGTATCATCTGGACTAATCCATGGTAGGTTATCACTAACCCTTTCATCTTTTTGCGTGATGATTGAACTATTTTATGTTGATTGATGGTCATTTTGGGTCGGCCTATGTTTGGTCACTATTTTGTTTTATTGAATTAGGGTTTGACCCATTTTTCATTACTCGCACTATGCACTACTTTGTTTTCCCAATAAATGTCAGATGGGTCAGTGTTGATGGGCATTCAGGGTAGGATTTTGTTCTAGATACACAATTCATTATATTTGGCGAGATTAGGGTTTTGGGTGTTTTGCTCGAAACTATTAAGAATGGTTAAACCGTCATAATTTTTTATATCTTGCACCAAGATTAAACCAGTTCCCTGCCTTGTGAAGATTCGAATGCTTTTAGTATTCCAAACCCTGAATTAACCCTGGTTTTCATGGCGGGAGGTTTTTATTTGTCAAAACTAGGGCATCACTGTTTCACCACGAGGATAGTCATTTAAAGGTTTTGGAAAATTGAATTCATTTTCATCTAAGGTCTTGTCTATTGGTGTCAATTTTCAGGACCATTGGAATCTAGGTAAAAGAGTTTGCATGATCATTCAGTCACTGGTTTGCGTGTTGTCATCCATCGAGTTTTCAAGGTGTCTGCAGAATTCCTGCGCACCCAGATTTTCCCGGTTTCGGCCAATTCCACAGAGTATAGCAAATTCTGGAGTATTTGAACTAACCATGAAAATCCTTCCTGTCCGGACTTTTCTGGTTTTCCTGTCTGGTTTTACTTCTTTCGATTTCCCGAAGATAGGATTAATGGAGTAGGTGCTAAATGTTGATTTCTTGTTGCTAATGGATGGATTTCATGTTAATCTTATAATCTTTTGTCCGTACTAATGATTTACGTGGTGCATGGTGTCTCGGTAGTGGGAATCCATCTGGGTTGGTTTTCTCCGAAATTCTACCCCGACTGGATTTTCCCGGCTTACCTTGTTTTCCTGGATTGCTCTACTTTTCTGGATTTTCAAGGACTGATGATTTGTGATGGATTTCAATGGCTTTATATGATTTTATGCTAACCCTTGGATTGGAATATGAATGATAATTGGATACTCATGACGTCCTTTTGCAAATGCAAGCCGAATCAAGAAAAGCTACTATAGGGAAATCTAAGGGTGATACAGAGGGGTCTTCCATTTCAGATGCAGAAAGGTTAAGATTGGACACTAAGAGTCAACTCCCTGAAAGCAAGATATCTTCTGTGTGGTCCAAAGTTTCTGACACCAATGTTGGAGCCTGGAGATATGAAGAGTTTAAAGAGAGAACAGCCTAGAAGGATTTGTCGGTCCTGAGACATGGAATGATGAAGTCTGGACTGGTCCATGTGGCAGGGTTCCCTTCAAAAATCCAATGCGATGAATTAATCCTAGAGTGTGCCTGACAGTATGACTTCGACACACAAAGGGTTGTCAGCACTAAGGGGAGAGTCTTAGCGAATTTCAATCCTGTTTCTATTGCCTAGGCCTTTGACATGCTGGATTTTCCTTCTGTGTGTGCTCTGAACATGGACTTGGCTAGAACGTATTATGAGAATGAGCCAACCAAATCTCAACAGATGATCAATTCCTGGTTGGAAAAGCCGAAGTCACACTACTCTAAATTGCCCAAGCAGTTGCACAGGGTTAGAATCAGATCAGATATTTATGATGCAATTACATTTTTGAGCAGGGTAGCAGGATTGAAGAGTGCTGGAATATTAGAGAGTTGGATGGTCCATGTGATTAATAAGATTGAACAAGGAACCAACTATCATTGGGCAGGGCTTATTAGCACTATAATTGACAAACAGCTGAGGGATGTCCTAGAAACCAAGAGGTTCATCATGTCCTCTTATGTGATGTATGTGCTAGCTAGATTCTACCCATACAGGGGTTTGAATCCATGGGGGACATTTGGACAGGACATTGTTTATGAGATTTACCCGAAATTGCATCTAGTACACCAGGATTACCGAAGAGCTAATGATGCATTCACAATGTATATCACTAAGATGCTTCAAAATGCGGAGCATGTGAGACTGTCAGATGGAGTGAAGGATTTGATAAAGAGATATGGGGCCTGGTTCATTCAGTTTCCCACCTTCTCTTACATCAGAATTGATGGATGCTCGGCTGCTCCATATAGGTTACCTAGGTACCCTATTGATCATATTGTGTTATTGGTGTTGGTTAGACAAATATGTGAGTTCAATGCAATTGTCAAAAAGGAGAAGCATAAAATAGGTTTTGGTGGGGATTTCCCCCTTGGAATTGGTGTAGTAGAAGTGTGCCCTTCCATTCAATCAACACATGCAGCAGGGGATGAATTGGTGGCTCATGGTTTCTCCTTCCACTCCAAAAGGACAAATTTTGACATCATCGGGGAAGCACAGAAGAAGGCTACCAAAGAGTACCATCATAAAGATGACCTAGAAGACTATTGGGCCAACATCAAAGATGATTTTGAAGCTAGGAAGAAAAGGTACTCTAGTCTTCTTGTTGATGTGATCAGGCAATATAATGTTAAGTTGATCCCTGACCAGCTAGAGGATGATGGAAATCTGGTGCAAGATTATGCCTATGAGTCCGTTAAGGATAGGTCAATCGGGGAAGTAAACTGGAATGAAGATGAGGTCACGGAGTTGGAAGACCTAATGGCCCTTGTCATGAGATTCACCACTTCTTGGTTGAAGCATAAGGTTTGGGAGTTGGAAAGTGAGAAGGTACCTTGTACCTTTAATTTGATGGGAAACCTAAATCCTATGTCTACTTTAGAGGAATCTGGGGAAGATGACCCCAAAGGGAAAACTAAAGAGAGCTCACCCTTCAAAATCAAAATCAGAGGCCCTAAGGAAAGTGAGCCGGAACAAAAAAGAAAACCAAAAGGAAAGAAAAGAAGTAGAGCTTTGAAGATACGCAGGTCCTCTGATGAGGAAGGAGTTGAAAAGCCAGAAGAAGAGGATGCTCCTCCACCGCCAAAGAAGACAAGGACAACTAGAGTTTCAAAGAAGAAGGGTCAAGATACCTCTAAGGATGAGGCTCCGATTGTTGATTTGGAAAGTTCAGGGGAGAAAACAAAGGTTTATTCGAGGAGATCAAGGACTCCATCCCCTAAGGGAATAGTGCAAAAGATGGATCCTCCGCCAAAATCACCAGTTGGGGGCAATCTAAGACTGCTTCTCCTCCACCAAGTGTGCATGAGCAGGAGATTCTTGAGGAACATGAGACTAGCAGAGAGGTAGAACCTTTCAAGGAAGGAGAGCTCTTTGGTGTGGCA
Organism: Sequoia sempervirens; assembly: GCA_007258455.2. Classification (NCBI taxonomy): domain Eukaryota; kingdom Viridiplantae; phylum Streptophyta; class Pinopsida; order Cupressales; family Cupressaceae; genus Sequoia; species Sequoia sempervirens. The sequence continues at coordinate 861,989,381 of VDFB02281492.1, read as the reverse complement.
GCTAGGCTCGAGGTTGAAGAAAAAGAAAAAGAATCCTTCTCCATTGGTACAATACAAAGATTCTCCGGCAAGTAGCAAAGGAAACGGGTCACCTGAAAAGGAGAATATCTCTATTAGAACCCCATCACCAGTACAAGAGGTGGAGATTGAAGTGGGTGATCAAGGTGAGCAACTCCCTGAAAAGGAAGAGGATAAAACAACAGAATAGCAGGAAGAGGTGAAAACAGAAGAAATCCAAGTAGAATCTGTTGTCCCGGATTGGCTTGAAAAGGAGATCACAAGGAAGAAATAGGTAGTTGTTGAGGACACTCCTTTGGATTGGGATGAGATGCTGTCTAAGATCGGTAAAGGTAAGAAGAAGAAGGCAGCTAAGGTGGTTTCAAGAATAGAAAGGGATGAGGTAAATAATAGAGTAATCCACATTGCCACCCCTGCTGCAGACAAGACTAGAGAAGATGTCACTAGTGAGGATTATAATGTGCAGACTTTCAACCTTGGACCAGCATCTATGGAGCAAGATATTGAGGAATATGAAGGGTCCAGTGCTGTGATAGTTGATAGATTAAGGAAGGAGACTTAGACCAAGCATGAGCTGAGAAAGGAAAATGAGAGACTTCAGAAATGCCTGGAAGAGGTAATGAAACCTCTACAATCTATCCACCCTTCTTCCTCAGATACTACTAGCTTCTTGCCTAAGGAAACCATCTCCAAGATTGAAAAGATGAAAGCCTCTGCTCAAACTACAACGGATTGGTTGAAGGATGTGCAAATGAAAGGAGATAATGCAATTAAGGATATCCTTTCAGTTGGGAAAGATGCAGTTAGAGCCAAGGAATTGCTAGAATATGTGCTATCTCAGGATAAGGAGGACATTGACCTTCTACTACAGAAATCCAAAGTCATCATGGAATATGGTAAAGATCAGTTGGCTGTGGATGGGATTCTTCCTTCCTCTAGACTAAATGAGCCTTGGGAATGGTTTGAGGCTTTGCAGATTCGACAGAAGGCCATGAGGAAGATTCAGAAATGAAAGAAATTGAAAGAAGGTGATTTAACTAGTGTCTATGAGGGCTGCATTGATTTTTTTGAGGTTATGACTGGCAGGAGGAAAATTGCTCCTAAATACCTAAGCCTAGAGCAATTAAGGGAATGGTGGCATGATGTGTAGGCTCCAAATTTTGAGAATGTAATAACAAGGCACTAGTTGGATGATGCTACAACCTATCTAGCAGTAATGGATAAGTATCAATCTCACAAGGATGATTGGAATAAGACTGTTGAGTAGTCAAAGGAAGAGATTAATTTCATTAAGTGTAGACTTAAGATCTTGCCCTTGCCACCTATCACCAAGCTGGATAAAATGTGTTTGAGGGTTCAAGGATCGTTGGCCCAAAGCAGGGATAAGGGAGGTGGTAGCTAATGCTTGTCTTGAGATTTGTGCTTCCCTATTATTGTAGGGCATGTATTGATTTGGACTACATTGGGGATTGTGTCTAGGCCGACCTTGATGATATATCAACATTTAATGTGTGCCTTATTTTTAATTCCTAAGGCCGACTTATTATGGTGGTTGTTCTTATTTTGTAAATGTTTGGCTGGGCCGACATGTCTTGAGAATTTGTTATAAAGGGCATTCATGCCTCATTGTAAGAGATTAGAGAAAAAGAGAAGAGATAATAGAGTCAAGTTAGATCAGTAAGAGCTAGAGCATTTTGTAGTAGGAGTAGTAGTCAATTTCTTGAAGCAAATATTGTAACAAACAATGGAATTGTTGCAACATTTTGGTGATCTAATACAAAAGAAGGCATTGTGGTTTTCCTGGTGAAATCTCTTGTGTTATTTTATCTTGCATGGTTCCTGTTGTTTTATCTTTCAAATTGCTTAAAGATTTAGGGTTTAGTGTCTTGGAATTCGATTAGTTGGTGAATGATGTTCATGATTTCATATTTTGGAATGTTTGTAGCAATCTCTGGTCTATACTCCCAGTAACTATCTGATTGTAGTAGGCTGGTGAAGTCAACCTGGTCCATATATTTATATGTGCTTAAGTTTGATTGTGGATGAATATCTATGATTTGAAAATCTATATACCTTAGAAGATTGCACCGTTCTTGTGATATTGCATTGTGGGTTGATCAGGGATTGGTTATTTGAGATTGGTCCATTCCAGATATCTATTATTTGCATTGTTCATTCTAGGAATAGTTTAGATCTTATCATATTCTTGCACCCTTATCTTTTGCTATTTCTTTATCATTCGGTTAGATTTAGGATTTGAGATCATCATACTGCACAATCTGATAAATTGGAAAGGTACAGTTTGCTTGTAGTAAGGTCCGATTGTGATTACTAGCATTTCACATATTATCTGAGTTGTTTATACATTGTCATGACCTGACACCTGAGAGACCTTGGGGTGATTTTCAGTGATTTATTGTGGAGCATAACCTTTCAAGAGAGATAGAATATTGCATTATGTCTGAGTTGTTGCTATGCAGAAAACACTATCAACAGTATGTATGGATGAAAATTGGATGATGATGATGATGCATTGATGTGCATGATGTGATGCGATGATACATTTTTTAATGATGTCTATGTATTGATGTATTTAATGATACTTATGTAGATGACATGATATGATGTACATGGTATGGTAATAAATAAATGATGCAAATGGATGATATGTATGCGATGTTATACGATTATGAAATGGATGTAAATGAGTTATATTATGATGTATATGTGATGATGAAATGGATGCTTTGACGATGTATATGATATGAGTTAATTATTCCTACATGATGGTTCCTTTTATGCTTATGCAATGAATGAAAATGTATGGTTTATGAGATGCTTAGAATAACCAATCTATATTATGCAATGATGAAATGCAATGGATGTGGTATGATTAATTCTTTCTATATGATATGATATGCATTATGCAATATGCTGACGGTTTGTGGATGTAGGATGGATGCATTAACGATGTTTTGATTTAACTGTCATGGTACCATGTTAGCACAAAAAGAAAATAGAAGAAAGTAAGATACTCCAACAAGTCAAAAGATGATGACAACGATGATGATGATGATCTTCTTACCAAGGATTGGGATTTTAAAAGGACCACTTATCTTATGTTTGATAATACATGTAGGCATGATGCATCAAGGTATAAAGAACCAGGATGGCATTGCACCTAGTGTGATGGAATCTAACTCGACAATTAGATAGGAGTACTCTTGTTCACACTTGACATGTGAAACCTTGTTCAAAATGTAGTTTAGATATTCCAAACATCTCAGACCAAAACATAGTATGGAAAGCCTTCCTATGTGGTCAACAAGACACCTAAAACATCCTCCCTACACCTAAACAAAACACGTATAACCAAGGTTATATTACAAGAATATCTAACAAGCACAACAGATAAAAATATATTGATCATTGCCCCATTTATTTCTCTCTAAATCCCCTCATTTGGGACATCATTGAGAGGTTATCAAAATGAGTGCAAAAAGATAAGTCAAAAGACAAAGATAAAGTAAACAAACAAGCTAATGTTCTTCAATACCGCTAGCCAAGACTAAACTATGATGATGTCTAATGTTGATGTCCATTGTAGGAAGGATGCATCCTAAGACATGATGTTATCAGATGATTGATTTGAGACTGATTGAATGATAGGATATTGACACAAAGAGTTGACCAACTTGTTTACTTACCAACCTAGACTTGGGACCTTGACGCTTAGAGTTTTCACCTTTGAACCTGCTAGACTTGTTTCTGATTGTTTCACCAAAGGTTGAGGGTGATGATGATTTATTATGAGTGATGCTTATTTCGTGTGAAAGCAAGATGGGACAAATGGATTTTTTCAAATATTTAGATATTTTTGATGTTTTTTGGAATGTTTTGAGGCTGCTTTTTGTATTTTCAAGATTTTACAGATGTTTTGATTTTCAAATTTTCAAATGTTTTTGGGTTTTCTGAGATTTTGACCAAGAGACTAACCTAAAGGCCTATCCTAGGGGTCTTGGGGGCTGATCAACCAGTTTAGCCTTTCCTACATTAAGCGTGCAGAGACCACGTAGTTTGACTAACATAGACTTGATTATTGATGAGATATGAAAAAATGGATTGCTAGTTTATTATGATAGACTCCTAAAGGACTGACCTAAGTGTCTCCGGGGATGATCAAAGATCAACCTTGCCTATGTTCAGAGCTTAGAGATGACGTAGTTCGAAAAGATGACTTTGTTTTTGACTTTTTGAGTGACATTTTGACCTATTTTTGGATTTTGATATGTTTTGAATTTTTTTTGAATTTTCTTGGTTTTATGAATGTTTTTGGATTTTTTGAATTTTCTAAATGTTTTTTGGATTTTCTATTTTTTTTATGTTTTTGGATTTTTAGGAAGACTTTCAGAACATACACGAATCTGATCTGAAGAGAACATGCCCCCAACATGATGCAATAGACTACTCCAATAAAGGCAGGACAAATTGACCTTGAGAATGAGCTGAGTAGTACTACGAGGGATCATGACACGAACATAGGACCAAGCTAAGATGTAGAAGTGGATGGGTGATGGCTGGAGATAGATGGATGATGGAAGTGTAATGGATGGATGATGCAGAACAAGCCATGAGGATCCTGGTGGATGGAACATGCTTATTTACACAAGGTGCCTGTTTGCTAGGTTTTCACCAAGGTACTTGCCCAAAGTGCCACCGAAGTGGTTTTCACTAGAGGACGGTTTTTCTCTTTACTATTTTTAATCCTTTTTTTATGTTTTTATTTTTTGGATATTTTTATTTTTTAATTTTTTTGTTGTCACCAGGATGCCTATTTGCCAGGTTTTCATCAAGGTGACCATTTTTTCAGGATATTTTCTAAGTTTTTATATTTTTCAATTTTTACACCCTACAAGATTAAGCATAAATTTTTTTGAGATGGGAGTTGTTCATGGGCTCCTGCAGAGGCTCATCTTCTGGTGTTGATAACTGATATGACCTTGAATTATAGCTCACTGTGATGATTAAGGGGCCCAACCAATTGGGTTCAAACTTTCCCTTGCTATCTAAATTTGGAACATTCTTATGGTTCTCCTTCAGCACAAGCTCTCTGACTTGGAATGTCTAACTCTTGATCTTCTTGTTGTAACTCCACTTGAGTCAGTTTTGGTACACTTGAAAATGGTTTAAGGAATCCATGTGCCGCTCATCTAGCATTTCTAGCTCATTCAATCATGATACCCTGTATTCCTCATCCGTGATGAGATTCTACAGTGATATTCTCAGTGATGGGAGCTATCTCAATGGGTAATATGGCTTCTGATCTGTAGACCAGGGAGAATGGTGTTGCAGCTATGGGTGTGTAGATACTTGTTGGATAGGCCCACAGGGCGGGATTTAATTGGAGATTCCAATCACAACCAACTTCATTGACCATCTTCTTGAGGATTTTAGGATGGTCTTATTTGTAGCCTCAACTTTGTTGTTGCCATGGGGGTAATATGGGGCAGAAAAGCGATGTTGGATTTTGAACTTGTGGCATAGGTCACAAACATCTTGATTCTTGAAAGGTGTCCCATTATTTGAAATAATGGCTTGGGAGACACCATAATGGAAAATTAAGTAGTTCAGGATGAACTTTGATATCTACTTTCTAGTAGTATATGTCATGGGGATGGCTTCCACCCACTTGGTGAAGTACTCAGTGGAAGTAATGATAAATTTATGTCCACTAAATGAGGTGGGGGTTATTTTTGTAATGAGATTGAGCCCCCACTACGAAAAGGGCCATGGTGTGACAGTCATATAGAGCTCTTGAGCTGGTGCTTGGATGAGGTCCCCATGCTACTAACATTGTAGACATCTTCTGACATAATAATGTGCTTCTCTTTCCATGGTAGGACAATAGTACCCTGTCCTTAGCAATTTCTTGGCCAAGGTCATACCGCATGAGTGTGAACCACAAATGTCGTTATGTACCTTAGTTAAGGTAGTCAATGCCTCGTCATCATTTAAGCAATGTAATAGGGTCCCTTCAATGATTCTACGACAAAAGGTATCTCCTAGGATGACAAAACGGGATGCTTTTTTGACAAAGGCTCTCTTAAGGTTTAGGGTTATGTCGACTAGGAGGATTCCTATTCTCAGATAAGTGTATTTATCATGGTACTAGGGATTACTAGAACCAATGATTTCGTACACAAATTTAGACTCCGATACATCAAACGCGGGCATGAGAAGCTACTCTATGAGGAATTATTGCTTTGGGATGTCGCTTGGGATTCCTAGGAGTGATTTGATTGTAGAATTGCATATGCCACTCTGTTGTTTTCTCTTGGTAGCTGCTCAAATGTAATATCAATGAAGAAATCCTTAAGACTTTCCACCAATTTCTTGTAGGGAGTCAACTTGTCATCCTTTATTTGATACTCATTGTTGACTTGATTGATTATAAGCTATTAAGCTTTGTATACCTTGAGTGCCATTATCTACCATTGTACTACTATTCTTAGCCTTATGACAAGAGCTTCATATTCTGCTATGTTATTTGTGCATAAGAATGACAACTTGTATGATTTTGGAATGTAGTCTCTTTGTGGGGTGATGAAGAAGATCCCTACCCCTAATCCATGCTGACTGTAGGATCCATCAAAGTACATTTTCTAGTGATTAGCCACACTTAAGTTGAAGATTGATTCATTGGGGAATTATGAGACAATGAGATTTTTTGAGTAGATTAGTACCTCCACCAATTGGTCTACAATAGCTTGTCCTTTGATGGCCTTACATTCCATATATTCAATTTCATGTTCTGTGAGGATCATAACACACTTTTTTTTCCTTGTAAGTGTTGCTTTGGAAATCAAGTACTTCAGGGGATCTATCTTTGCGATAAGGTTTATTTGATGGGCTAGCATGTAATGCCTAAACTTTTGTGCTACAAATATGACTACTAGAAAATCCTTCTCAATGGATGTATAGTTCAATGCATGGCCCATCATAGTTCTACTGATATAATAGATAGCTCTCTCTTTTCCATTTTCATTGTGTTGTGCTAGGAGAGTGTCGAGAGTTGTTGTTGTTGTGGATATGTATAAGATCAAAGGTTTTTCTAGAATTGGCGGCATAAGGACTAGTGGCATGAGTAAGTATTCCTTGATCTTGTTGAAGGACTGATCACACTTTTAATCCCACTTGTATGCTACCCCCTTGTGGAGTAGATGAGAGTAGGGGACAACCTTGTTTACTAGTTGTGCTATGAATTGATGGATGGACTGGAGTCTCCCTTGTAAACCCCTTAGTTGTTTCAGTGTTTTAGGTGCCTCCATTTTGAGAATGGATTTGACCTTAGCATGATCTATCTCAATTCCCCTCATGGACATGATGTACTCAGGGAGTTTCCCTTACTGTACTCCAAAGACACACTTCTTTGGGTTGAGTCTGACTTTGTATTCTTCCAACCTATCAAAGATGGAGCTCAATGCAGCTATATGATCTCATCTTTTCTTGGATTTGGCCAATATATCATCCACGTAATCTTCCATAGTTTTTTGGATCATGCCATGAAAGATCAGTGTCATGGCCCTTTGATAGGTTGCTCGTGCATTCTTTAATCCAAACGACATCATATTCCAGCAATATGTCCCCCATGGGCAAGTGAAGGCCATTTTATGTTGGTCCTCTTTAGCTATCATGATCTTGTTGTAGCTTGAGAACCTATCCATCAATGATAGCATCTCATGTCCTACTGTCATATCCACTATCATGTCAATTTTTGGAAGTGGAAAGTCATCCTTGGGACACACTTTGTTGAGATCTCTAAAATTTGTGGAGATGTGAATGCCCCCAGTGGGCTTTGAAACAAGTACAAGGTTGGAGAACCATTTTGGATAATCTATCGGCCGTATGAACCCTCACATCTAGGAGCTTTTGCAATTCCATTTTGACCAAAAATGCAATCAGAGGATGCATCTTTCTAATCTTTTGTCTCATAGGCTTTGCTTCAAGATATACAACTAGGTGATGAACTGAAACCTCTAGATCAAGCCCAGGCATGTCGGCATAGGTCCATGCAAAGTTTATTTTTCTTTCTTTCAGGAACACAACCAAAAGTTCATGTTCTTCTATGAGAAGTGACTCAGCATAGAATGTTATGTGTGGTAGTTCCTCTATTCCCAAGTTAACTAGATTGCATTTTTCTGCTAGGACCGCTGACTTCTCTTGATGAATTGCACTAAGAGAAAGATTGAATCCTTGATCCTTTGGAGCCTTAGATAGGTTTTCACCATTGGATACGTTCTTTATTTTTACTATTTTCAAGTCAGAGAGTGCCACAATGTGGTTTTCACTTAAATACTTAGAGATTATTCTCACACTTTCACTTTTGTGACTGAAGGATTCAATCATTTCCTTGTAATAGGCCTGTGTGTTCAATATGATGTCAAACCCGACCTTGTGATCTCCATATGGTATCATATTTCATAATCCCATGAATTTCAGGAGTGCCTCATCATTTTTTAAAGTGTCTAGAATTGGTGGTCCTCGTTCGTTGTAATTGATGAGATGAGGATAGACTAGGTTTATTACATGGGTTTGATGGTTTGACTCAAAAGATAGGGTACTAATCATAGGCAAGTCAGTTATGGGATCCTAATCACTACTACACACATTAGTTATGTCAAAGGTAAAGTTGTCTAAAGGTAGACTTGTGGATATGGGTAATTGAATGGCGGTTGTTGATTGTGGAGGAGGAGTTTTGACCCTTCTAATCGAGGCACCTTTTCCAAGTATGGTCACCTTTAGAGGGGTACATCTGAGACCAATATTTCGTAGTCACTTCTCCAGAATGAGTTCAAATAGGCCATTGTCATTCTTCCTAAGTTTCTTGTTTTGGTCATAGCCCATACCGAGCATCATTTTTAGGCCTTTGTTGTTTTCATCCATTAGAAGATCAAGCACAGGTCTTTCATCTTGATATAGGAGATTGGATATGTCTCTTTCATCTACTATTTCTTGACTTAGGTCTCCCCAAGACCTAAATCTAGAGGGGTCTACTTTGAAAGTATGGGATGATGCTTCAACCAGTTGGGGTTGCTCATGAATCCTAGGAGATTGAGGTAACTCTCCTATGATGAAAACACTTTTCTTCATTCTATAATCCCCACACCCATTGTCCTGGATAATGATCTTGATTTCATATATTTCAAGGATGGCGGGTGTCTTTTTCTTAGAAGTGGAGGCTAATGTAGCTTGGTCTACATATGGAGTGGTACAACCTTCATCATTTTTTAGAACTTGGGGGATTTTATAATATTTTTCTTCTAGGCTTTTGCAATAGGTGAAGGGCTCGAGATCACCATGAATTATGACCTCCTGATTTTGGTATGGGAACTTGATGCACTGATGGAAGGTGGAAGTGACTGCTAGCTTGTTGACTATAAGCACCTCAAGTTCTTTCATTTTCTTTGTTTGCTCACTAGCCACAACAGAAGTGCCAACATTTGATGATTCCTCTTGCCAAACTTCCATGAGGAAATCTCGCTCCTTATTTGGATGACATCCTTTCTCCCCATGAGATGAGGATGCATTGGGATATGTGGGGGTTTCTTTGGAGACCTTATTTTCAAGTGTGGAGTTGGGACACATTCACAAAGATATCTTGTGGGGAAAAGCCGAAGGAAGCATATAGCTCAATACTCACATAATACCTTAGTCAATCTTGCAGATGATAATGTTTGGGAACAATAAGGCATTACTTGTGGCTTAAGAAAAAAGCACGGAAATCTAGGCTTTGTTAATCAATATGTTGTGAGTGATTGCATGTGGCAGTTTGTTTTTGAGAAAAAATGCATTAAAAAGGACAATAGGAAAGCGTGGATTACTTTGAGATAGTCATGTATCTTGAAAAGGACAAGATAAATTTTTGTGTTAGCTTCTTTTCATAATTGTTTAATATGAATGTTAGTACTTATTGTCTTTTGCAATAATGACCCCAAGAAATTCAAGAAGGAGAACAAGTGGTATGAATTCTTGATATTTGATATTGTGAATCTCTCGAGTATGTAATAAGAGGATCAAAATTCACGTTTTTCCTTTATTATTATTGTGGAGATTATGTTACACTTCTAATTTTGAGAAAACACATTTAATTTCATTAGTGATGATTCTGCTACTAGGCAACGGTGTTGGAGCTTAAACATGGTTGGTTCTCCTATGTGATAAAATAGAGTGCATATCAGAAGTACTAGGACAGAGTAAAGGGTTGAATACTTTCTGATTCAGTTCAGAGGAGAAAGCACTTGCATTAATTCCTAAAAATGATAAAAAATAGTGAATAGAGAATAGAAAGTTTGTAAACTGTGAGGCGTTAAGGGAGCATTTGGTGTATGCACTCTGAAACAATTTAGTTTTTGTTTTCTGCATTTAAATATACTTTAACATTTGCTATACAACTCCTAGATGGCTATCAGGATTGAATACTTGGATAAATCTTACATCATTTGATTACCAGCTGTTTTGCTTTAAAAAATTGATTCTTTTCTACTGGGTACTGATGTGCATGAGTGCAACTTATATTTTTTACTGCATACTTAAATCTAATATGTGGCTGGCAGGTATTGGTAGAGTGGACACATGGGCGAAACATAATTGTTTCTAGTGTAGCTCCCAGTGTAAATGAACTGAGAGGGCCTAATGATGTCATGAATATGTCTACACTGTTTGGTTTATCTAAAGAGCATGCAAAGACAACTATCTCTATGAATTGCAGGTATGAGTATTCTGAAAGAATTAGACAAAGTGCAGTGTAAAAAAATATTAGATATAGATACTCCATGGACACCCCAGGAGAATGTTATATAGTAAGTCAAGGTCAAGGACCTAGCATGTTGTTTCTATAATGGGGGGCCCTACTTGAATAGGGAGTTGAATAGTGCCTTGAGACACTCTTTCTTGATCATCATAACCTTTGATGGTGATTCCCTTGCCCTTTTCAATGGAATCTTCTGAGAATCTCAGATTCTTTATTAATTTGAGGGAACAAATGTTGAGACCTGCATCCCCATCCACCAAGACCCTCTTGACTTTGTTTTTATGAACTAGGACTTCAAGGTGGAGTGCACAGTTGTGAGATGGTTGTGTGGGGAATTCTTGATTAGAGAATGTTAGGAGGCTTGAGGTGGTGATATTTCCAACCATAGCTTGGAACTGGTTAGCATTGAGATTTGCAGAGATGGTGGATGAAGCTAATGCTTCCTCTAGGATTTTTCTGTGGGCAGGCGATATCTTTAACAACTCCATGATGGAGATTTGAGTTGGGGTTTTTTTTAGATTGTACAAGACATTATAGCCATTAGGAATGGTTCTTGGATTTGAAGTGACTGCTCTAGGTGGTTGTGATGGTCCAACAATGGTGACCTTGTCGCCACATGTGGTGACTCCACAATCAGTTTTGGCTCCTTTGATGGTGACAACAGTGACTATTTCATTAATGGATGTGACAACATGATCATACACATGGTTCACATTGGCATACTTTTTTTTTCCATGGTTGTTCCCTTGGTTATGATCTAACATCAGATTCATGTATATTTTTAAGTTTTAATTCCCAGCTAGTTGCTCAAAATTTATGATCTTGTCATCAATGAGGTCTTGGATTAGATTTTTTAGCCTCATGCAACTAGTTGTTGTGTGCCCCTTGATTTTTTGGAAATCACAAAGGTGATTCTCATTGTAGTGCATTGGTTTCACTTGGGGTTCTTGATAGTTCTCATAAGCGGGAGTCTTGATGGGATTTTTTTTATTAGTTTCTTCATGACAACTTCAATTGGTTTCCCAAGGGTAGTGTACTTTCACTTGGGGGGATTTTTGTTTTGCAGAGGTGGTCCTCCTTGATTATTTAGGTTGTTGATCTGATTGTTGGCTAGTTGTTGTGAGACCACATTGTTTTTTGTGTTGTTTCGATTGTTATTTTGTGGTTGTTGGTAGGTTTGGGTTTTTTGCTTTAGAGCACTAATTATGACCTTGGCATCCACCACACCATCATTGGTGACATTCTTGTTTCTTTCCCATGTGTGAGGTTTCTCATTATAGCTGGTGGATGGGTGATTGTCTTGGTTTTCTTGATATGAAGGTGTTCCCCCTTGTGCAATAAGGGCTCATTTGATGTTGAACGCCTTAGGGATCAATTGGTCGCAAGTGGTGATACATTGTACCTTAAGATGAAATGCCAAGGTTTTCTCAAGGTTGGTGATGATGGTGCAAACTTTTTCTTTAGGCATGGTCCATTTGTTCTATTTCCCTTGGATCACCATCTTTGTAAGAAGGAAGCGAATGATTCTCCCTTAGCTTGTTTAAGCATAGATAGTTCCTCTAGACTAACATCCATACTGATATTGAAGGCATAGTTTTTTATGAATGTGTCTACGATCTCTTGGAACTTTTTGATGCTAGGAGGAAGGTGAGAACCACTCCATGGTGCGACCAGCCAAACTTTGAGGATATCACCACATCAGATACATATCATCATATGCGACCTCCATACAATGAACCTAGAATTCCCTGATATGATCTTCAGGATTACCAAGCCCATGATATTTGTTGAACTTAGGGATTTCAAAGCCCTTTCGGAATGGTACCATTACTAGACTCCTGTCAAACAGATAGGGACACAAGTTTCTTGGTGTCTTTGTTGTCTTTCTTGATTGGAGATCGAGTACTTGTTGTGAGAGAAATTTGGTATGTGTTGTCACATCATCTTGTGGGTCAAGGGGTGGAATGAATGTCTTTTGGAGTGGTCAAGATGTTTGAGTTATGGGTGCAGTGTTGGGTGTGTTGGTGGGGTTTGGTTGCAAGCTTTATTGTGTGATCAAGGCTTGCTGATATGTTTTGCATTTTTTATTGTGCCAACAACACTTATTGTTGGTATAGCTACTATTGCACTAACAACACTTATTGTTGGTCCTATTGTTGTGGTGCCAAAAATTCTTGTTGTTGGTCATGTTGTTGTTGTGCCAACAACACTTGTTTTTGGGATGGTAATGTTGCTTCTTGCTATGCATGATATTGTTGCAGGGCTTTCTAATATGCTTTTTGTTGGGTTACTTGCAGTTGTGCCTAGTATTGAGCCTGTGCTTGCACTTACTGAGCTTGGTATTGCGCTTGTTCCTGAGCTTGAGCTTGCGCTTGTTGGGTAGCTTGTGCAACCTGAGTAGCTTGAGCTACTTGCGCAACTTGGAAATCTTCTTCTTCTTGTAATAAGGCCTGGGCCTAAGTATCCTATTATGCTTGTTGTGTGGCTTGAGCTATTTGCGCTTGCTATGTGGCTTGGGCTTGTTAAGTAGCTAGCTGTGCGACTTGTTGATTTTGAATTTACTGAAGTTCCTTTTGATAGGCCACTTGTTGAGATTCTTGCAACATGACGCTATACGACTTTGTCATTTTTTATTTTGGAGGTGGTGGTGGTGGATTTGGAATGGTGTTCGTTGTTGTGATGAGAGGTGTCATCGTATTGATGGTGGGGACTTGGGTGGTAGATGGTGCAATTGATATGCTTGGTCCTTCAGAGACCACATTTGTGGATGGTGTTGTGATCGTTCAGGTTGCTTGGATGGTTGCCATCTGTTGTTGCAATATCGATGGAAAGATTGGAGGGTTCAACATGATGTTTTCATTGATGATTGGGAGGATGTTTTGACTTTGATTGAGTGGTGGTAAAGGAGGTAACCCTGAATTGATAGGTGGTGTGGATGTTAATGGCAAAGGTGGAATTGGTGGAAAGATGGGTGGTGTACTCCCTTGGGGAAATGATGAAGATGAAGTGTCAAAGATGCCCCCTGGTCCAAATAGCCCACCTCCTCCTTGCGAAGTCATAGGGAGAGAGGTTTGTGTGTTGAGAGGGTATCTTGGTGTCACGCGAAAAGATGATGATGGTTCATTACGGTCTTGAAAGGTGAGAAAAACATGTGGGTGTAATTGATTCAATGGGATAGATTTACCCAAGATAGTGTTCGCTTCCAAATCTTGATTATTTACAAGGGGGTTTGTTTGTAGTGCATTAAGAAATGAGCTCCCCTTGTTAACAATTGGTTGAGTTGGAACAATGGATGATGTGAATTTTGGGATTCTTTGGGTGATGCTTTGAAATGGAGGTGTGGATGAGATTGGGATCATGATCTCAGGAGGCTTCTCCACAATAGTGCTTACATCAAAATTTGAAAGGATTTTAGCCCCTTCTTTAGCTAATTCAAGCATGTATTGGGAGGGATTGAGTCTCATCATGGTATTGACAATTCTATGAGTTTTAGTATTTTGAACCATTTCAATGATCTCATCTTGTGTCATCCCTAAGATATTAGTGGTGGCATCTTCCATTTGGCCTTCCTCTTGAGGATTTTGTGATGATAGAGGAAGATTGGTTAGGGGATTGCTCGATCCAATGAGATTGATTTCGGAATTGGTTTGACTTAGGTCACTTGAATTTGATGTTTCTTTGTTCATCTCCATGTTCTTCTTGTGTTGTGATCTAGTTTGAACCATAAAATGAGGATCAATTTTCAAGAATGTAAGAGATGAACCTCTAATTCTTTGGATTTATCTAATATTTAGGTGCAAAAAATAAAGTCTAAGACAATGAGGATCAAAAGTATGATGATGATAATGAAGGATGGAGGATTGGTGGATGATTGAACTCTTAGAAAATCGTGAGGGGGATGCTAAACCTTAGGACTTTGGATTTGTTGTTTTTATTTTTGATTTTTGATTTTTATTTTAGATCGATTTGATTTGATTTTGATTTCGATTTGGGATAATGAACTCATAAACTCTAAGAGGTTAGATGTTTTCCTAGAGTGAACTTGTCCACAAGATGATAATTTGACTAAGTGTGCAAAGAAGGATTCATCTATACACACATAGTCAAACAAGATGATTTGGATTTGTTTTAATTTTTTATTTCAAGAGGATTTGACCAAAGTTTAGCATAAAGGATTGTTTCAAGATTGACAAGAGTTTTTTGTGAGGTGAATTTTGATTTGATGTTTGAAGGATGGATGAAAGTTTTATTTTTATCCTAAGAGACTTAGAAAGACTTTCTCTTACTAGACCAAGGTGTTGAAGAACATGCTAGTACTTCCTATGTGAGATATTCAAACCTTTGAAAGAGACTTGGATTTTGACAATAGTAAAATGAATACAAATTTGGATTGTTCCTTGATGCACGTTTGTAAAAGTTGAATGTCAATCTTTCTCTAGAATCGTAAAGCATAGACAACATTTTCTTGCAAGCTTTCTGACTAAGACCTTTGTTCTTTGGTTTTTGAATCTTGATCTTTCAGGAAATCATTTGAAAGAGCACATGTGTAAGGTTCAATTGTTTCTTAGCTTTTCTTAATGAATTCCTTTTACCACAAAAAATTATTGATTAGGTTTTCAAATTGAATGTCCAATGTCCCAATTTGTTCTCATCCCACAAGGTCCATTATGTGAAAATCAAGGAAATTAAGGCAAAGGTTCCCTATTGTTGACTTTAGTGAGCAAATTGAGATGTAAATTCAAATGCTTAGAAACCTCTAAGGATAGAATCCCTAGGGCAAGCAATAATACCTGAATCTTGTCAAAGATATTTACTTCCTAAAGGGTTTGGAATTTTGATGATCATGTTGAATGTTTGTTTTCCAATGTTTAAGGTCAAGAAATTTATTTTGATTCCAAGAACATGCACAACCATATGGATATTGAGACAATATTTTTTGAATCTCCATTTGGATAAATCCATCTATGCCTAATTTTAGTGGATGATTAGATTCTTGACCAAATTGGCTCCCCTCCATGACACCCACTTCTACAGGTCATCCAAGCATCACTACCCATGAAACTCCCATGGAATACTTCTCATCTCTACTAAAATCCGTAAAAATGTGAGGCGGCTTTAGAATGACCATTCTTGCACCAACAAATAGTTTAAGTATTTTGGTCTTTTAGAGAAGGGGTTTTAATATAGGCATTCCATTCATGGGGGATCATCCATGCGGCAAGAGACCATTGTTTCCCTTCTTGTCAAAAAATTCCTTGTGATACTTGAACTTTCCTCAAGTACCCACACTTATATACTGGTTGGAAGTAGCTTGGATTTAGTGTGTTCTTAGTTGGGTTGTTCCCTTGGATGATTACTTTTTCCCACAAGGTAGGCCCTCTAAAGATAGACAAAAGCGAGCAAGTACATCCGTAGTTTGATTGATCTTTGTTGAGAAACAAAGAGATTACACACACAATATACCTAACTCACACTCGCAAGATTTATTCAATTTTAGAATCCAAATTGAAGTGTGGAGGCAATCACTTACACAACCTAATATCACAAAAAGCCTTTTGATTCTCAAGATTGTTGTGAGGCGCAAGAGAAGTGCATACATTTTTTAGATGATATTATTTTGGGTAAGTGATTACAAAACATAGATGCAAATGTTCATTTTTAAATCTTCAAAGAAAAAGTTTGATTCTTTTTAAAGCACCAAAAGGAAAAGTGAAAGTTTCTTTTTCAATTGTTAACCTTAAACAAAATATAGTTAGTTTTCCTAAAGTTCTTTTTAAACCTTTTGTCTTTGTTCTTTTTAAACCCAAATTGAAATTAGTGAGTCTAAAGAGCTTGAAGAAACTAAATCCTTAGATTTGGAATTATAATTGATTCCAAAAGTGTCTAAAGGAACTTGATACAATAGAGAAATGATGTTATAATTCCAACTTCTCCTTGCTCTTTCCTTGCTTCTACATGCAAAAAATGATTAGTCCAATGAACATAGAGATAGAAATTTTTTTAAATAGCTCAAAATGATCAAAAGGAAAAAGGTACGTGTCAAAATAACTTGAAATTTAACCTTTTACCCCACCCTAGTGGCACAGTCTGTGGATGCGGCATTGTTTAGAGAAGTCAGCGGTGTTGTATGGCACTACTAGACTGACAAGCGGTGTTGTATTACGCCACTGGACTGACAAGCAATGGACTATAGAAATCTAGAGAGCATGATTGCATTGCTATTTTGATAAATGGTGCAATTTGGAGTTTGGTGTCTAGTCAACAAGAGAAATGATCAAGCGTCACAGTCTAGAAATTTAAATTTTTGGGTGGGAACACATAGCGGCAGAGTTTGGAGTCTGTTAGCATCACTATATGGTGTTGTTGGAAGGCTAGCGTCACTATATGGTGTCACTGGACTAATAGCAACACAATTTCCTATAGGCACACAAAATGTCAAGAAAACCACATAATTTCTCAAAAAAATGTGTCGAAATCTTCTAATTCGCCCTCCTTCTAGCGCTAAAATGTGAACCCCAATCCTAGACCTGCACAAACACAAAGAAAAAAAACAATGTTAGTCACATATGCAAGTTAGAACTAAGATTCCCCATGTAATTCATCTACAATGCTCAAAATAGGAAATAGATGAAGAACAAACAAAGAAAAGCTAATAAATCCTATTAGAGCATGCAAACTCTCAATCCCATGGCGGAATTGGTGTCATTTTGATGTGGAAAATGGCCCTTTCCCAACTCCTTTGCAAGCTTGATGAATATTGATCCACTTGATGATGATGAATAATGTGCCTCCTTGATGAAATCTGCAATAACCTAGCTATGATGATGGAAAAATGCTATGGAAATGGATGAATTTTCTCTAAATATGAAGATAGTAACTTTTCTCTAAGTTGTGGATCCAAAATACAAAGGAAAGACTCTTATTTATGGATGAGAATGTTGGAGAATGAGGCAAAATGGATAAATGTGGGATTGTTCAACATCCAATGGCCAAGTGCCACTTGTCAAGATGTGAATGGAGGAAGGTTGAGCACATTTTGATGAATGTGCACAATAAATGATGTTAGGTGGAATTTCAAATTTATGAAATGACATGTTGGAGGGAGAAAGGAATGAATTTAATGCCACTTGACTCAATGCACAAGGACATGTAAGAGGAAATGAACACCTTGTTGGAAGGACAAATCCATTTGGA
Organism: Sequoia sempervirens; assembly: GCA_007258455.2. Classification (NCBI taxonomy): domain Eukaryota; kingdom Viridiplantae; phylum Streptophyta; class Pinopsida; order Cupressales; family Cupressaceae; genus Sequoia; species Sequoia sempervirens. The sequence goes on along the minus strand of VDFB02281492.1, from coordinate 861,971,359 downwards.
GGGATTTTCAAATTTGGAGGAATATCCCCTTTTGATGCCATGTTGAGGGAAATTAGAATAATTAATAAATCAAAATAAATGATTTATTGAGCAAATAACAAAAATTAGAGGAATTAGGGGATTAAGACTAATTTAATCAAGATTTGATTAAATTAAAATGAGATTAATTGATGTGACAATTTGATTTATATTTTTGGATTGATTTAAATCAAAGTTGAGAGGAATATGATTTAGATTTAATCAAATAAAGATTTTTATTTATTTAATTAAAGAGGGATGATGTTAGATTAAATAAAATAAAGATTGATTTAATTTAATAGAATGACTTTAGAGATTTAATTAAATAAAATGGATTATTTAATTAAATAGAGGTTAGAGGATTAATTAAATAAGACTGTTTTATTTAATTAACAGGATATGACAACTTAATTAGATAAATTTTATTTATTTAATCAAGGGATGAAAGGTGATGAATTTAATCAAATACAAACTATCTGATTAAATGATTAGTAGAGGGGATGATTCAGGATGAAGCGGTGTTAGTAATCAGGATCAAGTGTGATTGGTACATTTTTCGTATCTATAGTCATGGTTATCTACAATTTCATCCCCATGTCCTATAATGTCTTCCCAAGTAGGAGAGGTAGGATTTTCATATCTCTCAATCATTAGATCTCTTAACACCAATATATCCTCTTTACAAATATGATTTTCATGATTGTCCACTATTACATCCTCTTTCACTAAAGAATTCTCACAAGTAGGGGAGACATTGGGAGATGAATGGAGACTAGGTAAAGTAATATTAAGAAATGTGTCAACAATCTCATCTTCTTATGTCATAATATCTGTAAACACCAAACCTACACAAACTAACAAGACATCAGCAAACCAGTGTCAAACATGTTAGAAAGGAAATCTAATGTTCCCTATGAAATTATTTAGCCAAATTCAATAGAAAACATCAAATAACAAGAAAACTAACAAAGTAAAGCATGTAATCTAAATAAAATCAGCTAAACCTCCATCCCATAGGGGGAGTGGTGCTCCTTTGATGTGCAAAGAAGCCCTTTTCCCAATCCCTTTCATAAGCTTGATGATTTGTTGATGATCCAAGAGTAAAATTGACTATAATCTAGCTACAATGCTTGAAAATAATGAGAAGTTATGAACTCAAATGACTATAATGGAAATGCATGAAGTTGTGTCTAATACTCTAACTATTCTATAGTTTTAAGAAAGGAATCTAACTACCAGATTTCAGCTAAAAGTAACTAATTTGTTTCCATGCTAGAGTTTCCTTTGCATTTTGAATGGAAAGAAAAACAATATTAAATTAATACATAATATTCAAATTCTCAACTAACTTTTAAATTTATAGTTTCATCTGAAAGGAAACAACTAACTGATTCATATAACTGAAAATACAAAAGAACATTAACTAACTTTTCTTTGCTTCTGAAATGCAAGAGCATTAATTACAATTAAACAAATAACATGCTTAAGTAAACATTTGAAAAATATAGAGAGAGAATGGTTTCAAGAAGATACAATTAAGAAGCTGAAATACTTGAGCTTGACTCTGCCATCATGGGAAAAAGAATTATCATCAAGGGATTTTCTGCCCAACCAAAGACCTACTAGTCTCCTATGTTTCTTCAACTAAAGAAACCTATCCCTTCACGAGGGTTTCAATAAAGAATCTCAAATCATCATCATGCCTCTGAGCCTAGTGACAAGGACCTATACCTCCTAATCGATCCTTCACTATGGGTACCTCCCAACTAGAAAGATCACTCTAACCAGTGGTATATCTGGTACTTAATAGCTAATAGATGTTGATTCTAGCATTGTACCTTGGCCAAGGATTTATTACTATAATATCTTACACTCCTGCACTATCAGAACTCTCCCCTTGCTTGACATGATAAATCTCAGTTCAAGGTTTAATTCACACTAACTGGTTCATTACCAATTATTCTCTTAATTCAGGTTTAAATCTTAACCACAGGGTTTAAATTAATTATGAATTATTTGACCATGAGGGTTTGAAACTTTATTATACATGTTTCACACAAAGACTTGGTTTGAAGAAAAAGATGACCCAAATCCAACTCAAGTTTAACAAGTCATAGGAAAAGAAGTGCTCGGTTTAGACCATGGTAATAAAAGAGAAATAAGTATGGTGATTCGAGCAAACTTTTAGGGTCGACATTGGTTACAAAGAGCTAAAATAAATGAAAGTTTCATCTCTACAAACTTATGATGTTAAATTCTACGTTGCCATGAATAGAGATATCAAGAATCGACTACAATAATAATCTCCTCATAGCAAAACAATGCAACGATTTATATCATTCATCAAGAAAATTTCAAATAAGAAAAGATCTTTTGATATAATACTTTAAACACACTAATAATTCCTAATACATTCTTGGTTGATGAGAGATTCAAAGATCAGAGAGGATCTCAGAGCTCTTCACAAATACTTGAGCAAAGTGACCAGACAGCTTGTCCCTTCTTCCAGAGATTGATTAGAGATGACTTCATAGATTTTGAATGCTTCCTCAGATATAGAGATTTGAATGAAGAAAAAAACTCCCAATTCCCATGACCCAAGACTTTAATCTTGAACACCACTCGATCAAGAAACTGACTGTGAATGAAGTTTTAAGAGAAGAGATGGAGATATAGAATGATGGAAAAAATAAAATGATACAGAAGAGAGATTTTATCGAATGCAAAAGAACACTATGATGCACAAACAAACAAAAGTAAAGAGATTCTCTTTCTGGTTCAACTCAAGATGGGGAGTTGTTATGATGCTCGATACAAAAGAAGGAAGAAGAATGTTTTCCCAGAATGCGGTGATGGATTGAAGAAAAACCCAATGAAGAAATCAAATAACATTTTTAAGGGAGGAAGCTCTTCAACGCCCAAGTCTAAGATTTTCTTGAGCACATGACAACTGAGCTCCTCTCTTGGACGTTTAGCAAGGAAATGGTGAGGTGGTAGAGAGTTTCCACCATTTTCCCACCAGTTCCCAAAATTAAACATTTCATTAATTTTGAATGATAATATCTTCATTAGCTTAGAAGATTGATATCCAATTTCAATTAAATATTTCATGATATTAATTCCCCAAGGTACGCACAAGAAGAAATATATACCCAAAGAGATATAAGATGAAACACGTTTTGAAATTGACTTACTAGGATAATTATTTAATTAATGAGGTATGGTCAAGGTTACGAGTAAACACCACCATCTTACACTTGCTCATGGCGAAATGATAATTTTTTATCCTCTATTAACCATAACCTCTCCTTGATGATATTTCCTTTTCACTCGTGGCATCGACAATCCTGCATCCACTGATGATAATTATGGTTAGATCGTTCTCAACGTTTATATATATATATAATCTCATGAACACATTCATTTTCACATGAATAAGAAAATCACTCGCATATATAAGAAAATCGTTTACATTTACAGTTACAACAATAAAACAATTATTTATCCTTAGTTTCACATTCATATGAAAATTTAGCTACTTGCAACTGACATAACGATCATAATTTCATTTCCATAAACATGTTTATATTTGAGGGGATGTAACATACTCCTCCCCTTAAGCATCATCATCCTCTATGATTATTTATTTATAAATTCAAGTCTAAAATCATTATTATACAGAGAGTCTTAATTGTTTTTGAAACAAATATGGGAAATTCTGAAGGATTTCATCATAATCGTCCCATGTGGCATTTTCCTCAGAATATTGATCCCATTGGACCTTACATTGTACCACCTCATGGTTATATAAGTGCAATTCACATACCTCAAGCACTCAGAGTGGGTCTATTATGATCACCCTAGGGTCCCGCACCTACAAGGAATTCCAGTCAATCATATGATCAAATTTTGCATAATACTTCTTAAGATAGGAAACATGAAACACATTTTGTAATATGGCGAGAGCTAGAGGTAGAGTAGTTATGTATGCTATTGGATTGATAACTTCTAGAACTTCAAAAGGTCCCACATATCTTGGGGCTAACCTAGAGGCTTTCCAAAATTTGATAGAACTTTTCTACAGTTTCACTCACAAGAGAACCTTCTCTCCCACCACAAAGTGTTTGGGGGTTCATTTTTCATTAGCGTAGCTCTTTTGGGTATGTGCAGGATTATCATGGAAAAAACAGGCCCTTAAGTGGCAAAAAAATCAGAAAAATCAGAGTTAGGCAACTTGACATAAAAATTTGAATAAGTTATCTATATTATTTTAAAAATATGTAAGAATAGAATCTATAGAAAATTGAATGTAATTTCTAAACTAATAAGTTTGTTTAAAAAAAAAAATCTATTTGGTGAAAATTTTAAATTTCAATGCAGTAGTACTTAAATTTCAGGGAAAAAATAAGAAGTAGGTGCCTGTTTGACCACCCTAACCACAATAAAGTGATAATATTTTATAAGATTTTAGATATAAGTAGATGAATCTACCGATGTGATGCATATTTTTTGTAATTTTTTTCCAAGTAAATAATTAATTGTGAAATTTTTATTACAAATATTTAAAATATAAAAAACCCATATGTCTGACCACCTTAACTTGGTCAAAACTTCATGAAATTCAATTTTTATTTATTTAATCCTATAGTATGTGAAGCATAGAATGTGACACATGTTTTGGATTCAAAAAATGTGATATCATTTGAAAGCTATAGATGTTTTTCAATTAGTCTATTGATCAGGACTTTAGTCATAATTTGAATAGAAAATGTATAATAATTACTTATTAAATTCAAAGTAAAGCATGATTTATATTGGTGGAAAGCTGAGAATCTCCTTTAAAAACCCTTTTCGTTTCATCAATTTTGGGTAAAAAAAAGGTTGTCAACCACATACCCATCATATTGCCACTTTTTGGCCCATCATGATCCTGCACATACCGTTTTGTTGATCATTAGCTTCGTTTAGCCTATGTCTAATTATCTTTCCCTATTCTTCCATTTCCTGAAGCATTTTGGGTCCTAAAATGATCTTATCCTCCATCATGTTCCAACTGATAGGAGTTATGCACTTCTTACTATACAATGCTTCAAAAGGTGCCATTTTAATAGTTGATTGATATGAGTTGTTATAAGCAAATTCTACCAAGGGTAAGTATTCTTCCCACTTATATTGTTGATCCATATAGTATATTCTAAGCAGATATTCTAAAATCTGATTAACCCTTTCCATTTGACCATTTGTTTCAAGATGATATGTTGTACTAATATTTAACTAAGTCCCCAAAGAAAAAAATAATGTCTTCCAAAACTTGGATGCCATTCCAGCATTTATGTCCGAAATGATCTTTTCTAGTACTCCATGAAGAAGAAATATTTCTTGTATAAACTTTCGTACAATTACAGATGTCCCATCTGTCAAATTTCCTGGTATAAAATGTGTCACTTTAGTGAGTCTATCCATGACCACCAATATAGCATTATTCTTGTTCCTTGTCATCAATAGACTCTAAACAAAATCCATACTAATGATTTTCCATTTCCAATCTGGTACACTATGGGGTTGTAGTTATCATGTCGGGTGTTGATGCTCTACTTTGACCTTCTGACATTCGAAACATCCTACAACAAATCGGGATGCATCCTTTTTCATCCCCTTCCAAAAATACAACAGTTTTACTTCTGCTAACATCTTGATTACCCTAGGATGACCTGAGTAAGATGCGGTGTGTACCTCTTTCCATATTGGTTTCCTTAACTCTAATGCTTTTGGAATATATATCCTACCCTTGAATCTCAAAATTCCATCTATTCAAACTAAAAAACACTCATATTTAGGTTCATGTGCATTTTTCTAAAGAGCTTCATGAACTTGCAAGTAGAAGTCATCCTCATTTAATTTTTGTAGTACCTGAGTTCTAAAATTTGTGTTGATTTCCACCATGAAAGTTATATGCTTCTGCCAAATCAATGCATTGGCTACTTTGTTCTCCTTGCCCTTGATGTAATTGACCTCAAAATCATAATCGGAGATTAACTCCATCCACCTCCTTTGGATAGCATTTACATTGGGCTATGTAAATATATATTTCAAACCTTGATGATCTAAATTAAGTTCAAAAGTCTTCCCTAGCAAATAGTGTCACCACATTTGCAGGGCATGAACAATAGCTGCTAACTCCAGATCATGTGGAGCATAATTATGCTCATACTGATTCAATTTTTGAGATTCGTAAGCCACCACCTTTCCTTCTTGCATTAGCACTCCACCTAATAAATCTCCATATGCATTTTTTATAACTTCATAATGGTCATTAGGGTCTGGTACAATTAGAATTGGTGCAGTCGTTAATTTTTCCTTCAATGTATCAAATGCTTCCTAAAATTTCTCAGTCCATTCAAATCTCTTTCCTTTTCTCTGAAGAGAGGTAATGGGGTGGGAAATTCTAGAGAAATCTCTAACAAACCTTCGATAATACCTAGCTAATCCAATGAAACTTCTAACCTCATGTGTATTCTTTGGTATTGGCCATTCCATTATAGATTTTATCTTAGCGGGATCCACTATAATTCCCTTAGATAATATTATGTGCCCTAAGTATTGTACCTCTTTTTGAAAGAAAGTACATTTTGACAACTTCCCATAAAGCTTATGTTGCCTCAGCCATTGGAGGACTATTCGGAGATGCTAAAGATGATCTTCTTCATTTTTGGAGTATATGAGAATGTCATCAAGGAAAACCAATACAAACTTGTCCAAACAATCTCTAAAAATACTATTCATTAGGTTCATGAATGCAGCTGGGGCATTGCTGAGTCCAAAAGGTAGAGCTGTAAACTCCTAGTGTCCTTATCTAGTTTTGAAATCCATTTTATGAATGTCTTCTCTAAATCTGAGTTGGTGATATCCTGATCTTAAATCTATCTTAGATAATATTGTTGCCTCTTTCATTTGATTGAAAAGATCATCTATTCAGGGTAAGGGGTATTTTTTCTTGATGGTTAGATTATTCAACATTAGGTAGTCTATACAAAGACAAAGAGTCCCATCCTTCTTTTTAACAAATATCACTAGTGCACCCCAAGGTGAGATGCTAGGTTGAATCAAACCCTTATCCAGTAATTCTTGTAGTTATGCTTTTAACTCCATTAGTTCTATGGTAGTCATACAATATGGTGCCTTAGAAACAAGCTCGGCCCCTGGAACTAATTCTATGGAGAAATCAAACACCCTCCTCGGTGGTAATTGAGGTAGTTCCTCTAGAAACACATCTTGGTATTCTCGAAGATAGGGGTATTTCTTAGTGAAATTTTCTTCCTTAGAATCAATTTCCATTTCCCATTCCCTATTTGAGGTGTGCATTAGCATATCATCAAAATATTTGTTTTCCTTATATTCTCTAATTATTTCTTTTTAACTACATAGCTGAAATTTTTCGTACCTTAATCTCTCATTGTACCCTGTAAATCAACACCAGTTTTCCTAGATCATCCACACACTCTACTATCTTAGCAAAGTAATCAACCTTAGCTCTACATTCCCTCAACCAATTCATTCCAATGATCACATCATAGGAACCCAAAGGTACCACATAAAGGTTAATCTTTGTGGTGAAGCCTAGAAATTCAACCCTAGCTTCAAAGAGACACTGCTCTACCCGAGCTCTCGTCTGATTAGCATATTCAACTGTCCATGATTTAGCCATGAACCTAATTCTTTTAGGAAACCTACCCAATAACTTAGGGGATATAAAAAATTTAGTGGCTCAAGTTTCTATTAAAATAGTTATTGGGTTTCCATAAAGCATACCTGGAGTTTCTATAGGAGTGACCTGGTATTTTGCTTGCCTGTTGTCAATTGTTGCATGGATTCTCTGTTGGAAGGTCATTTGTTGAGGTAGTAGAGGATTTCACTACTGCTGCCCCTGTCGATTCTTTGTAGGGCACTAATTGGAATAATGTTCTCCTCCATAATTAAAACATGCCCCATGTGGTCCCTTCTTTTCTTGTATTGGTTTCACCCTTTCTATTATTATTATTACCCTTTTTATCTTTCTTGTAATTAGACTGATTATTCTTGTAGCCCTTCTTAAAATTCTAGTGTGACTGATCCCACTTGCATTTGTTACATTTTCTATCCCTAAAAGAATCATCTTTCTTTAACCTCTATTCTTGTCGTACAACTTTTTCATAAGACTCATCCTTAGTCTAGGGTGCTAAAACATCTATTGGACCCCCTATACGATTGTTTAGTCCCATAATGAACTTTCAAACTCAAAATTTTACATCCTCCCGATATTGAGGAACATATTTTAGTAATCAAGTATATTTCTCCCAATAATCATTGGCAGTTAAAGGCCCCTACCTAAGATTCTCGAAATCCAATAGTTTTTTATTGTAATATAATTGCAGAAGCCATCTCTGATGAAATATTCTCACAAACAAATCCCATGTTATTTCAGCTACTGCCAAACCCATTTCAGCCCTTTTGTTTTCCCACCATCTGGCAGCTTCTCCTACCAACTGATAGGTTGCCCAAGTTGCTTTAGAATTATCAGAATAATCCCTTAGCTCAAAATATTTCTCCATTTCTATTAACCATTCCTCTGTGACATCTCTAGAAGCGGAGCTCTCAAATTGAGGGGGTTTTATCTTCTTCATGTCCTTAGCAAGTTCATTATCTAATCTACTTCTCTTGTTTCCCATACTCAATGTTTTAGCATTATCCACATGTTGTTCGCTCTGGTTTTCAGATTTCCCTTCTACCTTTCTCTCAAGGTTGGCTATTTAGGCTTTGGTTTCATTCATTAGGTTCAATAGCTGGTCCAGTTTAGCCGTATGTATTATCCCGATCTCCTCTGAACCCATTTATGAAATTCTCCATTCCAATGAAGTTCCTAGAGATATTAATGGTGCTAGTTAGTTTTGATTTATTGTTATTCAGTAGTTTACATAACATAAGTTAAGGAGTTTTCTTTTGTAACTAACAATCAAATATTTTCAGACTCAAGTCAAATTAAATTTTGAGCAAAATAGCTCACAAAATTTGATATTGATTCAATTTTCAATTTTTTTACAAAAGGACTATCACTCCCTATGATAGGTTCATTAAAAGTTACAAAATTTCTATCACTACTTATGATAGATTCAATACATAGCTGTTACAAAATTTCTATCACCACCTATGATAGATTTATTTTATGAATAATACAAAAATTTTATCACTACTTGTGATGGATTTATTACAAAAGATTACAATATTTTTTGTGATTTATTTAGTTACAATATTTTTCACTTCCTATGATTGGTTCAATTTTCAGTATTTAGAATCATTTTTGTTGTCAGTGATAGGCTCCTCCTAATCACTAAACTCTGAAAATGGAATGAGTCTATAACCAGGAGTTGGAACTCGATCTCCTTCAGATGTTTTTGGTTTGATCTGGAAATTTTAGAGGTTCTTAGTGTTGGTTTGGTTTACCTCAGCAAGTATGTTGGACTTCACCATTTCCTTCCTAGAGGTTGTCCATTTTCTTCTTTCCTTCTGAAGTCTCTTCAGAGCTTCGACCATTGTTTCATAATCCGATGGGAAGGAATAGCTTGAGTAATCATATTGAAGCATGATCTTCCATAGTCAGATGGATATAGGGTCTCAAATATTCTTCTGGGGTGTTTTTTGTATCATCATCCTAAAAAAACACCAATGGTTGTTTTAGTTTTCTAAGTTTGCATGATGAGCCCCAAGGTTCAGTGTTGAACTTGGTATCTCTGATACCATGTGTAATACTCTAACTATTCTACAGTTTTTAGAAAGGAATCTAACTACTAGATTTCAGTTGAAAGTAACTAACTTGTTTCCATGCTAAGGTTTCCTTTGCATTTTGAATGGAAAGAAAAAAAAAATTAAATTAATACATAATCTTCAAATTCTCAACTAACTTTTAAATTTACAATTTCCACTGAAAGGAAACAACTAACTGATTCATATAACTTAAAATACAAAAGAACATTAACTAACTTTTATTTCCTTCTGAATTGCAAGAGCATTAATTATAGTTAAACAAATAAAATGCTTAAATAAACATTTTAGAAATATAAAGAGAGAGAAGGGTTTCAAGAAGATATAGTTAAGAAGTTGAAATACTTGAGCTTGACTTTGTCATCATGGGAAAAGGAAATATCTATTGGATATTGCTGATATGTGGTTGTCATTGATGTCAACACTATTGGAATTAATGTCTTTAAGGTTGTATATGTTGAGGATATTGAGAAAATTGTAATAAAATAAGTTGCAAGTTGTCGGTGGTGCAGTGAACTTCTTCATGGTGGCTAGCTCAGTATATTGATGATAAGAGGTTGTGGATTAAAGGGTTTGTTGACAAGTATATCTAGTTTATCCACACGAAGTTTTAGAGGTTTGCATGAAGATTTGATTAAGTTATGAGTATCTGTTCTCTAACAGTTGTTCTGTTGCTTTAGTTGGTGTTCCTGAAAGAAGATGACGTGATTCTAGTAATTAGATTTGTTGCAGATGATTTTGCTCTCTATCTGTGTTGTTGGTCTGCATTGATCTTTCTGTTCATGATTATTGATTTTATTTTGTGAGTTCATTTTTTTCATGATCATGACTGATAGGGTGATTGTAGCGTGTTGCGGATCTTCAAGGCATAATTTTTTAAGGTGGTTCATGTTTGAGATATATTGTTTTGGGTCCTTACTATGTTTTGGCCAACATTGTTTGGTGTGCATTGATAATTATTTATTGATTTGGGCTGATAGTTTGTACTCATTTTATATTTTTTTGGGCCAACATATAGTTTTTCTAATCTCTAGTTGTGGATATATATGATTGATTGTTTATACCATTTGAAGGAAGTGGTGTTTGATGTACGTTGAGTGTTGTGTGTGAATAATGTTCTAATATTTTGAAGGTAGAAGAAAAGTGTGAAGAAGAGTTTATGTGCTTAACCAGAACTATAATCAGGTATTAGCGGATGTTATTTTCTTAGTTAAAAATATTTTGCGTGTAATCTGAATGTTACTGTAAGACAATTAGTCTTCCTTTGGGCAGTAATCCTTTTGTATTTGAACAATGAGCTCTAGGTAGTGTGCTTGAATGCATGTGCATTCCCCACTTATAATTCTTTTATACTTTTAATATAGTATAATCTTGTGGATTAAACTCCACCAGGGTTTTTCCCCTAATAGGGTTTCCACGTAAAAAATATTGGTGTTATGTGTGTTTTGATGTGGCAATGGTTTATGTTTTCATGTTTATTTATCAGATATGAGAATAATTTTAATTTGTATAATTTCTATGATGATTGATTCACCCCCCCTCTTAGTTGTCTACCCTTTTCTTTCCAACAATTGGTATCAAAGCAGGTTCCTCAGAAGAATTTTAATAACTTGAGGTGATCTAGGATGGTGACATAGAAGAAGGATAGTATGAGATTTGATGGAACTAATTATTCTCTATGAAAGACTCGAATGGAGTGTCATCTGAGGTGCATTGGTGAACCTTACTGGAAAATTACAAAGAATAGGTATATCATCCCATAGAATGGTCCTTCTACTGCAAGTGGGATTAAGGAAGTTGAGTACAATATCAAGGCTAAGGAAGCATTGTTGAGTGCTCTGACTGATTTTGAGATGACAAATGAAATGGAGCTAAAGACTACTTATGAGATCTGGAAAAAGTTGGAAACTTTGTATGAAGGTGATACCCATGTGAAGATTGCTAAGCTACAAAGCCTGAAAGGGAAATATGAAATGTTGAGAATGGGTGAAGATGAGAACATCACTTCTTTTATGCAGAGAGTGAATGAACTTTTGTATAGTATCAGATGTGTTGGTGGAACATTGGAAGAATCAAAGATATTTGCTAAAGTACTTAGATCCTTGCCTGTTGCATAGAAACACAAAGCTACTGCTATTGAGGAGATCTGAACTATGACAAATGTAACCAAGGACATGTTGATTGGTAAGCTTATTGCATTTGAGTTAAGTGAGTTTGGTGAATCTCTTCCTAAGACAAAATCTGCATTCAAAGCTACTATCTCTAGAAAAGATAAGCAAAGATATGATCTAGGAGAAAGTTCTTCTAGAAAAATGTCCAAGTATGAGCAGGAAATGAGAGAGATTGAAGAAGAAGAGAGAAAACTAGATGAGATTGAAGCACTTATTGTCAAGAGGGAAGCTAGAGGAGAAGGTAATTATAAAGTGAAATTGCCTCTCAAATGTTTTTCTTGCAATAAGATAGGTCATTTTTCCTCAAGGTGTCTGGAAAGAGTTTGTAAGCCAAGACCTAACAAGCCTAGATTCCAAAGAAAGTGTTATTATGTTGTTGATGAAGGTGTGATAGATGATGAATATGATAAAGGGAATTTAAGTGAGGACGAATGGGTATTTATTGCTATCAAGGAAAATGATCCAGTACCTACTAAATCTACTAGTTGCACAAATGTGGAGAAAGCTCTAGCTGCTAGAGTTTAAGAAAAAGATGAATGGGTGATTGACAGTGGATGCTCTCATCACATGACAGGTGATAAAATTAAATTTTTGAGCTTGGAAAAGTATGATGGTGGTGTTGTAAGATTTGGTGATGACAAAGTTGGTGTAATCTATGGCAAAGGATCCATTTCTCTTGATGGTAAGCATAATACTGATGATGTTCTATATGTGGAAGGTTTGAAGCATAATCCCTTAAGTGTTGGACAAATGGTTGACAAGGGATACAATCTTCAATTCAAGAATGGAAAGTGTAGAATATTGGGGAGTTCTAGAAATGTGATTGCATCTGGTACAAAAACAAAAGGTAATAACTTCCACCTAAGTGCTACTAGTAAAAGTTGTTTGATTGCTCAAGTTGATGAAAGTTGGTTGTGGCATAGGAGAATGTTTCATGTAAACTTTGATAATATTATCAAGATAAGTGATACTCAGGCAGTGAGAGATCTTCCTAAGTTGATAAAACCTATTAATGTTATATGAAAGGAATGTCAGTTAGGGAAGCAAACTAGAGTTTCATTCTGGAGCAAACAACATTGTTCAAATGAAGTGTTGGAGCTTGTGCATACTTTCTTGTGTGGTCCTTCTAGAGTCATAAGTTTACAAGGAGACAGTTATTTCATGTTACTTATTGATGATTATTATAGATTGATGTGGGTTACTTTCTTAAGGGAAAAATATGAAGCCCTAGAGAAATTCAATATTTTTAAGGCTATGGTTGAGATAGAGAGAGGTCTAAAGATTAAATGTCTGAGATCAGATAGAGGTGGTGAATTCACTTCTGGTGAGTTTAATTATTTTTTGAAGAGCATGGGATAAAGAGATAATTATCTTCCATGTGGACCCCTCAGCAAAATGGAGTTGTGGAAAGGAAGAACATGACAATCCAAGAAGCTACTAGGACTATGATGTTGGAAGGAAATGTTTTGCATATATACTAGAGAGAAGTTGTGAGTATTGTCGTTTACACTCTCAACTGGGTACACCAAAGGTGATACCGAAAAGACTCCTTATGAGCTATGGTATGGTTATATGCCTACTGTTAGATACTTCAAAATCTTTGGGAGTAAATTCTATATCAAAAGAGATGAAGATATAGGAAATTTTGATGCTAGAAGTGATGAAGGAATCTTTCTTGGTTATTCTTCTAAAAGTAAAGCCTACTGGTGCTACAATAAGAGATTGAGGAAATTAATTGAAAGTGCTAATTTCAAGGTTGATGAAGACACAATTAGACCATCTAGAACCTGTGAATATGATTCAGATGATCAGAATGATAGTTCAAATAAAGGAAAGAAAGTTCAGATCATTCTAGTGAATCAAGAAAATCAAGAGGAAGGAACTAGTGAAAGTGCATAAGTGAGATCACAAGAGCCTGAAGTTCAAGAACATCCTAAGACTCCAAGGTATGTAAGACTAAATCATTCAAAATATTAGATTATTGGTGATAAGAAAAAAGGTGTTCAAACTAGGATAAGAATTGTAGAAGAATATTTTTTGATCTCAAAGACTGACCCTAATAGTTTCAATGAAGCACACAAAGATGAACATTGAGTGGAAGCAATGAAAGAAGAACTACTACAAATTGAGAAGAATGATAAATGGACTCTTGTTCCTAGACCTAAGGACAAAAATGTAATTGGAACTAAATGGGGTCTTTTAGAAAAACTGAATGAGCAAGGTGAAGTTGTTAGAAACAAAGCAAGAGTTGTGTGTAAAGGATATTCTCATATGGAAGGAATTGAATTTGAAGAAACTTTTGCTCTTGTTGCTAGCATTGAAGTTGTGAAACTATTTCTTGCTTATGTTGCTTACAAAAACTTCAAGGTTTACCAAATGGATGTCAAGTCAACATTTCTAAATGGTGAACTGGAAGAAGAAGTGTATATTGAGCACCTGATGGATTTCAATTTACTAATCAGGGATATATGGTTTTCTGGTTTAAGAAAGCATTGTATGGACTCAAGCAAGCCCCAAGAGCATGGTATGCTAGATTGGACAAGCATTTGTTGAAGCTTGGATTTAATAAAGGTATTGTTGATGGTAATTTATATTTCAAGATTGATCAGGATTAAGATTTGATTGTTGAAGTCTTTGTTGATGATATCATCTTTGGAGGAGGTGATA
>VDFB02281492.1:861834928-861956608 GCA_007258455.2 Sequoia sempervirens | reverse complement strand
CATTTTGCTTTGCCTCTTCTTCAAGCATTTTGGTCTGAATTATGAGGGAGATCCTGGGCTGATCTGGTCGATTCCCTTGCATTTAATGCATGTTTGACTTTGTTTTGAATTCTTCTAGGGCTAACTTGTTCTAAGATTGACTTATTGTAAACCCTAAACTGGGTTGACGCATCTGACGCATTTTATAAATATGGCATTTCGCCTCTTTTGTAAGATTTAGACAAGTTAGACAAGTTAGAGGTAGGTTGGAAAAGAGTTAGAAGATTTAGATAGGTTAGAAACAAAGTTAGTGAATTAGTTAGCAAGTTGGAAGATTCAGAAGGTAGAGGATGGGATATCAAAAAAGAAAGTTAGGGTTTTCCCTTTTTTAGGAAGTTAGACATTTTTTTGCAGTTCGACAGGAGGAGGTAATGATCTATCTTCCTGATTTTCTTAGCATAGATGGAGATAATTTGAAGACATGGGTTTCTGTACACTGGTGATATTTCCAGATTTGTAAATGCTCCTTATCTATTTCATTGACAGTAGGAGCAGCCAAATTTAAACCTACTTTATATTATGCTCTATAGCGGTATTAATTTTGGGTTAATCATTTGATTTGAAAAAGATTTCAAGGAATGGAATTTTATCTTATGTTTTGTTTGAATGATGATTTGAAATCTATTGTTAAACTTTGCACTGTGAATGAATGAAACTTTGTATCAATTATAGGTTAATTTTATTCTGCAATTCTAGTTTAGGAATTCCTTGGAAGATAACAAGTCTGATTAGTTGAATGAATCAACATTTTTTTCAATTTGAAAACCTTGATCTATATTTTTTTCTATTTCTTTAAAACCCCCGGTTAAAGTAGGTTTAGATAGATGTTTGATCTTGCAACAATCCAGAAGCTCAAAACTAGTAGGCCCCTTGAATATTACAGCTATATTGACCACTTCGTGAAACAACAACGTTGTGAACCAACATCAATGACCTTGGGAGGTGATCAGTTTGATTACTAATTGTATCTTTCAGGAGAGGTGAGATACTTTTACTTTTATCTTACCTGCATGTTGTGGGTAAATTTGGCACCTCAACACTGCCCCCTCAGGAGATTAGACAAAAATTTTGATTTTTGGGTGATCTCACAAAAAAAGAGGACAAGGTGCCTGACAGGTCCAGAAAGGCTCCAGGAGGTCAAAAAAAGAGATAAAATGCAAAAACGATGCAAAACAGCGTTCAGATGGGAAAAAATGGAACCAGGGGTCAAAAACCCAAGCAGGACGGCCAAACAAGGCCAAAAAGCCCTAATTCTCAGGCTTAAATAGGCTTTGAGGGGCCACTTCCAATTCATTTTGACATTTAGCCTTAGGAGATTTTGTGATTTTGAGCTCTGACATCCTGATGAGATGGTGCAATGACAGCTCCTGATGCACATTTTTGACCAAGTACAAACATACTAGAGACTTCTTGGTACTGGACCACTGGTGAGTCATCTTGACCCAACTTGATTTTTTGATTTTCGCATGCATTTATGACGTTTAAAAACTAGGTCTTTACGAGGGGTGTTGTATAGGCTCGCTGAAATTTTAAATTGTGATGCTTGGTGTTCAAACTACACCACTGTTGCAAGGTCCAATGCCACGGTGCAGTTTGAAATTTAAGGTTAAATTTCAAACACCGCCACCCTTATAGACTGCACCTCTACGGTGTACTTTAGGGTTAGGGTTTCAGGTCAAAGTTCGACGCCTTTACAAACTAAACCGCCACGATGCAGTTTGGGACTTTGAAGGCTCTAGCGGTGTAGTTTGAAGTTTGCAAACTACACCACCTTCACAGGAAGCGATGTTGGAGTCATTTCGGGATGTCGGGATAAGCGATGATCCATGTTTTTTTTGATGGTTTTTAACACAGTGACTTTCCTGATGCAGAAGGAGGCTAGGGATATTTACTCACACGAGCATAGGTCTAGACAAATTTTTCATCTTTTGAGGAATTTGACCAAGCAAGAGTAGGAGCACCTAGGAGAGATGGGTGTTTGGTATATCGCCTATGCACTGCCTGTGCGGACACACCTAGGCATGGTGACAACACTTGCTGAGAGGTGGCATAGTGAGACCTCCTCCTTTCACTTTCTGATGGGTGAGGCCACAGTCACCTTGGAGGATGTGTGGCAGATCCTCAAATTGCCTATTCATGGTGCACAAGTTATTTATGACATGGAATTTGGGAGGGAGGCCTGCTACGAGCTCCTAGACACCGATCAGATTGTATTTTGTGAGGGTCATATTGAGTTGGAGTGCCATATCTCTCACTTCACTATACCGATTAGTGATTGCATCCATCATATCTGGTCATGTCACACTAGATTGGTGGGGCCAATACTTTAGTCCAAGATGGGGGCTTGCTTGGTAGCATATGGTTCGGTGATGATTGACACTCTTTGCATGGGGGCCAGTCCTACTGGCCTCTCTTTACAGATATCTTCATGAGTTCGCTTATCTAGATGGCAGAGCACTCAGAGTGGGAGTTACACTCCTACACATCTGGGTATGGGAGCACATCCCAGTGCTCTGATTGAGAGTCATTCCAGTTCCAATGGAGCTAGATGATCCAGTCGTCTAGTGGTATAGAGGGGGAATTTCATTTACATGCATAGGATAGCATGAGATTCCTCATTGGAGGAGGGTCCTTGACAACATGCGATTGTTACGATGGCAGTCGTACCTTGGACAACCAGCCTAGTTTGATGATGTGCAATAGTTATTCTTTGCTCGCTAGGACCACTTGATGCAAGGGTGAGAGCATACCATGATTGAGATGTACCTGTTGGGTAGGGTGCAATGTTAGTTTAGTGAGCCACAAGATAGGCCCGATGATCAGTATGTGGCCATTTTTGTGAGGATAGCAAGTCAGGGCTCCTAGGGGCAATACATATTTTCCCATGAGGCAGCTAAGAGATTCAGATAGCTAGTGGCCTAGTCGTGGCCATACGACCAGGGAGAGGCAGATCCAAGAGTGACACAAGCATACTATGACTGGTTCAGGCTACCCTTGATATTGATAGTTCCAGGTACACCATCCGCTTGACGAAGAGCAAGAGGCAGGGGGAAAGACAAGGCTGGGGAGATTAGAATCAGGGTGGTAGAGGGCCAGCACCAAATTAGTCGATATAGGATCAGGTAGTTCAGGATCAGCCAGTGCAAGACTAGCCTGTCCTAGATCCACATGTAATAGATTAGAGGTAGGAGTAGTATCTAGGATAGCACGACATGATCCCAATGCAACCTAGGGATGGGGAGTAGGATCAGCCCCACACGCAACCTCCCTTACAACCAGATCTTAGAGATGGGAAGATTTTGTAGCTACAAGCCTTGGTACAAGCACTGATAGCAAAGAGAGATCATGCTAGGTTCAAGCAAGATCAAGCCATTTTGAAGAGGTAGGCTGCAAAGCTATAGGTGGCGGCAGATATGGTCACCATTAGCAGTTAGAGAGTATGGCTTCCTCCTCCTTCAGGAGCATAGTGTCGCTTTAGGCTTATAGAGAGGCCATTCGAGAGGCCGACTATTACAGGATGTATTACCATCAGGCCATGTCGAGAGTAGGACAAGCTTCCAATTTTTCACAGAGGACCAACCATAGACCTGCAGAGGGCCACAGGGATAGAGCAAGTGGTGAGGGCAACAACCAAGAGGGCTAGGCCTTTATTTTTATTAGAGACATGATTCTTTTTTGTGCCCCTTGGGATTTTTTTTCATAGCCCCATGGGCCGATTGTACTTATATATTTGATACTTGATTTGATTCCTTTTGTACCATGGTAGTGTACATATGCTTGATGATATATATGAGAGGATGATATGTGATATGCTATGTCTTATTTTATGCATTATGGACTATCTTTATTTTTATATGCTATGCAATGTGATGTTTTGTTGTTATGATGTGATGTAGTGATTATGCAGATGTTTATGAATGGATGCATTTATTTTTTGGTATCTTTTTATGCTCCTTTTATGATGATTATGTATGAATGGTGCAAATTTTATGTTATGCAAATGCTTAGACTAACAAATCTATATTATGCAATGATGGATGGTATGATGTTATATGATGATATGCAATTGTTGTATAATGTGTATGTGATAGCGTAATGGATGTTTATATGTGTGATGTTTATGCAATTTTATGATATGGTGAATGTGAATGATGCTATGATGATATGGGATGATTGCTCTTTTGTTTATGTAATGGATTCTTATGTAATGATATATGATTTATGAGATGATTTATGAAATGTTTATGAAAATGTTAATGTAATGATTCATTAGATGCTTAGAATAACCAATCTATATTATGCAATGATCTAGAAATGCAATGTTATGATATGATTTAATGTTTCCTATATGATATGCAATATGCACTGTGTTGATGGTTTGTGAATACAGGGTGAATACGATGATGATAATGATCTAATTAACCATCGTGGTACCTTTTTAGCGCGAAAAGCAAGAGATGAAAGAAACACAAGGTTCCAACAAGACATGAGATGATAATGATGATGTTGATGATTTTCTTGCCGAGGAGTTGGGATTTTCAAAGGGCCAATTACCTTATGTTTGATAACACATGTAGGCACGATTCATCAAGGTATGAAGAACTAGGATGGCGTTGTACTTAGTGTGATGGACTTTGACTCGATAATCAGATAGGAGTATCCCTGTTCATACCTAGTGTACGGAACCTTATTCAGAGTGTAGTTAGGATATTTCAAGCATCTCAAGCCAAAACATAGGAAATTAAGCCTTCACATGTGGTCAACAAGATACTTAAGACACCCTCCCTACATCTAAACAAAACACGCATGACCAAGTTATATTACAAGAATATCCAACAAGAACAGTAGATAAAAGATAATGATCGTTGCCCCATTCCTATCTCTCTAAATATTTTCATTGGACATCATCAAGAGGTCCTTGGAATGAGCACAATAAGATAAATCAAGAGATAAAGATAAAGTAAACAAACAAGCTAATGTTCTTCATACCGCTAGCCAAGACTAAACTACAATGATGCCTCATGTTGATGTTGATTGTAGGAAGGATGCATCCTAGGACATCACGATATTATATGATTTGATATGGGACTAATTGGATGATAGGCTATTGACACAAAGAGTTGACCAACTTGTTTACTTACTGACCTAGACTTGAGACTTTGATGTTTCGAGTTTTCACTTTTGAACTACTAGACTTATTTCCGATTGTATCGCCAAAGGTTGGGGATGACAATTGATTTATTATGAGTGATGTTTATTTTGGGTGAAAGCGAGATGAGACAGATGAATTTTTTTTCAAATATTTGGATGTTTTTGGAGTATTTGAAATGTTTTGAGGCTATTTTTGGTAATTTTCAAGATTTTTCAAATGTTTTGGAGTTTTCTAAGATTTTGACCAAGACCTAACCTAAAGACCTATCCTAGGGGCCTCAGGGGCTGATCAATAGATGATCCTTTCCTACATTATGTACATAGAGAGACCACATAGTTTGACTAACACAGACTCGATTATTGATGAGATATGAATAAATGGATTGCCAGTTTATTATAACAAACTCCTAAGGGATTGACCTAAGTGTCTCGGGGGATGATCAAAGATCAACCTTGCCTATGTTCAAGGCTCAGAGACCCATAGTTTGACAAGATGACTCTATTTTTTACTTTTTGATCCATTTTTGGATTTTGATATGTTTCGAATGTTTTTTGATTTTCTTGGTTTTCTAATGTTTTTAGATTTTTTGATTTTTTGATGTTTTTGGATTTTTGGATTTTTTAATGGTTTTGGATTTGCTAATTTTCTAATGTTTTTTGGATTTTTTGATTTTCTGACCTCAAGAATATACATGAATCTGATTCGATGAGAACATGCCCCCATTGTAATGTAATAGTCTACTCTGATAAAGGTAGGACAAACTGACCTTGAGAATGGGTCAAGTAGTACTAGGAGGGATCATGACATGAATGCAGGACCAAGCTATGATGCAGACATGAATGGGTGAAGGATGGAGATATAGAATGTGATGGATAATGAAAGCATAATGGATGGATGATGTAGAACAAGCTGTGAAGATCCTAGTGGATGGAAAGTACTTATTTACACAAGGTTCCTATTTGTCAGGTTTTCACCAAGGTACTTTCCCAAAGTACCACCAAAGTGGTTTTCACTAGAGGATGATTTTTCTCTTTACTGTTTTTTTCATTTTTTGCTTTTTGTTGGATTTTTTTTTTGCTTTTCTATTTTTTGTTGTCACCAAGATGCCTGTTTGCTAGGTTTTCATCAAGGTGACCATTTTTTCAAGACATTTTCTATTTTTTTTGGATTTTTTGGTTCTATACCTTGAAATATTTAGGCATAAATTTTTTTGAGATGGGAGTTGTTCATGGGCTCCTGTAGAGGTTCCCATTTGGGTGTTGATAACTAATATGCCCCTGAATTATAGCTCACTATGATGAAAAATGGCCCTAACCAATTAGGTTCAAATTTTCCTTTGTCATTTGGGACATTTTTCTGATTCTCTTTTAGTACCAGTTCTCCAACTTGGAAAGTCCTGCTTCTGATCTTCTTGTTATAGCTCCTCTTGAGTATGTACTGATAGACTTGCAAATGATTTAAAGCATCTATACGCCACTCATCTAGTAGCTCCAGCTCATTCAGTCTTGATACTTGGTATTCTTCATTTGTGATGAGGTTTTGCAATGATATTCTCAGTGATGGGAGCTCAATCTCAATGGGTAATAATTCCTCTGATATGTAGACCAGAGAGAAGGGGGTGGCGCTAGTGGATGTGCAGATGTTGGTTCGATAGGCCCAAAGGGCAGGATTTAGCTACAAATTCTAGTCACGACTTGCATCATTGGCTATCTTTTTGAGGATTTTTAGAATGGTTTTATTGGTGGCTTCTGCTTGGTTATTTCCTTGGGGATAATACGGAGTGGAAAAGTGATGTTGGATTTTGAATTTTTCACATAGGTCACGAACATCCTAATTCTTGAAAGGTGTCCCATTATCTGAGATAATAGCTTAGGGAACACCATATCAACATATGAGGTAGTTCAGGATGAACTTTGATATATGCTTTCCAGTGATGTATGTCATAGGAATGGCTTACACCCACTTTGTAAAGTATTCAGTGGCGGTAATGATGAACTTGTGGCCATTAGATGAGGTGGGAGTGATTTTTCTGACGAGATTGAGTCCCCATTGCGAGAAGGGCCATGGTGTTACAATAGGATGAAGCTCTTGAGCTAGAGCATGGATAAGGTCCCCATGCTGTTGACATTGTAGGAACCTTTTGACATAGTCATGTGCCTCTCTTTCCATTATAGGCCAATAATACCCCATCCTCAATAATTTCTTGGCCAAGGTCATTCTACTCAAGTGTGATCCACAAATACCATTATGCACCTCAGTTAAGGCAATCAATGCCTCCTCAACATTTAGGCAGCATAATAAGGTTCCTTCTATGCTCCTACGATAAAGGGTGTTTCCTAGGATGACAAACTGGGATACTTTCTTGACAAAGGTTCTTTTTAGGCTTGAGGGTAAGTCAGCAAGTAGGACCTCTATTCGCAAGTAGGTATAAATGTCATGGTACCTAGGATCACTTGGACCAATGATTTTGCACACAAATTCTAACTCTGGTACCTCAAATGCGGGCATGAGAAGCTGCTCTACCAAGAATTCATGTTTTAGGTCATTACGAGGGATGTCCAGTAAGGATCCAATCATTTCCATGGCGTATGTTTCTCTATTGTTTTCTTTGGGAATCTGCTCAAATGTGATATCAATGAATGATTCTTTGAGAATCTCTACCAACTTTTTGTATGGAGTCAGCTTACCATCCTTTTTTTGGTACTCGTCATTCACTTGATTTTCTATTAGTTGGGAGTCTCCATATACTTTAAGGGTCATGGTGTGCCACTACACTACTATTCTTAGACCTATGGTTAAAGCCTCATATTCTGCAATGTTGTTAGTATAGGGAAATGAAAGTTTGTAGGATCTAGGTATACAATCCCCCTATGGGGTGATGAAGAAAACACTGGCTCCTGATCCATGTTGCATATAGGATCCATTAAAGTAGAGTTTCCAACAGTCAACTATGTTGAGATTGAAGATGGATTCATCCAGAAACTCTGATATGAGTGGATTCTCTAAATATATCAGTGCTTCCACAAGTTGATCTATGATGACTTGGCCTTTGACTACTTTCTGTTCCAAATATTCAATGTCATACTCTAATAGTATCATGACCCACTTATCCATCCTTCCTGTGAGCATTGTTGTTGATAGTAGGTACTTGAGGGGGTCAATTTTGGCGATGAGTTTGATTTTGTGTGCCAACATGTAATGTCTAAATTTTTGTGAAGCAAACACTACTGCTAGACATGCTTTTTCAATGAATGAGTAGTTTAACTCATGCCCAACCATTGTTCTGCTAATATAGTAGATATCCCTGTATGTCCCATTTTCATCATGTTGAGCTAGGAGAGCTCCAAGGGCTGTTGTTGTTGCTGACACATAGAGGATTATTGGCTTTCTTGGGATCGGTGGCATGAGGACCGGAGGTGTGAGCAGATATTCTTTGATTTTTTTGAAGGATTCCTCACACTTCTCATCCCATTTATATGCTACCCCCTTGTGGAGTATGTGAAAATAAGGGATTTTCTTGTCTGTCAGTTGTGCAATGAATCTGTGGATAGACTAAAGTTTTCCTTGGAGGCCTCTCAACTATTTTAATGTTTTGGGTGCCTCCATGTCAAGGATTGATTTTACCTTCACGGGATCTATCTCAATACCCCTCATTGACACTATGTAGGCAAGTAGCTTTCTTGACTATACCTCAAAGACACACTTCTTTGGATTCAAGCGGACCTTGTACTCCTCTAGCCTATCAAAGATAGCACTCAAGGTTGCTATGCAATCTTTCCTCTTTCTAAATTTTTCTAGTATGTCATCAACGTAATCTTTGACAATTTTTTGGATCATGTCATGGAAGATTAGTGTCATGGCTCTTTGATAAGTGGCCCCAACATTCTTCAAGCCAAATGGCATCATGTTCTAGTAGTAGGTCCCCCATGGACAAGTGAAGGTTGTTTTGTGTTAGTCTTCTTTGGTGATCATTATTTGGTTGTATCCAGAGAAATCGTCCATCAAAGAAAGCATTTCATGTCCTACTGTCATGTCCACAATCATGTCAATTTTAGGCAACGGGAAATCATCTTTCGGACATGCTTTGTTTAGGTCTCTGAAATCCATGTAGATTTGGATGCCCCAATCGGGTTTTGAAATAGGTACTAGATCTAACACCTAGTTTGGGTAGTCAATTGTTCATATGAATCCTGCATCAAGTAGATTTTTCAATTCCATTTTAACTAGTAGGGTGATCTGAGGATGCATCTTTCTCAACTTTTGTCTAACGGATTTTGGTTTAGGATACACTGCTAGATGATGAACCACAATTTCTGGATCGAGCCCAGGCATGTCTGCGTAGCTCCATGCAAAGTTAACTTTTCATTCTCTCAAAAAGGTAGCTAGGAGCTCCTATTCTTCTGAAAATAAGGACTCTGCATATAATTTGATGTGTGGGGTCTCCTCTATTCCCAAGTTAACTGGATTTCATTTTTTGGCTAAGATCGCTGATTTTTCATGATGGAGAGCTCTGAGAGGAAGATTGAATCCCCCATCCTTGGGTGCCTCAGAGAGGTTTTCACCTTTGGATGCATCTTTTCTTTTTACTATTTTTGGGTCAAAGAGTGCCATAATGTGGTTTTCACTCAAGGACCTATAGATTATTCTCAGTTTTTTACTTTTGCAAATAAGGGATTCAATCATTTCCCCATAATATGCATGTGTGTCAAGTTCAATGATGAA
Organism: Sequoia sempervirens; assembly: GCA_007258455.2. Taxonomy (NCBI): domain Eukaryota; kingdom Viridiplantae; phylum Streptophyta; class Pinopsida; order Cupressales; family Cupressaceae; genus Sequoia; species Sequoia sempervirens. The sequence continues at coordinate 861,946,695 of VDFB02281492.1, read as the reverse complement.
TCCTGCTTTATGATCCCCACATGGAATATTATCCCATAGTCCCATGAATTCTGAGATCACCTCATCATTTTTGAATATGTCAAGAATTGGTGGTCCTCATTGGTCATAATCGATGAGTTGAGGGTAAACTAGGCAGATTTCATGGTTTTCATTTTTAGACTCGTAGGATAAGGTGCTAATCATGAGAAGGGTGATGTCCTCAAAAAGCCTAGGTAGGTTGGTTATAGGGTCTTTTTCATCGCTATTGCTACAAACATTAATTATGTCAAATGTGAAATTGTCTATGGCTCAGCCAGTAGATACGAGTAAGCGGAGTTCGGCTGTTGTTTGTTGAGGTGTTCTGACCTTCTTAACAAGGGGATTTTAGCCATGTATGGTTATACTCGGATGGTTACATCCAAGGCCAAGATTCCTCATTCACGTCTCTGGATTGATGGGTATTAGAAGCTCGTTGTCATTTTTTTCAATTCTTTGGTTTCTGTCATAGCCCATTGTGAGCATCATTTGCAAACCTTTGTTGTTGTTATCCATTGGTAGATTGGTTGCTAGTCTATTGTCTTGATATAGGAGATGGGATGGATCCTCCTCTGTTACTTCTTGGCTAAGATATCCCCAACTTTTGAAGTTGGTATATATTACGGTGGATGTTTGGGATGTGGAGGCTTCATTTGGTTGCAGTCGTCCTCATGGTCTAGGAGATTGTGATAACTCTCCGACCATAAAAACATTTTTGGGAATTGTATAGTTTTCACAACCATGGCCTTGGATGATTAATTTGATATCAGAAATGGTGGGGATGGTGGGAGTGGGGGGTGTCTCTACTGCAAAAGTGGAAGCGAGAGTGGCTAGATCAATGTATGGTGTTGATGGACCTTCATCATTTTTAGGCACTTGAGGGATCTTGTAGTATTTTTGCCTCTAGGTTCTTGCAGTAAGAGAATGGTTCAAGATCTTCATGAATGGTGACTTCTTGGCCTTCATATGTTAATTTTACACATTGATGAAAGGTTGATGCTAATGCTTGCATTGCATGGATCCAGGGGCATCCCAGAAGAATGTTATAAGACAATTCGAGGTCCAAGACCTGATAGGTGGTTTCCATGATAGTTGGCCCTACTTGAATAGGGAGTTAAATTGTGCCTTGGGACACTCTCTCTTGATCATCATATGCTCTGATTGTAATACCTTTTCCTTTGTCAATGGAATCCTCTAAGATTTTTCAGGTTCTTAATGAGCTTGAGGGAACAAATGTTCAAGCTTGCACCCCCATCCACTAGGACTCGATTTACTTTATTTTTATGCACTAGGGCCTCTAGATTGAGTGCACGATTATGAGATGGTTGAGTGGGGAAGTCTTGATTGGAAAATGTGAGGAGGTTGGGTGTAATGATGTTTCCAACCATAGCTTGGAATTGTTCTAGATCAAGATCTGCGAAGATGGTGGATGAGGCTAATGCTTCTTCAAGGATCTTTGTATGGGCTGATGATAGCTTTAATTACTCCATGATGGATATTTGTGTTGGGGTTCTTTTAAGCTAATCAAGGACATTGCAACCATTGGGAACATATCTTGAATTGGACGTGGGTGCTCTGTTTGGCTGGGATGACCCTACAATGGTAATTTTCTTGCCTCTTGTGGTGACTCCATAATTAGTATGGGCTCCTTTGATGGTGAGAGTGGCACAATACTCATCCATGGATGCGATGACATGGTCATACACATGATTTATTCTCTTGAAGGTTCCTTTTCATTTGTCATTGTTATTGTTCCCTTTGTTATGGTTAGGCATCAGTTTCGTGTATATTTTGAGGTTTTGATTTCCTGGTGGCTACTCCACATTTATGATTTTTTGATCAATGGGGTCTTGGATTATGTTTTTCAACCTCATGCTACTATTGGTGGTGTTCCCTTTGATTTTTTGAAAGTCACGGAGTTTATTTTTGTTGTACCAAGGTGGTTTCACATCTGGTTCCTGATAATTCTCATAGGCGGGAGCTTTGATGAGGTTTTCGTTTATCAATTTCTTCATGATGGCCTCAAGTGGTTCCCCAAGGGTAGTGTACTTTCACTTGGGGGAGTTTTTGTTCCACTGGGGTGGTCCCATTTGATTGTTGACATTGTTGATTTCTTGATTGCTGATTGGTTGATGTTGTGATACCGCATTGGTTTGAGTGTTGTTCCGATCATTGTTTTGCAATTGTTGGTAGGTTTGGGTGTTTTTCCTTGGAGCACTGATGAAAACTTTGGCATCAATGACTCCATCATTGGTAATATTTATGTTCCTTGCCCATGTGTGAGTTTTTTCATTGTAACTTGTGGATGGGCATTTGTTTTGTTGTTCGAGATGGCAGATGATCCTCCAGGTTGTGTCATAAGGGCTCGTTCGATGTTGAGCGCCTTAGAGATCAATTGGTCATATGTGGTGATTCCTTGCACTTTTAGATCGAAATACAAGGTTCCCTCAAGGTTGGATATGGTAGTGTACACTTGTTGTTCCTTAGGCATGACCTATTTGCTTTGATTGGCCTTTGATCACCATTGTTGTAAGAAAGAAGCAAATGATTCATTCTTACCTTGTTTTAGGGCTGAGAGTTCCTCTAGACTAATATCTATACTGATGTTGAATGCGTAGTTTCTAATGAATGTGTCAACTATTTCATGGAACTTCTTAATGCTAGGAGGAAGGAAAGAGTACTACTCTATGGTGTGGCCAGCCAAGCTTCTCAGAAATAGCCGCATCATATAGGTATCGTCATATGTGACTTCCATGCAATGAACTTGGAATTCCCTAATGTGATCTTCAGGGTTTCCCATCCCACAGTATTTATCAAATTTGGGAATCTTAAATCCTTTTGGGAATGGTTTCCTTACGACATGCTCCTATCAAATGGATAGGGACACAAGTTGTTGGGTGTTTTTATGGTTTTCCCTAATTGGAGATCAAGTACTTGTTGTGAGAGTAACTTGATTTGTGTTACCACATCATTTTGCAAATCAAGGGGTGGGATGAAAGTGTTTTGAGGTGGTTTTATTGTTGGTGGGATGGGCAGATTGGTTGGTATGTTGATGGATGGTGCTTGCACATTCTACTGCACCAAATATGCTTTCCATTACTATTGTACCAACAACGCTTTTTTTTGGTCCTGTTGTTGTTGTGCTAGTAGCTCTTGTTGCCGAGTTTCTTATTGTTCTTGGTATTTTTTCAATGCTTTTTTATATGCTTGGTGTTGGGCTACTTATTGTTGTGTGAGATATTGTGCTTGTGTCTGTGCTTGTTGAGCTTGGTATTGGGCTTGAGCTTGAGCTTGTGCTTGTGCTTTTTGGGCTTGATATTGGGCTTGAGCTTGAGCTTGTGTAGCCTATACAACTTGTTGTTGTTGTTTTTGTTGCAATAAGGCTTGGTCTTGTGCAACTTGTTGTGCTTGTTGTGCTTGTTGTGTGGCCTAAACGGATTGAGCGGCTTGCATTGCTTGAGCAGATTGTTGTACATCTTGTCGATTTTGGATTTTCTAAAGTGCCTTTTAATAGGCAGCTTGTTGAGCAGCTTGTAGTGCAATGGTATATTGATTTGATGTATTTGAGTTTGGTGGTGGTGGTGGTGGAGGTGGATTTGGGATGGTGATTTTTGTGGTGATGAGAGGCACCGTTGTATTGATGAGTGGGTTTTGAGTGGTGGATGGTGTGATCGATATGCTTGGTCCTTGCGAGAATGTGTTTTGAGGGATGGTTGATGATGAGGTGATTGCCTATGTGGTTTCCATCTATTGTTGCGATATCGATGGTAAGATTTTGGGATTTCATGTAATTCTTTTATTGATGTTCAAGATATTGGTTTGATTTTGTTGATTGATGTTTGGTAGAGGGGGAATCCCTAAACCAAGAGGCGGTGTGGATATTGATGGAAATGGTGGAAATGTGAGTGGCATATTTCCTTGGGGGAGTGATAAAGATGTAGTGTCAAAGATACCCCCTGATCCAAATAAATCACTTTCTCTTTGTGAAGTTGTGGGGAGAGAAGTTTGAGGTGTTCCACGAAAGGATGATGATGATGGGTCATTGGGATCATGAAAATTGAGGCGAACATATGTATGTAATGGATTTTTGGGTATGGACTATCCCAAGATGGTGTTTGCATCCAAATCCTGATTGTTTACGAGGGGGTGCATTTGCAATGCATTGAGAAATGTGCTTCCCTTTTTAATAATGGGTTGAGTTGGAGCAATGGATGATGTAATTTGGGGGATTTCTTGGGTGATGATTTGGAATGGAGGTGTAGATGAAATGGGGATGATGGATGAGATTTGGGGTGTGGTCCCAAAAGATGGTTCCACAATAGTGCTCACATAGAAATTAGAAGGGAGTTTAGCCCCTTGCTTTACTAATTCAAGAATGTATAGTGAAGGATTGAGTCTCATCATGATGTTAATAATCTTATGATCCTCCATATTTTGAACCATTTCGGTGATTTCCTCATGTGACATCCCAAAGGGATTAATGGTAAGATCCTCCACTTGGCCTTCCTCTTGTGGATTTTGTGATGATGAAGGAAAGTTAGTTAGAGGATTGATTGATCCAATGGGATTCATTTCAGAATTTGTTTGACTTAGGTTACTTGAAGTGGATGTTTCTTTGTTGGCTTCCATGTTCTTCTTGTGTTGAGATCTAGTTTGAACCATAAAATAAGAATCAATTTTCAAGAATATAGGAGATGAATCTCTAATTCTTTGGATTGATCTATTCTTAAGTACAAAAGAGAAATTTTAGGATGTTTTAAGGATCAAAGATGACATGTTTGTGAAAGATGGGTGATATGCACTTTTTGATAGATCTTGAGGGGGGATGCTAGACTTTTGCGACTTTTGGCTTCTTGGATTTGGATTTTGATTTTGATTTTTGGATTGACCTTGATTTGATTTTGATTTTTGTTTAGATTTTGGATAATGAACAAGTGGATCCCAAGATTTTGGATGTTATCTATGGGATGGGTTTTCTCACAAGATAATAATTTGATCAAATGTAGGGAGAAGGATTCATCTACCCACACTTAACCAAACAAGATGATAATTTAACTAATTATATGAAGAAGGATGTATCTACATATACCTAGCTAAAAAAAATGATTGGATGACTTGAATAAGCACATGAAGAAGGATGCATCTTCATATTCCTAACCAAATATGTTTTTATGTTTTGATTCAAGTATTTTGATTTTCCCTAAGGACTTTGTTTCAATGATTTTGATGTGCCAAAAATCCTAGCATGAAGGATAGTTTCAAGATTTTCAAGAGTTGATGGTGAGATGATTTTGGATTGATGTTTTGAAAGATGGGGGAAAGTTTTGATTTTGATCCTAGGTGAACCTAAAAGGACTCTTGTTTACAATACCTCAGTTTTGAATAACATGCTTTACTCTAGACAAGGTGTTCAAATTCTCAAAAATATTTGGATTTTGACAATAATAGAATGAGTACAATCTGGGATTGTTTCTTGAAGCTTTCCTATAAAAGTTAAAAATCAATCTTCATCTAAATTCGTATAGCATTGAGAGACGCTTTTGATGTTCTTTTGGACTAAGAGCTTTTATTCTTGGTTTCTGGATTTTGATTTTGCGTGAAATCATTGGGGACACATGTGTGGGATTCAATTATTAATCTTTGCTTAATGACTTTGTTTTACAACAAACACTTCTTGATTAGCTTTTTCAAACTAGATGTCCAATGTCCCAATTTCTTCAAATCCCACAAAGTATGTTATGTGGAACTTTGATGAAATCAAGGCAAGGGTTACCTATTGTTAACTTTAGTAGGAAAATTGAGATATAAATCCAAGTGTTTAGAAACCTCTAAGGATGAATCCCAAGGGCAAGAAATAACACATGAATTTGGTCAATTTTATTTTCCTCCTAAAGGATTTGAAGTTTTGATGATGTTAAATGTTTGTTTCCAAATTTTTTCAAAAAAGAAAATTGTTTTGTAACTAAGAACAAGTACAACCCAATGGCTATGAAAGACTGTATTTATTGAGTCCCCACTTGGACAAGTCTAGCTATGCTTATCTTTAGCGAATGGTTAGATGCTTTACCCCACTGGCTCCCCTCCACAACACTCACTTATATGGGGCAGCAATGCATCAACACCCATGAAACTCCCATGGCATGCTTTCCATTTCTACTAAAGATCGTAAAAGTGTGTGGCAGCTTCAGAATGACCATTCTTACACCAACAAATAGATAGGGATTTTTTCCTTTCTACAACAAGGGTTTTAATTCGGACTTTCCGTTCATAGGAGTTGACCCATCGAGGTGAGACCATTGCTGCCCTTCTTGTTAGAGGCAACTATTTGATACTGGCCTTTGTTCCAGTACCCACTTTTATATCCTGGCTGGAAATACTCTTAGCTTTAGAGTGTTACCGGTTGACTCATTCCCTTGGGTGAGTAATTTTTCCCTAGGGCAGGCCCTCTAAGATAAACAAAAGTGAACAAAAATATCCGTAACTTGACCAATCTTTGTTGAAAAACAAAGAGATAATACACGCGATAGGTTTGACTCAGACTCGCAAGATGTGTTCAATTTTAGTTGCAAAAATTAAGTGTGGAGGAAATTACTTTATCCCAACCTAAAACCACAAAAAATCCTTTTGATTCTCAAGATCGCCATGAGGTGCAAGAGAAGCACATACATCTTTTCAATGGTGTTAGTTTGAGTAAGCAATTACAAGACAAAGTGGCACATGTTCTTTTTAAGTCCACAAAGCAATGATTTTGATTCATTTTAAAGCACCAAAATGAGTTATGAAAGTTGCCTTGTTCAATTGTTAAATCTGAAAACCAACTCTAGTAAGTTTGTGTCCTAATGTTCATTTGAAGCCCTTTTGTAACAAGAAATTGAAATGCTCTTTTTAGAGCCCAAAAGGAAACTAGTATGTCCTAAGCATGAAAAATAAAAAAAATTCTTTAAGAGAAATAGTGAGTTGTCTAAGAGTGTTAAACAAACACTAAAGTGTTCAAAAACACTTGGTATCATGCATGAATGATGTCATTATGCTTCTTTCCCTCTTCACCTTTGATCAAGCCCACCTACAAGACAACTAGTCACATCTACAAAAACAAAGGTCAGGAGATCAGAGAACAATCCAAATGATCAAAATTTGAAAAAAAGCATGTGTCATAAAAAATAATTTTCACTTTTTAATTCCCTTCAACAGTGGAACCCATAAAGGCGGTGCAATTTAAAATATTTAGCGGTGCTATATAGCACCGCTTATTAGTTAGCGTCATTCTGCAACAGGGATAAAGATCATGAAAGCATCACTATTTCAACCAACGGTGTAGTTTGAAATTTGAAAAGATTCCAGTGTGTGAAAAAGACTCAGCGACGTTGTTTGAGATTTTGAATTCTGGATAGAAAATAGAGAGTGTTAGAGTTTGGAATTTGTAGTGGTGCAATATAGCGATGCTCAAGTCCTAGCGGTTCTAAATTGCAACGCTAGTCTACTAGCGGTGGAGTTCCCTGTAGAGACACAAAACAACAAAAAACGCATGGAATCTGGTGAAAAAATGTGATTAGAACTTTTGGTTTGCTCTCCTTCTAGTGCCAAAATGTGAACCAAGATTCCAAACTTGCATAAACACAAGAAATAAACATCATATTAGATCATATGCAAGTTAGGATCATGATTCCTCGAGAAATCCATTTGAATTACAAAGGAAGAGGAATGAAATGAAGAACATAAACAAGCATAAACCAAAGATATTAAATCCTATTCAAATGCAAAGAAAACTCCTAATCTCTTGGGGGATTTGGTGCCAATTTCATGTGGAAATTGGCCATTTCCTAACTCCTATGATGAAAAATTGATGATTAATGAAGAGTGATCCACTTTGTTGATGATTGAAGTGTGCTCCAAGATGAAAATCTACATAACCTAGCTAAGATTGGATAAAAATGGATGATAATTGTTATGGATTTGAGTATAATAACTTTGTACAAATTTTGGATGATCAAATGAGGAATGAAGCCTCTTATTTATAGATTGACAAATTGGAGATATGCCCAAAATGAAGCAATGTGGGGCTAACATTCAAGCAATGGAAAGGTACCACTTTTCAAGAGATGGATGGATGAGGGATGTGCGCATTTTGATGAATGTGCCCATAAATGCAATTAGGTGATATTTGAAATTAGTGAAATGACATGTAAGAGGGAAAAGGAATGTCTTAAATGCCACTTGGCTCAATGCAAAGATGAAATAAATTTCTTGTTGTAAGGACAAAGTCCACTTGGATTTGAATTCAAATTTGAGAGAAAATAGAGATTTAATAAATGAATTAAATCTATTTTCATGTGCAAGTGGCAAAAGCTAGAGGATGGGACATGAGTTAGGATTAAATTAATCAAGGGTTAATTAATTTGATCAGAGATTAAATGATGTGACACATTTGACTTAGATTTATGGGTTAATTTAAATCAAATATGAGAAGAATGTGATTTTAGACTTATATAAATATTTTGTTTTATTTAAGTAAAGGGGATGGTTGGTTAACTTAAATTAAACAAGGTCTAATTTATTTAATTTAATAGATATATCTTAGAGATTTAATCAAATAAAGGGAATTATTTAATTAAATATGGACATAGGGTTAATTAGATTAGATAGATTGATTTAATTAATGAGAGAGAAAGACTTAATTAGCTAAAATGATTTATTTAATTAAGAGAGGAAAATTGATGAATTCAATCAAATAAAGGTATTCAATTAAATAATTAGAATGAGGGATGATGTAGGATGAAATGGTGTTAATAATTAGGATCAAGCGTGTAATGCCAATCAGTACATTTTCCATGTCTACAGTTGAAAAACCTCATCTGTTGACCCTTGGAAGCTATTTTCTAAGCCTAACTATAGAACTATGCCTCTACTTTGTTGTGTAGTTTTCACACACACGCCTTGCTGAAAGTAGGGACCCTCTTTTGCTTTCATTTTGGTGTTTTGGCCCTTTGATTTTGAGGATTTGGTTGCCTTGGCATGTGCCTAAATGATTATCTTATTTATGCAATGCCCCCTTTTAAGGAACACTTTGAAAATCTTGTGTTTTTAGACATATTTTGGGTTTTGCTATGTTTTCAGGAAAATTCCTTCTGGGCAGAATTCCCTGAAATCCTTGGAAACCCGATAAAGGATGCTTTATACAGTTTTTGGAAATTTAGGGACCTCACAGAATTATGCATGTACTAGATTTCTCTGAAATTCTGTCACTTTGTCGAATTCTCGAATTGTGTTTTGGCTCGTCTTGTCGACTGCATTAATCCTCAATGGTACGATCCCTATGACAAGTATTTAGTTGGTTTTTCTAGAATTCCTTTTATCATTTTCCTTGTTTTTCCATAAAGATTTTGATTTTGAATGCTTAAGTGATTTGGTGGACTAGGTGGTTGATTCTAGGATTTCACGGTGGCTTTCTTGCATTTTTCGTTATAGTTGCTTGCTTGGGCATTGAAGTTTGTTACTAGTCATTGTTGTGGTTGAATTCACTTTTTCCATGGTATGTAGCTATTTCCTTTCTTTTGGATGATGAATGTAAATGATGATTTGGAATTTTGAATGTTCTTAGAGCTTGAATTTCGTATATTTAACATCAAGGGTTTAAATTGGGGTTGGGGTTTGTCATTTTCATGGATTCTGAGAGCCCAGTCGGTACATTCCCCTTGCTTATTGGTAAGTCTGGTAGCACCTAGTATGCTCATGTTGCATTTTCAAACTCAACCCTGTGTGTATTATTCTTTAGCTTGGTTCGATTTAGGGTTTTGAGTTTTTTTGACTATCAACCCTGAGTGAGTTTGCGAGCATGTTTTCAATCTCATCCAGGCAAAGGGTAACTTGTTCATGTTTTAAACAATCCATTTTTGGGCTTGGTAAAATAGATAATCTGAATCTAAGATGATCCTCTGCATTAATGTCAAATTTTGGGGTTTCAGGCTTAGGAAATTGCTGATCAAGTTTAGGGCATCATCAATCCTCACCAATTTTCCTCTTAGAGAATTGAGAACTTGAGGAAGATCAATAGGAGACTCAAAATAAATTAGATTCATGCCTAAAGATCCCAAATTGATGATCGTTCAATTATTCTGGGTGAGATCGTGAGAAATTGTAGTCTTTGGGGTTTCAAGGTCTTCGTGGAATTCCTGAACCTTCAGAATTTCTCGATTTTCCTTTGCCTTCTCATTTTCCCATATGTGTGAAAAGCCTAGAGTTACATAGACCCCATGGATTTCCCTCCCTAATGGATTTTCCTAAAAGGTTTCACAGTATGGAGGATTTGAATTATAAATGAATTTGATGTTATGTGTTTAGTATCTTGTGCTTGATATGGGTAATTTAAAAGGATGTTGCATAATTTTTATTCATTTTGTGATGATTTATTTTTGATATTCATGCTTAATCGTTAAAATTCGCCTGACATGGAATCTCCCAGAATTCCTCTCTAGCCTAATTTCCCCAGATGGCTCAAAATCTTGGATTTCTTGGTAATTATGTTTTATGTTAATTTGAGGGATATTAATCATAACCTTGGGTTGATTGATTGATGAATATGTTGTTTATGATTGGCTAACCTTGATGTTGATATTATAGAGGGGGTTTATTGTGGTCTCTTGCTAGATGCAGGCTGAATCAAGTAGAGCAGTGGCCAATAAGACAATGGCCAAGCAAACAGATCCAAGTGCAAAGGGATCTTCTATCTCTGAGGTAGAGAGAATCAAGATGGACATAAAGAGCAAGGTTCTTGATTCTAAGCTATCCTCCATTTGGTTAGAGGTTGGTGATACCAATGTGGGCAAGGGGGAGTATGAGGAATTCAAGGCTAGAATGGCATAGAAGGACCCCCCATTGTTGGCTAGAAGGTTAGTGGAATTAGGGTTAGCTCATGTGGCTGGTTACGATTCAATGCTATGAGCTGGTGTTAGAATGTGCTAAACACTATGACAAGAGCACTTGGAGGGTGATTGGTCCCCAAGGCAGAATCATGGCTAACTTCTCCCCTCCTTCAGTGGCATAGAATTTTGACATGCCTAATAGGTCCCATGTGGTGGCCTTTGATTTGGACATGGCCAAGAAGTATTATGAGGACGGTACAAACAAGGCTTTATAGGTGATCGATTCTTGGTTGGAAAAACCTAAGCCCCACATCTCAAAACTGCCAAAACAATTATTCAGGGAAAAATTCAAGCCAAAATATAATGATGCAATTACACTCCTTAGCAAAGTAATGGGCTTGAAAAGTGCAAGAATTTTTTAGAACTAGATGTTCTTCATTATAGTGAGGATGGAGCAGAATACTAATTATCACTGGGCAGGCATCATAAGTGCCATGACACATGATCAATTATGCAATGTGTTGTAGACAAAGAGATTTGCTATGACCTCCTACTTAGTTTATGCACTTGTCAGATTCCACCCATACAAAGGATTGGATACCTGAGGTGTCATTGGGTGGGAAGTGATCTATGAGGTGTACCCACAGTTGCACTTGGGAAGTTCAAGTTATAGGAGGGTGAATGATGCATTTACCATGTACATCACTAGGTAGAACATGTTCAGATTTTAGACCAGGCCAAGGAATTCATTAAGAAGTTTGGAGCTTGGCTCATACAAGTCCCAACTTTCTCATACATCAGGATAGATGGTTGCCAAAGAGCTCCATATAGACTTCCTAGGCACCCCACAAACCACATCATACTCCTATAAGTCACAAGGAAAATATATGACTTTGATTCCATAGTCAAGAAGGAAAAGCACAAAATAGTGTTTGGCAATGACTTTCTTCTCAGGATAGGCAGTAATGAGGCTTGCTCCTCCATAAATATAACACATTTTTCTGAGGAGGGGATGAGCACTTTGGGCCTATCTTTCCATTCCAAAAGATCTAGGTTTGATAGAACTCGTGAAGCTCAAAAGAGAGCCAGTAGGGAATATAGCCATAAGGATGACATAGAGGATTACTGGGCCAACTATAAAGATGATTTTGAGATCAAAAAGAAGAAATTCTCTAGGCTCTCGGTCAAGTTGATTAGATTGTACAATTTCAAAGTCATCCCAGACCAGATAGATGATGATGGAGATATGATTCAGGGCCATGATTATGAAGTTGTAAAGGATAAATCAGTTGGTGAGATAGACTAGCTAGAGGAAGAAAAGACAAAATTGGGACAAATCATGGCTCCAGTGATTAAATACACCAAGTTATGGCTCAAGCACAAGATATGGGAGCTAGAGAGTGAAGGTGTGCAATGCACCTATGACTTAATGGGGGATTTAGAAGCTCATTCCACCTCTCAAGATTCAATTGAGTAGGACCCTGAGAGTAGAACTAAGGAAAACTCTCTTTTAAGATAAATATTAAGGATTCTCAAGGAGAGGAAGGAGAGAAGCAAAGGAGACCCATTTCCAACAAAAGGAAGCATACTTCAAAGGTGAGGAAGTTTGCTGAGGGGGAACTTGATGAAGAGGGAGAGAAAGATAGTGCTCTAGTGCTAAAGAGAAGAAAGATGATTCTTCTAAGGAGAAAGGGGAAGTTGGCCCACTAGTGGTGAATGTGGAGAGTTTAGGAAAGAAAACACAAGTATATACAAAAATATCAAGAACTGCTTCTCCCAAGGATAGTGTGTCAAAGGAGGATGGTCCTTTAGATGCCCCTGCCACAAACGAGCATAACGATGCCCCTCCTTCTCGTAGATCACTTGATGTACCAGGTGAATCTAAGGATGCAAAGGATCACCAAAATCAAGGAGAGGAAGGATTCCAGGAAGGTGAGCTCTACAATGCAGAGGAAGAGATAGAAAAGATATTGCAGTCCCCTTTGGTGACCTATGAGGACTCGCTTACTGGCAATGAGGAAGATAGACCTCTATAAAGGGAGGAAGTTCCCACCAAAACTCCTTCACCAATACATTTAGAAGAGGATCATGATGGAGAAAAGGGAAGGAATCTAGAAGAGGACAAGGAAGATAAAACTGAAGAGACTCCTGATAAGCAAAATCTGAAAGAAGATTCCTCTAGGGGTCAGCAGGACAAAGTAGAACAAGGTAATTTGCAGTTGAATTCCATTATTCCTACTTGGCTAGACAGAGAATTGAAGAGTAAGAAAATTGTGGTGGATGACATTCTCCTGAATTGGGATGACTTGTTGGCCAAAATTGGGAAGGGTAAAACAAAGAAGAAGGCTAGGTTTATTTCAAAGATTGAGAGAGATGAAGAAAATAATAGAGTGATTCACATTGCTACTCCTATCCCTGATAAGAATAAGGATTATGTGATTGGTAGTGATTATAGTGTGCAAAAATTCAAGTTATGGCCTACTTGCATGATATAGGAGATTGAAGAATATGAGGGCTCTAGTGCTGCAATTTTGAGCAGATTGAGGAAAGAGGTACAGACCAAACAAGAGTTAAAGAAGGAGAATGAGGAATTGAAGAAGTATCTATAGGGTTTGATGAAACCTTTACAATATATCGACAAAATTAGTTCTTCATCATCTGCAACGAATCTCTTATCAGAAGAAACTATAACTGAGTTGGAAAAGATGAAAACCACTACACATGCCACACTGAACTAGTTGCAAGGGGTATCAGCCCAAGGAGATGATGCAATCAAGAATATTCTGTTACCTAGTGGAGATACCCTTAGATCTATGGAGTGGTTAAAAAGTGTGTTGGCTCAGGATAAGGAGGATGTTGATCTCCTGTTGCATAAAGCTAGAACCATCATGGAGTATACTGAAGAAAATTTGGTAAGTCATGGAATCCTCTCCTCCTCAAAAGTTGTAGAACCCTAGGAGTGGTATGAGACTTTGCAAATCAGATAGAAGGTACTGAAGAAGGTGCATAAGCAAGGGAAACAAATAGAGATCACCTTGACAGATATTTACAATAAGTGTATCTCATTCTTTGAGATAATGACTAGCAGGAGGAGGTTTGCGCCTAAAAATTTGAGCTTGGAGCAACTGAGAAAATCGTGGCATGATGTATATGCTCCAGTTGATGATAGTCCAATTAGCAAGCACCAGCTGGATGATGCGACCACTTACGTTGCAGTCATGGATAAGTATCAAGGCCTAAGGGCAGATTGGGATAAAAATATTAAACAATTAAGGGATGATATTAAGTCCATTGAGAGGAGAATTAAATTGTTTGTTTTTCCACCTTTGGCCGACTTGGAGAAGGTGTTTTTGATAATACAGAATAAAAGAGGGTCAGACAAGGACAAAGGGGAAAGCATTTAATGCAATATCACACCAAAATTTGTGCTTCCCCATTATTCCCTCTTCATCTTTCACATGCATTGGATCGAACCACATTGGAGAACCCAGGCCGACCTGGATGAGTCTCAAGCATTTAATGCTTTTATATTTGTTCTAGTAAATCTTGGGCAGACTTTTTTTGTGGTCGTTTATTATTGTAACCCTAATTGGGTCGACATATCTTGGGGGTTTCTATAAATATGGCACTTTTCCTCATTTGTAAGGGCTAGATAGTTAATACATTAGAGTGAATTAAGCATTAGAGCAAGAATTAGAGCTAGGAGTCAATTTTATTTTGGAGCAAGTGTTGTGACACAAAACATTGGAATTTTTGCTACTTTGGATGATTCAATACAAGCGAAGACATTGTGCCTTGGTGATTTTTCTTGTGTTGGTCTATCTTGCATGGTTCTTATTGTTCCATCTTTTGAAATTGCTCAAAGCTATTTGATATATGTTAGAGTTGAGGTTAGATGATTCAATAGTGTTTGTGGTTTAATGCTTCAAGTGTTTGTAGCAATCCCTAGTCCATACTTTTTGTAGCTAACTGATTGTTAGTTGCTTTGCAAAGTTAGCTTGGACTTTAATATTCATTGTGCCTAGTTTAGTTGTGAATGTTTGTTCATTTCAATTGTGATAGGGTTGTTTTGAATGAATGTTCATGATCTAAAAATATTTAACACCTTAGAAGATTGCACTATTTCTATAATATTGTAGGTTCATCTGGGTTAAGCAAAAATTAGTTTCTAAGGGGTTGGTCCATTTCAAGTATTTTATCATTTACATTGTTAATCTTAGGATTAGTGTTGATTTTAGAAATCTCTCTAAAACCCTTGTCTTTTTCTATTTTTTTAAAATTTGGGTTAGTTTTAGGATTGAAGGCATCACCATATTGTTACATCCGATGAAAGTGCACTTCCAACATTCTTCATTTGTAAGGCCCCTTGTGATTACCATCATTTTCACATTTATCACTGAGTTGTTTATGCATTGTCAAGACCTGACACTAGAGACCTTGGGGTTATCTCTTGAGGCTTGCTAATAGATATTTACCTTTCAAGAGAGATAGGATACTTGTATCTTGTCTGAGTTGTTGTTGTGCATAAAACACCATCAACATGCTTCATAAAGTGGCACCTCTGTTTTAGCAGAAGCACAACTTTATCTGCAAATTTGTGCATGTGATTTAGTTTGCATCTTTAAGGATTTCTTCAGTTTTTTTTCATCTAATATCTATTTTTGAGTTATTAATGGATGTTTTATGGGTTTAATGATTTTTTAAGATAAAAATTGTCAAATTCTATCTTTTTTCTTATCCAAAAAATTTACCTTCGGGGTGATTGCATCGGTCCCCCCACATCCCCTATCATTGGGCTAAGTGTACCAACCCCCATTGAAAAAATGGGTTCCAAATTTTTATGACTATCTTCATGCTAATATTGATTCTATATGATCATTTTATCATCTAACCCCTTGTGGTGTAGCTTGAAAAGGCTTTTCAAAGAAAAATTCATCAAACTACTAATGTATTTCTTACAAATTTGCTTGTCCAAGAATTTATTTTCTTCCACTAATCTAGGCAGATTTTATTTTATTAAGTTTAATGAAAATTTATTTGATTTGTCTTTGAGTGAGTGGTGTGTATGCTCTCCTCTCGTACCTAGTGTGATCTTGAGGATAAAAAACATCACTTACTCTTTTTCTTTTAATTTTTATCTCAAGGAACCCAATGTGTGTATGCTCTCCCCTTATGCTATGTGTGATCTTGGGTGACCAAAAAAACTTTTATCATTCCTTTTAGGGGGGCTACCTAGGGATTTCATCACCCTAGGGGATGACCTCAAATCTCGTGTTTCAATGAAGTATAAAGAGTGGGAGGTGAATTGAAAGACACCTCTCTTGGAAGTGGAATCTTGTCAATCTAGGCTAAGCCTCCAAGAACTTTATACCTTGGAGAAGTGAAGGTGGAGTGTGGGTTACCCTCTCCTCCCAATTGTTTGGAATTATTCTCTTTCATCTATAGATTTTGGCCTCATGTACCCTTGAGGTATTTGGAGGACTCCCTAGTATCCTTGTGTATCCTATATTAAGACCTTTCGGTCATAGCTTAGTGTGATGCAAGGGATGTGAATCATACCCTAAAATTACTCACCATGTACTCCCTTAGGTTGAGATATAAATATTAGGGTGAACTAAGAGATTTCCCAAGGAGAGAGAAAAGGTGTTCCTATGGCATGCATTGACAACCCTATGTCACTAGATCTCTACCTATCTTCCTTTGTGAGAAATGGTGCTCTGCCCAAGTATCAAGGAGTATTAACCCCCTAGGGTGGTGGGTCTAAACTAAGTTATAGTCTCATTTGAATAATTTTAGGCTTGTGAAAGTTCTTGATGTGTCTTCTTGTGCTAAACTAGTGAATTCCTATCTCCCCAATTCCTCCTAGCCACTTTATTTATTTGTGTGCTTTTAATTCTATATTATAGTCAAGAAGGAAAAACCTTCACTTCATCCCAACCAATTCTTCCCATCCTAACCTTCCTTTCACACCCTAATCATACCACCCTTTCCATCCTAATCATCCCTTTTCATCTTAATCACCTTATCCTAATTTTCCCATCCTAATCCCATATTATCATTCTAATTATCCCTCCTAATTCTAATCATCCCCCATCTCATCATAACCATCCCTTCTCATCCTAATCATCCATTTTCATCCTAATCTCCCCCCATTTTTATCCCAACCATCCTTCATTCTAATCATTCTAATCACCCATCTTTACCTAATCATCCCCCAACCTATATCCAATCCATCCCTAATCCTCCCTCATCCAAAATTAATCCCAAACTTTCCTCCTCAAATCAACCCTCCACCTAATCTATCATTCATACAACATAATATATCCTAATCCACCTTTTTCCATTCCAACCAACCCCAATCATATTCATGATGATGAGGATAGCCTTTTTGACCAACTTGAATATGATCCCTATGATGATAGTGATATTATTATGGATCATCTTGAATCCATTATCATTAGAAAAAAAATTCCAAGCCTTTACCAATTAACAATAAAAAGTTCTCAAATCTCACCCACATCCTTACCACCCATGTCATCCATATCCATTACCACCAATTTTATCTTCACCCACTACTTCAATAATGATATGGATTCCATGGTTAGATACCTCCTTGGCATTGGTGCCAAAATTCCATCTTCCCCACCTTCATCCAATCCTAATCCATCCCCTATTTCTTATCCTTCCCCTTCCTTTGACAAGGTCAACCAAGCATCTAGCCAAAATTTTCCTCCAACCCCATCCACATCCCAAATCCCTATCTCCAAATTCTTTTCAAGGTCCTCATCCTCATCCTCAATTTTCCAATCCATGGAAGATTCCACCTCTTATTCCACTTTTCCATCTCCCACATCCTTACAATCCACATCACCCCAATCTCACCAATAAAATTCATCCCATGTCTCCCATAATAATTTCCTCCAAGGATTATTTGCAAAACTTTCTAATTCCCCATGCAAAAAAAAGTTTTTCAATCTTCCCATGTCATGCATCCACCTTCATCACCTCTACATAAAGATAAACCCCAATCCCTTAAATATCATGAACCTCCTATCACTCCATATATCCAAGTTATCCAACCTTCCTCCCATATCACACCATCCACATCAAATGAACTATGTACATCTCCTAATCTAAAGCATGTTAACATAGATTCCCCTCCATATAGATATCAAGAACAACATATCCCTTCCATCCCATCCAATGGTCCCCTTCCATCTCAAGAGAAAGATATCCCTTCATCCCCCTCTCATTATCCCCTCTCCCCCACTTCATCTAATGGCATCCCTCCATGCCAAGATCAAAGTACACCTTCCACCCCATCTAATGATTCTCTTTGCTCTCATGATCAAAACACCCCTCCCAATCCATGTCATGATCCCCTTCCATTACATAACTAAGAGCACAATATACCATCCACCCCATCCCACCCCATCCCATGATCCTACCCAAAGTCAAGATCAAAGCACCCCTTCATCTTCATTTCATGATCCTAATCCTCCACAAGATCCCATCACCCCTATCCAAGCTACCCATGAACCCCATACTTATCAAATGGGTTCCTCCACTTTCATCCAGGTTGGTTTACTCCAAGACCCCATCATCCCTTCCATGTCATATCCCTTTCAAAATGGACTCGTATCTTGCTTCCAAAATAATAAGTATCCTACTAGAAAAAGGATTTGTCAATCCATGCATTATCAAGGCAAAGGGTTAGGTCTCCATGATAAAGGTATCCTAGAAACCTTGCAAATCCAGTCAAATCCTAAATATCATGGCCTTGGATACCAATATCTAGACCTTGTAACTCCTTCCACCTATCCTAAATCCAAAATCCCTCCATCTAAATCCAAATATCTACATTCCCAATCCTCCAAATCGATCTTGGGCTCTTATGTTCCAAATCCCAATCCCTCATCCCTTCCATCCATTTTAGGTCCCTATGTCCCAAAACAAAGTCCTTCATCCCCTCCATCCATCTCGGGTCCTTACATTCCACCACCAATTACTCCTATTCCAATATCTCTTTATCCTATTTATCCATCACCTCATATCCCTAATAAATATCAATAAAGGTACACACCCTTAATCCTTTTCCAACATACTTACACCAACCCATCCATATTACATACACGTCATTCATATCCATACACCAACCGATTTCTCTTGGAAGAAATTTTGATGCCAAATCTCAAATGCATAAATCCAAAAACCCATAAAAATAAAAGGATCGACATGTCCCCTCAAAAAGACATGAAAAAACAAAGAAAAATATGATCCAAAATAAAAAATTTAAATCCCAAAGGCCGCAAAGGCCCATGAAGCCAAAATTAAAAACCATGTGGATTAAAAAAATACTCATAGAATCAATGCATCCCAAAGAAAAATCAAAATTGGCATTCAAACTACTTATCCAAAAGCTTCATCCAATTCTAATTCCTCCACCCCATCTACTAATACTTCATCACCTCCATCCATTTTGGGTCCTTATATCCCAAAATCTACACCCACTCCTCCATCTAAACCTCCAAATCCAAAATCCACTTCTCTTCCACAACTCCACCACCCTTCAAGGTGTGTGCCAATTTTTATCTTTCCAACATTCCCATCCACTCATCCACATGTCTTCCACCGGCCAATCCATTAGAAAACATCCATTTTCCATCCTTCTATCTCTCTTATCCAATCCTTTGCATAAATCCATATCCCTCTCCATCTTTCAATCCATTTTATCCCTCTTATCATCATTCTACCAACATTGATGAGCATACATCCAATTTACATGTTCCATTATAGCACATAATCAAGGGATACCATCTATGGAACTAGAAGCTTGATTCCTTCCTCCATATCCCTATCCATCCATCTACTCATGTGCAAAGTCTTCATCCTCTTACACTCTACACTTGGGGGAAATATTCATTCATACATCTTATCTACATCCTCCACTATCCTTAAACATCTATCCATCATCATATCTAAATCCATCCTCCCCTTTCCCTCCTTTGATCTTAACAAGGTTAAGGACCCACATGAGCAACAGATATCCATGTATCCAATCCTATCCATATCATTCATCAAATGTCCCTCATCCTATTCAAATCCATCTTCCCTTCCCATCTTTGATCTTAATGAATATCCGAGGGTTCAAATATCCATGCATCCATATCTTATCCACTTGATCTTGATCATAATATCCATATCCTCCATACCATCCCATCCTATCCAATTCATCCCCTCCTTCACCCTTGATCTTTATAGAAAGCTAGGGGAAATGTCTGTGCATGCTTTGGACAATGCAATCCTTACTCCTCTACCATTCATATCCCTTATGCACTATCCTTCCATCTCATACTACTATCCTTCCATCCATGATTGTACTTTTTCTAGTGTGGGGTATCTTAGTCCTTTACAACTAGTCCTTGGAGCCTAATCCTCCTATCCTTAATCCACCATCTTTTTATATCCCATCACCTATCTTCCATCTACTAAATCCATCTATCTCCTCTCCACACAATTCATTTCTCTTTCCATCCTTTTCCTAATACTTTTTTCTCTCTTCTCATTGGATCTCATCCACTCCTCTATCCTAATCATCCTATCCTCCATCCAATATTATCTTATCCAATCCATCAATCCTTCCAATCCAACCATCCTCATCCAATCCTATCCAATGCAATCAATCTCAATCCATGATATCCAATCTTGCAAGCTAGTGCATCATCCTAAAAGTAATCCATCACTTTGATCCAAATCAATTGATAATTAATTGATCCAATTTAATCCATTATCATCATAGGGATGTATCCTTCTCAATACATGTGTTGTTCTTATCATTAACAACACAATCCTTGGGGTACGCATTGTTCTTATCGTCAACTTTTCTATCCTTATCATCATCACCAATCCATCAATCAACCCATCCACCAATAAATTTTCAGCTTGACTTGGAGCATAGTCCTTGTTTTCTTTTGGTTTGTTATGCATGCTTGTTTATTGCTTGTATATTTTATCCTTTTTTGCATTTATCATGGTCTTTTTCACTCCATTTCCATAGGGGCATCATGATCTTCCATATCATGGTGTTATAAGACATATGTTTGCACTTGACCTTTTTGATCACACACTTGGCACAATGTCATCCTAGTTCCTTATACCTTGGTGCATAATTTCAAGTGAAATATCAAATATAGGTTGCTCATATCATTGCAACATGATGACTGTCCATCCTTCCTTTCCATCCATATCTTCATCATCCTTATCTATTTTCCTCTATCCTTTTATCCTTCGTTGGTTGGTTCTCTCATCCATTTCAAGAGCATGCTCATGTTCTTTGAAATCACATGTCCCCTCAAGGGGGCATACTAATACATCCTCGTCATCCTTCCTCATCTTTTCTAGTGATTGGGGCATCATGCCACTAATCCTTAACCCTTGACTACCCACTATGTTTTATTCTTCTTTGAAATGATGTTACTTCTATTAGTTGGAACATCATCTCAAACAAGGAAAAAATGTAGACACCTAAAATAATATTTTATTAAATAAATACTTGTTATTTATTTAATCTAACCATTTCCCTTATCCTAATAATTAATTAAATAAATATTCATTATTTATTTAATTAATTTCCCTATTACATTTATCCACCACCTTTAATTAAATAAATCTACATTTATTTAATTAAAGCTAGCCTTTTCCCACTTTCCTCTAAAATCCCCTAATCCCACTTAAGTTAATTAATCCTTGATTAATTAACCTTATCCACTTCCTAACCCTCATTATCCCATTCTCCAACTTTTAACTCCTCCCAAGTTAATAAACCCTTGGTTTGTTAACTTAACCCTTCCTCATTAAATCAATTAATCCATGATTAATTGATTTAATCCCTAGGCCTAATCCTCATTACCATTATTTCCTTGTTTTAAATTCCCTCACCTCTCCCTAAGCTTGCCACATGGTCACAAGTGTACTAGCCTATCCTCTACCCTCTTCTCACACATGTGTGAGATATCACCTACCCCCACTCACTCTTCCCAATGTGTGCTCACACATATGTGTGTTGGATGTTGTGGATATGGTAGCTAATATGTGGTTGTCATTGATTTCAACACTATTAGCATTTGGTACATCAGTTGCTATATATGTCAAGGATATTGAGAAAATTGTAAAAGGAAGTGTTCTAGGTTCCCAGTGGAATTGTACAAGTCATGAAGGAATCTTGTTCTATACGTTAATGATTAGTTGGTGTGGATTAAAGGGTTTATTGCGGAATGTTCTAGATCATCCACTGAAAGTTTTAGAGGTTCGCATGAATTTTTGAATGTGTTGTGGAATGATAGTGTTTATGTGGTCTATGTCAGTGTTCTTGAATGAATATTGTGTGATTTTGGTAATCTCATTTGTTGCAGATGATTCTCTATTGTTTCTTGGTGTTATTTGATGTCTCTAGATCATTCTTTGTCTTTGTGGTACATCCACATTATTCGGAGAGCTTGTGGTTGAAGATCTTTTCTTGCGCATGTTCAATTTTTCATGCTCTTGGTCGACATGTTGGTGGTAGTGTGTTGTGGATCTTCAAGGTGTACTTAATTAAAGTATTTTTGTGTTGGAGTTCTTAATTGGAATCTCCACTATGTTGTGGTCGACCTTGGTGGATTTGCATTGGAAATTTATTTGTAAATTTGGGTGGACATTGAAAATATGTTTTATTTTCCTGGCCGACTAAATTGTGATGAAATCTCTTGTTGTAGATATATGAGCGATTGGTTGAGCGAAGTTAGTGTGTGCATAAGTGTGAATGTATGCTAGAGAAAGTATTTTGTGAACCTCAATCTTAATACCTGCAAAACAATAAGAACAAACACATTAGATTATAAATTTCAAGCAAGAACAAGAATTCCCCATGAAATCTATTCACAAAGCTTAAATTAGGAAAAAATAAATGAAGAACACAACAAGAAAACAATAAAATAGATTGAATCCTAATTAAGCTAGAAAACTCATGATCCCATGGGGGAATTGGTGCCAATTTGATGTGAAAATTGGCCCTTTCCCAATTCCTATGATGCAAGCATGATGTGTTGATGATAATTGATCCACTTTTATGAAGGATGGTGAGTGCTCCAAGCTAAAAACCTGCATAACCTAGCTAAGATTCAATGATGGTGATGGAATTTGATAGATATTTGAGCATGGTAACTTTGCATAATTTGTGGATCCTAAAATGAGGAATAAAACCTCTTATTTATAGATGAGATTGAATGATGAATGTCCAAAATTGAGCAATGCGGGACTAACATTCATCCAATCAAAAAATGCCACTTGTCAATCTATGAGTGGATGGAGGATGTGCAATTTTTGAGGATTGTGCCAATAAATGGCTATTTTTGAATTTGAATTTTGTTGAAATGATTTGCAAAAGGGAAGGGAAAATGCATTAAATGCCACTTGGTTCAAGGCAAAGGACATGTAAGAGAGAGTAAATGTCTCGTTGGATGTACATGACAACTTGGATTTTTGAATTCAAACTTGAAGAATATTCCAAAAGGATGCCTTGTTGAGGAAAATATGGATTTAATAAATCAATTCAATCTATTTTCATGTGCAAGTGGTAAATGTTGGAGGATGGGACATGAAATGAGATTAAATTAATAAAGGTTAATTAATTTAATGAGACATCAAGTGATGTGACAAATTTGACCTAGATTTGTGGATTTATTTAAATCAAATATGAAAGGAAGGTGATAAGAGATTAATTAAATAAATATTTTGATTTATTTAATTAAAAGAGATGATGTTAGATTAAATTAAATAAGGTTTTAATTTATTTAATTTAATAGATAGAATTTAGAGATTTAATCAAATAAAATTAATTATTTAATTAAATAGGGATAATTAAATTATATGGATTGATTTAATTAACAAAAGAGAGAGACTTAATTACATAAAATAATTTGTTTAATTAAGGGAGGGAAATTGATGAATTTAATCAAATAAGGAAACTTGATTAAATGGTTAGACCAAAGGATGATTCAGGATGAAACGATGTTAGTAGTCGGGATCAGATGCACAATGTCAATCGGTACATTTTATGTGTCTACAACTATAAATGTGCAAATAGTGTTTCTATCATTTAATTGCAGAGCAAAGAGTGAAGAAGTTTGAGAGAAGTGTGAAGAAAGTTTTCTGAGCTTAATTGGAATTGTAATCAGGCTTGTGCAAAAGCTACTTTCTTTCAGTTCATACTCTATGGATCCAATCCATGTTTCTGTATTGTTGGATAGTAGTCCTCTTTTGTATTTAAGCAGTGAGCTCTAGGCAGTGTGCCTGAATGCATGTGCATTCCCATTATTATTTCTCATTATACTTCTAACAAGGTATAATCTTGTGGACTAACATCCACCATGGTTTTTCCCCTAACAAGGTTTCCACACAAAAATCTTGGTGTTATTTGTCTCTCTGATGTGTTGTTTGTTTTTGGTTAATTGCTTATTCATCAAATTTGAGATTAAGTTCAATTACGTAAGAAAAGTTTAAGTTTCTGTGACAACTGATTCACCCCTTTGCTCTTAGTTTTTTGTCCTTTTTTTTCCAAAAATTGGTATCAAAGAAGGTTCCTCTAAAGAAGTCTAAAAGCTTGAGGTGATATGAGATAGCAACAACATTCAAGAAGGACAACCCGAGATTTGATGGCACTAACTATTCACTGTGGATAGTTAGGATGCAATGTCACTTAAGATGTATTGGTGAAGCTTTCTGGAAGATTACAAAAGATTCATATGTTATTCATCATAATGGTCCCTCAACTGCTGATGAGATCAAAGATGCTAAAAATAATATTAGGGCTATTGAAGCTTTGGTGAGTGCTTTGACAGATTCAGAGATGGCTAATGTAGTAGGATTGTAGACAACTCATGAGATTTGGATGAAACTAGAAACTTTGTGTGCATGATATGCACAAGTGAATATGGCTAAGCTACAAAGCTTGAAAGGTAAGTATGAGAATTTAAATATGGGTGAAGATGAAAATATCACTTCTTTTATGTAGAGAGTAAATGAAATAGTGATGGGTATTACATGTGCCGGTGGTTCTATGGATGAGAATGAAATTGTGGCTAAAGTACTCAAATCCTTGCCTCCCTCCTACAAAATGAAGGTTCATGCTATTGAAGAGTTCAGATCAGTAAACAAGATGACAAGAGACACGTTGATCAGGAGGCTTGTTGCTTTTGAAATTAGTGAATTTGGTGAATCTACACAGAAGACTGAGTTTGCATTCAAGGCTACTATAGCTGGAAGTAACAGGCAAAGATATAGTCTGGGAGATAGTTCTAGAAAGATATCTAAGTATGATGAAGAACTAAAATAGCTTGAAGATAAAGAAAGAGAGGTAGAAGAACCGGAAGCACTAATTGCAAAGCATGAAGGGAGAGGAAAAGGTAAGTATGAAGATGTATTTCCTATTAAATTTTTTTCATGTAGTAAAATAGGTCATTTTGCATCAAGATGTCCTAAAAGAGTGTCAAGATCTAAGCCAAAAAAGTCTAGATTCCAAAGGAAATACTACTTTGCTGAAGAAGTAGTGACTGATGATGAATCTGATAAAGATAATGGAAAAGAAGATGAATGGGCTTTCATTGCTACTGTTGTGCAGTTTTCGTACACACGCCCCGCTGAAAGCAGGGACCCTCTTTTGCTTTCATTCTTGGTATTTTAGCCCTTTTATTTTGAGGAATTACTTGCTTTGGCATGAGCTTGAATGTCTATCTTACCCGCAATGATGATCCCTCTATGGTATTTGTTGAAAATCTTAAGTTTTAGACTCATTTCGGGTTTTTCGCTGTTCTCGGGAAAATCCTCTCTAGGCAGAATTCCCTGGATGCTTTGAAAACGCGGTGGCTACCGCTTTTACACTGTGATCTATAAATTTAAGTACCTTGTGGAATTCCGTGCTGGCTGGATTTCTCCAAAGTTTCCTCGCCTTGTCGAATTCCTAGGTTTTGGTTTGGATTATTTTGTCAACTGCATTAATGCTCAATTGTACAATTTTTGCAACATGTATTTAATCAATTTTGGGGAATTCTTGTGCCATTGAGTTTTCTCATTCTGAGAAGCTTGATTTGGAGTGCTTGGCTTGATTTGGTGTTTGGATTCGTGGATTTTTGGATTTGGTGGTGCATTTCCTAGGCATTATCATAGTTGCTATGGTTCACTAGGGCATCAAAGCTTGCTGACCATTGTTGTTTTAATCAAATTTACTTCATCAATGATATGTATTCATTGCCTTGCTTTTGATTTTTGAATGTGAATAATTATTTGGCGTCTTGAGTTTGCTTGAAGTCTAGATTTTTGCATGTTTGGTATTGAGCATCTTGAGGCTAGGGTTATTCGATTTTGCTAGATTGATGACCCCAATTGAGTTTGTGAGCCTGCTTTTAGTTTCATTATGAAATAGCTTGCTTGTGTTGGCCATGAAATATCTTTTTAAAAACCTAGCAAAGCGAGTAAGTTGAGTCTAAGCTTTTTTTGTGCGTTCATGGTGGAATTTTAGGGTTTCAAGTTTAGGGCATCACTAATTCCCATTGATTTGCTTCAAAATAAGTTTAGAGTTTAAAGATGATCTATAAGAAGCTAAAATCAAGTTAGCTTTAAGCCCGAGGTCCTCAAATTTGTGATCATTCAATCAATTTGAGTGAAGCCGCGAAGAAACGTCGACATTCATAATTTTGAAGTCTTTGCATAATTCCTTAACTGTCAAAATTCCCTAATTTTTCGTCCTCCCTTTGTTTTCTCAAAGACATATGCAAAACCCAGAATTGTGCCTTCCTCAGGGATTTCCTCTCCCGACGGATTTTCCCAAAAGTCCCACCATCTGAAGAATTGGAGAGATAAACAAATTTAATGCTATGTGTCTTGACATTTCATGGTTAATTTGAATAATTAGAGAGATGTTTCATACTTTTTCTTCATGTGGATGATTGGTTTATGATATTTATGCCATGATCGTTAAAATCTGCTTGGCATGGAATTTCCCAAAATTCCCCTCTAGCTTGATTTCCCTAGATGGCTAGAAATCCTGAATTTCTTAGAATTTGTGCCTTATGATGAATTAAGGGATTTTAATTATGATTTTTGAATTGTTGAATGATAAATATTTTTTTTATGATGGGATGATCTTTTTTTTTGTTTTTTAAAAAAGGGGTAAAAACTTTATTGAAAATCAAAAAACACCATTACAAAGGAAGCAAAGGACCGAGGTCCCAAGGGAACATAGGCGCACCGAACCAAACTAAGATAAAACAGCCAACACCATCATCTGGCAACATTCCCATCCCTATCTTTAGCGAGAATATTCGCTAAATCAAGATAGAGCTCCTGAGGAACCAACTCCCACTCCTCAATTCTCCATCCCTCAACATGCTTAGAAGCCCATTTCGCCAAACAATTAGCTGCCCTATTCCACTCCCATGGAATATGGACAAAAGTCATAGTTTCCATCAAAGAACTAACCCAAAGAATTTGTTGCACAACCCTAGCCAATTTCCAGTTGACATTTGCCACTTTTTGCTCAATAAGCAAATTGATCAAAATCTGGGAATTAGATTCACAAACGATCCTTCTCCACCCCAAAGCATGAGCTCTCTTAAGAGCCTCAAGAATAGCCAACCCTTCCACAAGGTTGATGGTCCGGGTCCCTTCAAAGATCGAAAAGAGGAAGATCACTGAGCCCAAAGAGTCCCTACCAATCCCCCCAATACCATCCGAACCCGGATTGCCGCTTGAAGATCCATCAGTATTGATCTTCAAAACACCGTCAAGTGGAGGTTGCCATTTTCCATCCCTATCAATTTTTTGCTTCTCCCGCCGTCCTCTTCGAGCCCTTTCCAAAGCCAAAGATGACCCCTAAATCCTCAATCTCTCCACCAACTCAGTATCCCTTTTCTCCAAAGGGAATTCCACTTCAAACCTAGCTTCCACAATTTCCTGAACCATGCCCAATAATCTCTGCCAAATCTATTGCACTAGCCTCCGCTCTCCACGAAAAATCCTTCGATTGCGCTCCAACCAAATCTGCCACAATAAGAAGATAGGCCCCACAAACCACACATCCTACAAAAATGGGGCCATAGAAGGGGGCCGACCCATCCCCTGCCAAAACTCAATCAAGGAGGAAGCATGAACACAAGGAACTGTCCAAACACCCCACCAAAAATGCCAAAGTTGGAGGGAAAAAGAGCAACAAAAAAAAAAGTGAGTAGAGTCCTCCTCATTAGCCCCACACATAGCACAAATAGAGGGACCATGGAAACCTCTCTTTCGAATGTTTTCCCAAGTCAAACACTTCAGACATCAAATAAACAAATTCAGTGATCCTGCTGATCAGTGGATCTCAGTCTCTGGGATCTCAGTGATCCTCAACAGAGTTTAGGGAGGTGAGAGGTGATGGGAGGAAAACCATCCCAGGAATCAGTCCAGAACTGAACCTCGGTCCCCTTCTTGTAGATCCAAAATAATCCTTCCTTAATAAGCCCAACCCCTTTTTTGAGAGTGCCCCAAATCACAGAACCCTTCCCCACAAGGGGGTACCTAGAAATATTGGGATGAAGGATCCCAGGGAGATACTTCTGAGAGAGAACCTTGGCCCAACTCTTATCTTGCTCCTATTCACACCACTTTGCCATCACAGTTTAGCAGCTAAATCCTCCCGATTCAAAGCCGATTACTCAAGCCAGTCCACCCGCAATGACTTTGATTCTACAAAACAGCCTCCCATCTAACAAGACTCCATTTGGGACTCCAAAGCCATGGCCCTTAAAGAGGTAATGCACTTACAACATCAAGGTCCTTAAGAAGCCCATAGGGGGCATTTTGAAACATGCATCTATAAAATAGGCGACCTGCTACAGACAATCAAAATTTGGACTCGACGGCCAAAGAGGAAACCATGCGATGGAGTCAGGTGATTAGCACCCCAAAATTTATCCAAAATGATCTGCCAAGACTCCTTAGGCAGTCTACTCACCGAGATGGGAATACCAAGGTAAGTCACTGGGAGAGTCCCGATCTGAAATCTCAAAGTTTGGGCAATCCTCTGCTGAATGGGGCCCGGAGTGTTGAAGAAGAAAATGGAAGACACACCTCCATTGTTTGTGACAGGAAGCGGCAGAATTTGACATTCATCTCTGTCAAGTGAGGCCTCACATATGTCCCATCTAAGTATCAAATACAAATTGAGAGGGTGGGGTTTGGGAGGTGAGAGATTTTCCCACCTCCAACCTTGAATGAGACCAGACTCCACATTCTATTTAATCCATCTCCCCAAACTTTCAACCAAAAGAATAAACAAGTAAGGGGAAAGAGGATCGCCTTGGAACAGCCCCCTAGAAGCACCAAATAACTCAGAGTGATTCCCATTGATAAGCACAGAGAAAGAGACTGAAGTAACACAGCTCAAAACCCAATGAATCCAATCTTCAGCAAAGCCAAAAGCACCAAGAACCCGTCGAAGGAAGGACCACCTAACTCTGTCATATGCCTTAGCCATGTCCAACTTGATAAACATCATTTTTTCTGGGCTATCCATAGAATGGGATGATCACCAATAACAATCCATCCGGAATTGCCTACTGAAGACTGTTTGTTCAGCTGGGATCAGCTTCTCAAGCCCCTTTTTCAACCTGTCAGCAATAAGTTTAGAAATAATTTTATAAATTACATTACATAAAGAAATGGGCCGAAACTGGCTTAACCTATTGGCCCCCTCACTCTTGGGAATAAGAGCAAGAAAGGTAGCATTTAGGGCCCTTAGCATCTGCTTATTTTGTTGAGATTCATGAACCACAGCTAGAAGGTCAAATTTGATGATATCCCAAAATTCTTGAAAAAACTCAATTGGGAAGCCATCAGGACCAGGCGCCTTCCCTTTCTTCATATTGAAAACAATCCCTTCAAGCTCTTCAAGTGAAATATCACTCATGAGTTGTCGATTCAAATCTCCAGACACGAAAGAGGGGATACAAGAAAGAATCTGCGCTTCCTCAGGAGACCCCCCTTGCGAGTCCTCCCTAAAAAGAGATTCAAAATACTGCACCACCTCCCTTGAGATTTCCAGGAAGGAGAAAAGATGGTCACCCCTATCATTCACCAAACTAGAGATAGAATTGCCATGCCGCCTGGCTTTCACAGAATTAAAAAAGAAAGCTGTATTTTTATCTCCTTCCTGAAGCCACTTAATGCGAGCCCTTTGTTTCCAATACATTTCCTCTCGCAGTTCCCATTCTTCAAGAGTTTTCACAGCCCGAGCCTCGTCCTGAAGCAACTCAGCCGTCACCCCGACCTCCCTTAACCTCCTCGTGATACCATCCAAGTCTTCTTGAGCCCTCGCCTTTGCATGGAAGACATTCCCAAAGTACTGACGATTCCACCTTTTGAGCTCAAATTTAACATATTGAAGTAATTTAGCAAATGTATACATTGCCGTACCATAGGCTGGTCTACCTTTCTTCCACCAGTCAGTCACAAAGGCATTCAAAGAAGGGTCTCGCAACCACATAAGTTGGAACCTAAAAGAGGCTGAACGAGGCACACGAGTTGACTCAGTAGCAAGCTTAATAGGCCAATGGTCAGATCCTCTCCAATCCAAGATCTCAGAGCAAGATGACCACATCCCTCCAACCCACTAACAGGAAACCAGAAATCAATCTAATCTTTCTGCAATGCAGAAATCACCGACCCGACGATTGTTCTAGGTGAACTGACCATTGTTGGGTTTGATATCAACAAGATTCAAGGTATTGATACTGTCACGAAGCAGCAATGCAGAGGGCTCCAACCTTCCAGTACCACCACGCTTCTCAGCCAACTCACAAATGGCATTGAAATCTCCACCCAAAATCCATGGGTGAAAAGGAAACATGCTACGGATAAGCCTGATATGGGACCACAGACCTTGTTTACCCTAAAAATCTGAAGGAGCATATATATTAGAAAAAAGAATGACTTCCCCAATCACAAAACTAGTAGCAATCATGGACATAGAGGATTTAGAAGAAATCCACCAAAGAGGTCAGATACTTTGAGGATTCCATAAACATGCCAAACCCCCAGACGCTCCATGAGCTCCAATGCATTGGCACTCCCTGCTCCTCCACAACTTAGGTGCCAAGCCTTGCATATTCTCAACCGATAACTTAGTCTCTTGCAAAAATAAGACATCAGGACCTTGCCTTCGAACTAAACCCTGAACCGCTTTTTGTCTAGGGCCATTGTTCAAGCCCCGAACATTCCATGACAGAACAATCATTTCAAAGGGCTTGAAAAAAGAGAATCCAGAGTCTTTACTGACCCTGACTCCACCAAATTCTCGCCTGCCAGTTTAATCTTTTCCACATCCTTTTTTTTGCTTGGTTTAGCAAATTTCTCTGCCCCACCCTTCTTAATATCTTTCTGCAAGATGCCCAATTTGAGAGGAGGCTTAATCTTCTTAGTCGGATCTAAACCAGTGGTCTGACGAGGAAGAGAAGAATCCTTACTAGCTAATAAAACAACGGCCAAGGGTTCCAGCTCTTCTGACACCACTAGCTGTTGACCAGCTTCCATGTGCAGACAATCAACCCTTTATGAATCCAAAGAAGAATCAAGAAAAAAATCCTCCTGAGCTGAGCCCCCAAGCCCCTGATCCAAGTTGATCAAACCTGGGTTTACCTCCTGTTGGCCGAGCTCATCCAAAACCTCAAATCTGTTAAAGGTACCTTCATCCTGCCTTTCTTTAAAAGGCCTCTGTTGACCCCTATTTCGATTGCGAGCCTTGACCGGAGCAAAACCATCAGACGCAGCTACCTCACTAGGAGAACTACTTTTCCCCTTATCCGTTTTAGGAAGATTGCTAGCAGGTTGTGAAGGTTGCATAGGCTTATATCTTGGACATCTCCTCTGCAAATGGCCATATTCTCGACAGAGCTGAAAACGAAAAGGGAGAGTTTCATAATCTAATTGTTGCACCCAAGAATAAGTGCCCGCACACATATCTATTACATCAGGCAAAAGCCTACTTAGATCAATCTCAACACAGATGTGTGAAAAAGTCATTACCTTTTTACCCAAAGTTTGCGATGAAGTCCCAACTGGTTTTCCCAGCACCGAAGCCAAAAGGTGCAGCACATCCTCTCGACAACACTCCACCAGGAACCTTGGTAGATGAACCCACACCGGGACACGATTTGGAAGCTCCTCGGTGGGGTTAAATCCAGCATGCCATGGCTTGATAAACAACCCTACCTTATTATGAAAATAAGGGCCTCCCTCAAATACCCTATTGCGATCAGCAATGCAATTAAACGTAGCCATGAAATAATTGTTCGCCAACAGCATTATCTCTATTTCCCCCTCAGGCTCCCATGTCCTCCGGGCCCAAACCTCCAAAAATTGCAAGGAAACCCTCATCCCCAAAAACTTACAATATAAGGAGTGATTTGAATAGTACTCAACATCTTCAGCAATCATTTCAGGCAGAACAACCAGTTTTGGCCTCTCCTTACACCTCTCGAGACAACCGTTAATCTTCATGATCCATGAACCATTAGATAACCCTAAATCATCCAACCCTATATTCTGAGCTAATAGATTGTTATCAAAAGTCTTCATCCCTTGACTTGAAAAATTTGAGCCTATTGCTGCCTGAAAGTCTAGGTGAGGGTTCCTCACTGACGTCTCACCCTTTGAGCAAGGCATCATGCCCAAGACAAGAAACACAAACCCCAAAAAAAGGGTGGGGATAACCTCCCCACACCCTTCCTCTTAGCTCCGCCCAACACCAAAACCCACACTTTCAATCCTCCCCACCCGCGCAGCAGAGAGAAGAAACAAAAACAACAGGAAGAGAGCACACTAGGCCTTCTCTGCCCCAAAAACACCTCCACCTCACCAATATGTCAACTCCACCACCAGATGGAACTCACTAACCAACATGCAAACATAGATAATTAACATGCAAGGGCTTTGTGCATGCAGAAAACCACGAGCAGAGGCCAAACGCAGTCAAAAGAAGGGAGAAACTTAACGCAGAAGAGGCCACCCACGTCCAATCCCCACCAACACATAGAGCACCCCACCCGCATGCAAGGGAACACCAGAAATGTAGAGGGAAGGCAGAGCTAGGGTGTCAAAACCCTAGCTCCCATAGATGCCTCCCAGCCGCTCGCCATCGCTCATATATATGATGGGATGATCTTGATTATAATGCGGTAAAGAGGATTTATTGTGGTCTTCCATTGATTGTAGGCTGAATCAAGTAAGGTAGTTGCAAGCGGAACCAAAAGCAAGAAAATGGATCAGGGTCCTAAGGGATCTTCGGTCTCAGAGGTAGAGAGAATCAAGATTGATCTAAAGAGTAAGGTTCCTGAGTCCAAGCTTTCCTCCATCTAGACTGAAGTAGGTGACACCAATGTAGGTAGATGGGATTATGAGAAATTCAAGGCAAGAATGGCACAACAGAACCCTCCAATTTTGGCTAGAAGATTGATAGAATCAGGGTTGGCTCATGTGGTTGGTTTTCCTCCTACAATTCAATATTATGAGTTAGTGCTTGAGTGTGCTAGGCATTATGACAGAGGTAAACAAAGGCTGATCGGTCCTTAGGGCAGGGTGTTGGAAAAATTTTATCCTGTAACTATGGCACAAACCTTTGATATGCCTAACAGATCTCATGTGGTGGCTCTGGATTTGGAGGTTGCTAAAACTTATTTTGAAGATGATTCAAGCAAGGCTCTCCAAGTGGTCAATTATTGGTTGGAGAAACCTAAACCCCATATCTCAAAGCTGCCAAAACAATTGTTTAGGGAAAAGTTTAAACCAGAATATTATGATGCCATCACATTACTTAACAAGGTAATAGGTTTGAAGAGTGCAGGAGTCTTTGAAAATTGGATGTTCCTTGTCATAGTGAGGATGGCACAAAATATTGATTATAACTGGGAAGGCATTATAAGTTCCATGATACATAATCAACTATGCAATGTCTTGCAAACTAAGAGCTTCACAATGACTTCCTACCTGTCCTATGCTTTGGCTAGGTTCCATCTATGTGAGGAAAATGTTAGTATCAAAATAAGATAACAAAAACACACCAATGCAACATTAAACTAAAGAAAGCTAAATAAAATGAAATCAAAGAGATCAAACAGAGCTTCTTCAGAATAATTCCATTGTCCTCTATCTCCAGTGATTTGCTTGAAGTTGTTGCTCTCAGATTGTGTAAGCAAAGCTTCTCAAAATGGCAACCTACAGAACGAGTATGCAAAGGGTGAGTACTTCTCTATCCTATATGCTGGTGGAGTGAAATGTTGATATATGGATAACCACAGGGGCTGTAAATTATGCACAGGGGATGTGGATTATGAATGCTTCTGAAACTATGATATGAGGATGATAAGCCATGATATGGAATGCTGATATGCTAAACTATGCTATGCTATGATTCTAGAGGCTATGGATGTTGGAAGGCTGATTGACTATAGTTTTCCTATATGCAAGCTTCTCTTTTTTTTTTTCAGAGACCCGACAGTCCTTTTTATAGCTTTTTTGCAGGCAAGAGCCTGGCTGGCAAAGATCAATGACTATGAGATTGTTTGGTAAATTTGAATGGTGAGAGATTGAGAGGTTGAGAGGAAGATGGAAGATGTTCGGAGGTTGGAGAGAAGAATGGAGGTTTGTCTTCAACCCACGGGAACAACTTTGCTCAGAAACAGAGGAATTTATTAATTTTCTATTTTGAAGTTGTTTCATGGTTGTTGTAGATAATCCAAATTAAATAAATAAATTTATTTAATTTTGTGAGTTTGAGGATTTAAAATATTTTTGAAATATTTGATGTGAATGAACATTAGAAGATTTAATTAAATATTTTGAATATTTAATTGTGAATAGACTTTAGAAGAATTAATTAAATATTTTGGAATATTTAATTGTGAATAGAATTTAGAAGAATTTTTAGAAGAGAAGAATATTTAATCTTTATTTGAATAAAATATTCAAGCCAAGATTATATGATAATTAATATAAATAAATCATAATGTTTATTTAATTAATTAAGAAATGGATAAGAAAAGTGATTAAATAAACTTATTTATTTAATTGAAATGAAAGAATGAACAATATAAATAAATTATTTAGATTTATTTCACGTAGATTATTCGGAGATTTAATTAAATATTAAAAATATTTAATTAATTAGGACTATTGTGATGTGACCATTTTTAGGTGTATACATTTTGCCCCTCTTTGAAGTGATGTGTTTTATGAATTGCTTCAAAGAAATTTGAAATTTTCCCAAGATCCTAATTGTCGAATGTTGATAAGTATATACCCCCTCGGACGATGAATCGATAAGATTTTGATTTTTGTGATTTTTTTTTGAATTTTTAGATGTGGAAATTTTTCAATTTTTATGATTTGAAAATGCCGATTCATCATTCAAAAATTATGATGTGAAGAAATTTACGTGGAAAGATGTAAGATGAAAAATTGATGACTTAAATTGCCCTGCTGTGATAAAATGTGATAAAATGCCCCAATTTTTCCTTTAAATAGGTTTAAAATGTCATTTTCTCATTTTAACCTAGTAAAAATTGAAATTTTTGAGCTCTGGAGTGAGAAAAATGGCACTTCCTACCTACCAGCACTGTTTCGAGCACATCCGACAACATCAGTTGCCGGCACACTATGGACCTGCAGTATGTACCCCATTAAACTTTTGTTATTTGAAAATTTTCCATTTATGGCACGTTTTCCAACCTTTTTGTATCTTCATGCATTCTTTTAGCGCCTTTTAGTCTTTTTGCAGTGCCCTTTATGTTTCCTGTAGCGCCCTTCATTCTATAGTGCTCTTTAAGGTTTTTGTAGTGCCCATGATGATTTATGTAGTGCCCTTCATTTCTCAGTGCCCATTATGATTTGTGTAGTGCCCATGAGAATTTTTATAGTGCTCCTGATTTGATATTGTTTTGTGTGATCAATTTGTTCCCAAGGTTGTTGGAAAACAAATAATAACTGATAAATTTGCTTTCAAGTTAATGAGAAACAAATAGTTGTTTGATAAGTTTGCTTCTAAAGTTGTTAAAAACAAACAGGATTGTGATAAATTTATTTTCCATGATGATGAAAAATAAATAGGTTGATAAGTTTGCTTCTAAAGTTGTTAAAAACAAACATGATTTTGATAAATTTGCTTTCCATGATGATGAAAAACAAATAGGTTGATAAGTTTTCTTCTAAAATATTTAAAAACAAACAGGATTGTGATAAATTTATTTTCCATGATGATGAAAAACAAATAGGTTGATAAGTTTTCTTCTAAAGTTGTTAAAAACAAATAGGATTTTGATAAATTTGCTTTCCATGATGATGAAAAATAAATAGTTTGATATTCAGACTTGATTGATTTGTCTTGATGATTCGATATTGATTTTTCTTTGACTTGATGATTCTTCCTGTTCAATAGGAGAGATTGAGAGTCTTGCAGTTACGAAAGAAATTCCCAAAGACATGGAGATTGATTCCGCAGCTCGTACAGGTGGATACAGATGTGATCGAGGAATGCAGACTGACCTCATTACTTGAGATGCCTAAGGTGCGTCTCAATAGAGCCTTATTGACAACACTTGCAGAGAGGTGGCACAGCGACATGAACACCTTTCATTTTCTGACAGGAGAGATTAATGTGACTCCTGAGGATGTATATCACATCTTGAGCATTCCAGTGATGGGTGAGATAGTGAGATTTGACAGATAAGAGGCAAGAAGTACTGATGCTTTGAGGCGGATATTCAAAGATGATCGTATTGCAAGATATTATATCTCATGGGTTGAGATGACAGATTTATATGCACCCTTACCCTCCGTACTTGCAGGCTTCATTGGAGGTGTTTTGTGCCCCAACCATAGGTCGAAGGGTTTTACAGTCGGGTTGGGTCATGTACTTGAGAGTATGGTGATGCAGGGTATATGATTTCACAATATTATGCTCATGATGTATATGTATGCATGATTTTTAGATATGAAAATGCAAGTGAAATGTTATGATATGATTGCAATCTATGGATGAATGATTTTTATGAATATGAATGTGAAATGATGGATGGTACAATTTATGAATGCCCATAAATTTTGTGATTATGATATATTCTTTGTTTTTTTTATGATTTTCTGATGCAAATATGTATGAAAAATGTATGTGATGATGTTTTTGTGAATGTCAAATATACTTTGTCGTTTATTGGAAAGATATGAAATTTTGATACTTTGCCAGCTTTTGGGAAAATATATAAATGCCAAATGCAGATTCTAAAATGAATGTAATCTATACTAACCATGCAGGATATTGCCATTCTAAGAGCTTATTTATGCTTTTTATGTCATCATAGAGCATCGAAATGTTGAAAGTTAATACAAGCATCAAAAGGGTATGTTAGCACCAGTGATGACCTGAGTATTGGTTTCATGAATTTTGATATAGCAAGATAATACAAGCATCTAGGTATAATTGAACCGAGATGACCTGAGTATCACTTGCATAAACAAACAAGAGTTAACTCGTTTCCCATGCAAATTCTGAAATGTCATCAATGATACTTAGTAGAGCATGTCTCACGACCAATTTGCATAGTACTAATGATTCACTCACAAACAACGGACAAAGAAAAATCATACTCCTTCCTTGCTTTTCTAGTTAAATACATCATCGAATTGGTCCAAAGATATGATAGAAAATCAACCAACAATTCAAATTTTTCCTAAGGTATTCCAAAAATTATTCAGATAAAGATCATCCAACTTGGTTATCAACATTGATGTTTTTGTTTTGATTAACATTTTTTTTTACCATGTTGTTTGATTTCATTGGCATTGAGTGATTTTTTTGGTGTTGTGGTTGATTTGATGCGTCAATGTATGTTGCATGTTGTCAAACCATCATTTTTCTGTTTGTGATCTAAAAGTTCATTTCCCCTCTCTTGTGTAGTCTATGTTTCTGCCCCTAGTGTAAACACAACCTAAATATTATGGATATGTACAAATTTCATCAAGCCATGATGAAACACAAGGATTCCCGTTGCATGATATGGATATGATAGACATGTACAGAAGATAGAAATGGATAGATGATGTCGTAGAGCGAATGCAAGACATAAGCTAATAGATAGAGGAGCCTATTTTGATCACAAGTAGTGCCTATTTGCCAGGTTTTCACCACTTTTTTTTATTGCACTTTTTTCAGGACTTTTTTAGATTTTTATGTATTTTTTTAGGACTTTTTCTGATTTTTTTGTATTTTTTCAGGACTTTTTTTTATTTTTATGTATTTTTTCAGAATTAAAACTTCTTCAAATGAATGTTGTTGATCGGTTCTTCAAACAGGTCCCCCTCTGATGTAGATAACTAATATGCTCCATAACCGTATGCTGCAATGATGACAAATGGACCAAGCCAATTTGGTTCAAATTTTCCTTTCTTTTCTTTGTCTTGCTGATTGCGTGGATTTTCTTTCAAGACTAAATCACCTACTTGAAATTTTTGTGGTCTAACTCTGTGATTGTAGCTACAGGACATAACTTGTTGATAACCCTTCAAATGATCAGCTGCACGTTGACGTCTTTCATCTAACAGTTCTAGCTCTTGCAGACGAGATACTTGGTAGTCTTCATCATTGATCAATCCTTTTAATGAGACCCTTAGTGAAGGTATTTCAACCTCTAA
Organism: Sequoia sempervirens; assembly: GCA_007258455.2. NCBI lineage: Eukaryota > Viridiplantae > Streptophyta > Pinopsida > Cupressales > Cupressaceae > Sequoia > Sequoia sempervirens. The sequence continues at coordinate 861,908,071 of VDFB02281492.1, read as the reverse complement.
TGGTAAGATCGCTTCTACTCCATATACCAAGGCATATGGGGTAGCTCCTGTTGGTGTGCGAATGCTAGTTCTGTGTGCCCACAAAACTGGATTTAACTGGACATGCCAATCATGACTGGCATAATTTACCGTCTTCTTCAAGATCTTCAAGATTGTTTTGTTTGAAGCTCCTGCTTGACCATTTCCTTGTGGATAGTAAGGTGTAGAGAACCTGTGTTGGATGTGAAATCTTTCACAAAGTTCATCAACATCCTGATTCTTGAAAAGCCTCCCATTATCAGTAATGATAGAATTAGGAGTTCCATATTGGCATATGATGTAATTCAAGATAAATGAAGAGATTTGTTTACCAATCACAATAGTCAAAGGAACAAATTTGATCCATTTTGTAAAATATTTTGTAGTCATGATGATGAATTTATGCCCATTTGATGATGAAGGATGAATTTTTCCAACAAGATCTAATCCCCACTAAGAAAAAGGCCATGTCAGAGTGAGGTTAGAGTTCCTGTGCAGGTGCATGAATAAGATTCCCATGGATCTGGCATTTAGAACACTTCTTGACAAAAGTAAAAGATTCTCTCTCCATGGTAGGCCAATAATATCCCATTCTAACAAGTTTCTTGGCTAAGGTTAAACCACTTGAATGATTTCCATAAATACCACCATGAACCTCCTATAAGGCTTGTTCTGATTCGTTATGTTCAAGACATCGAAGGAGTGTTCCATCAAGACCACGTTGGTAATGGATATCGGCGATCAAGGTATAACGGGATGATTGGTGTATGAAATTCCTTTTTTGGTTTCGGGATAAGTCTAGAGGTAAGATGTTATTTTTCAGGTAGGTATAAATCTTGCCATATAAAGGTGAATTAGAACTAGTTAAATGACATATGACTTGGGTCTCAGGATTATCATAGGCAGGAGAAAATAATTGTTCCACCAAGAATTCGTACCGTCTTTGATTTTTTGATAATTGTAACAAGGAAGCAATTGTAACCATTGCATCTACAGCTTTATTACCAATCCTTGGGATTTGTGAAAACTTGATTGCCACAAAATACTTTTTAAAATCATCCACCATGTTTTTGTAAGGTAACAGCTTATAATATTTAGTCTGATAATCATCATTGATTTGGTTAATGACAAGTTGTGAATCATGGTAGACTTGCAGCTCTGTAATCTGCCAGTCCAATGCTATCTTCATTCCTGTGAGCAATGCTTCATATTCAGCTATGTTATTTGTGCTAGGAAACATCAACCGATATGATTTTGGAATGGTATGTCCTTTAGGTGTGACAAAAATAATCCCTGCCCCCAAGCCATGTTGTGTATAAGATCCATCAAAGTACAATGTCCATAATTTCTTAATTGTTGCTGTGAAGACGTCTGCATCAAGAAATTCAATGTGCATAGGGTTTTCTTCTTGTAAAGGTGCTTCAGCCAACTGATCTGCAATGACCTATCCTTTTATAGCTCTTTGATCTACATAGTGAATATCAAACTCACTTAAGATCATTACCCATTTTGCAAGTCTTCTTGTTAAGGTAGCTTTGCTTAAGAGGTATTTTAGTGGGTCGATTTTGGTTATCAGCTTAACTGTATGAGCCAACATATAGTGGGGCAACTTTTGAGAAGCAAACACTACTGCTAGGCAAGGTTTTTCAATGAAAGTGTAGTTTAGTTCATGACTTGTTAAAGTTATGCTGATATAGTATATGGCTCTTTCTTTGCCTGTAGAATCCTCCTGTTGTAGTAATGCTCCCAAAGATACTTTTGTTGCTGAAATATATAGTATGAGCGGCTTTCCTGGAACTAGTGGAATTAGGACTGGTGGATTCATGAGATATTGCTTGATCTGATTAAATGTTACTTCACATTTTTCCTCCCATTTGAATGGGACATTTTTATGCAATAGATGTGTAAATGGTAAGCTTTTGTCTACTAGTTGAGCTATAAACCTCCTGATAGATTGTAGTCATCCTTGCAGTGATCAAAGCTGACTGATATTTCATGGTGGCGGCATGTCCATTATAGCTTGTACTTTTTCTAGATCAACTTCTATGCCCTTTTCTAAAACAATGTATCCCAGGAGTTTTCCAGATTTAATGCCGAAGACACATTTCTTTGGATTGAGTCGAACATTGAACTTTTCCATTCTGATAAAAATATTTGACAAGATCTCGAGATGTCCTTCTCTTGTGTTGGATTTGGCCAATAAGTCATCCACATAGTCTTCCATGAAGGTGTGCATCATATCATGGAAAATGGTGGTCATTACTCTTTGATAAGTCACTCCTGCATACTTAAGCCCAAATGGCATGCCATTCCAACAATAGGTACCCCAAGGGCATGTGAACGTTGTTTTATCTTGATCCTATGGTGCAATATTTATCTAGTTATATCCTGAAAATCCATCCATTAATGAATACATTGCATGGCCAGCAGTTAAATCAACAATCATATCTATGTTTGGCAAAGGGAAGTCATCTTTGGGACATGCTTTGTTCAAATCTCTAAAATCTGTACAAATTCTAATCCTTCCATCTGGCTTTGAAAGAGGTACGATATTGGAGATCCATTCTGCATAGTCAATAGACTGAATGAATCCAACATCTAAAAGCTTCTTTAATTCTTCTTTAACCAATAATGCAACATGTGGATGCATTTTTTTGAGTTTTTTCTTCACAGGTTTTTCCCCTGTGTTTATAGATAGATGATGCATTATCAGATTAGGATCTAACCTTGGCATATCGGCATATGACCAAGCGAAGTTGATTTCATTCTCCTTCAAGAACTCTGTAAATTTTAGTACTTCTTCTACTATTAATGATGTTGCAAGTTGTAAGATTTTTGGCTACTCTGTTGTACCTATGTTGATTGATTCTATTGGCTCAATCAAAACAAAAGATCTTTCTTGATAATTTTTGGGAAGAGTGTCAAGTTTCTCATCCTTCAGTGCCTCAAAAAGTTTTTCACCATCGGATTCGCTCTTTATTTTTCGCTTGTTGTGATCTACCACTTTCATTTTTTGGTTTTCACTGATAGATCCATCTTTTATTTCATTTATTTTGCAGCTAAGATAGTTGAAACCCTCCCTATCAAAATATTGAGTATGATATTCTTCGATGGAACACTTGTTTTCTTGATTAGATGAACAAAGGAAATTTACAATACCCTCATCATCATAAAATGTAGGGATATGGATAGGTGCATCATTGTCCCAATCAATAAGTTTCGAATAAACTAAAGGTATGGGGTCACTAGGTTGGGTAAGGTCTTGAGCTATCAAAGTCATGATATGATTGTCATTTTCATGATGTACAAGGTCTATGATGGTATTCTCCAATTGATTATCAATCTCGTTAAAATCTGAATCATCCTTAGTTGAGTCATTGTCATATCGTGGTTCAAATTCAAGTGATTGTGTTCCCGAGCTTTCTCCTTGTATGAGAACAGGTGCATATTTGTGTATGGTATCAACTTTTTTATCTCTCCAAGATTCATCGTTATAGATGGTGTCCCATTCATATTCATTAGAATCAGTGTCTAAACCATTCTACAATTGGAAAACTAATTCATAAAATTTTTGTAGAGTGACATCTTCATGGGGTTTATCTGAAATTGATTCTCCTTCATGAGTTTTCTATACTTCTTGTGAAGTTGACTCTTTTGTATCTTTACCATATCCAAATCCTATTTTATTCTTTGGATGTATTGAAATAGGTTGAATTGGCTCAATGATTCCTTCTTTTCTTTTCCCTATAGGACCATTTCCTTCATAGCCCATTTTTTGCATGATAGTATACCCTTTGCCATATTGGTCCATAGGTAACTTGATGTGCAAGCCAGATTCATCTTCTTCTTTGTATAGCCAACTTAGGATGTCCCTATCTTCGGCTTCTTCCTCGGTGGTGTTAGATTTAATGAATTTTCCATCAAACTTTGTGATTGGCACAAAAGCTTGGGATGTAGAGGCTGTTGTGATCTTTTGATTTGATAGGGTTGGCTGACCATATGACCTCAGAGAAGGAGGTAAGCAAGAAAGGGATAGCGAATATTTGCCTACTCCTTTGTCTTTTAAATGTAGCTTGGTGTCAAGATTCTTTGTCAATTCTTGCAATTGACCTTGTAGATTGGAAAAAGAGGCAATAAGAGGCTCCCTATTGTGCGGCACAAAGGTGTCTTGAGTTGCTTGGAGATTTGAACAAGTTTGGGTGCTATTGTAGTCAGCTTGTATAGTTATTTCTTGTCCATCATATGGAAACTTGAGGCATTGATGGTATGTTGATGGTACTGCTTGCATATCATGAATCCATGGATGACCCAAAAGTATGTTATAGGAAAGATCACGATCTAGAACCTGACAAAAGGTATTTTTCACAATAGGTCCCACTCTGATAGGTAGCATTATTAGTCCTTTAGAAGCTCTTTCTTCATCATCATATGCCTTGATAGTTATTTTTCTTTGTGGATCAATGGAATTTTTTGATATTCCTAAGGCATGCATTAGCTTTAAGGTACAAATGTTTAAACCAGCTCCTCCATCTATCAAGACACGTCTGATTCGGTGTTTATGGATCATGACTTCAAGATAAAGCGATGAATTATGCGGATGTGTCATGGAGGAATCATATTTTTCGAAGAATGAAAGACAAGTGGGGGAAGACAAATGTCCCACCATGGCTTGAAATTTTTCTACATCCATATCAGTGTCGACGGTTGTGTTTACAAGAGCTTCTTCTAAAATATTCTTGTGTACGGGGGATATTTTGAGAAGTTCAAGGATGGAGATTTGAGCTGATGTTTTTCTTAGTTGATCAACTAGATTATAATGACTTGGAGGAGGAATAGCTACCTTAGATGAACTACCTTTTAAGACAACTTGTGCTTGTCCTCTCGTAGTCACATTAACCTATTGATATTCTTGTTTTTCCTTGATTTTAATAACATTAACCCATTGATCATCTGCATAGATGTGGCGGATTATGTTGTCTTCAACATTATTTATTATTTTTGCTTTGGTATATGATGTTTCCCCCTTTTGATAGTTTGGTAAAGGATATTTGAATGCTTGATTATCATCATTGGTATGATGTCCTTCAATTGTGATGGTGCCATTGTCAAATAAATCTTGTACTAGATTTCGTAAGGCTTGACAGTTATTTGTTCTATGACATTTACATTGATGATAATTGCAATAATACGAGTCATTCCATGATGGTGGTTTGACTCATGGCTCGTAATATATTTGTGGTGGTAAGGTGATAACCTTACTATCGAGAAGCTCCTTGAGAGCAGACTCAAGAGATTGACCCAAAGTGGTAAAATTTCGTCGATTTGAAAAGAATGGAGGTCTTGGTAGATTTGATGTTTGGGTATTGCCAAGATTGTTATTGAAATTACCATGATTATCCTTGTTGTTTTGATTGGTCATGCTTTCTTGATTGGATTTTTGTCCTTGTTGATTGTTGTTTCCTTATTGGTTGTTTCATGGAGCACTTGATATATTGAAGATAGATGATCTTGTTCGTAGATTGTTTGCATCCACTATACCATCACTAACGACATTTTTATTTCTGTTCCAAAACCTTGTTTTATCATTGTTGTTATGGTTGGATGAACTTGGATTATCAAGTTTTATCACTCCTTTTTTGACCAAGGCTCTTTCAATGGTGATTGCATTTTCAATCAATTTTTCAAAGTTAGGAGGACAATGAAGATTAAGCCTATAGCTTAATTCTTGATCTAGGCTATTGATGAAGATATCCATCTTTTCTTTTTTAGGAATAGGATGGGAATATCATGAAACAATCTTCTCCATCTTTGCAAAAATGTAGTGAAAGATTCCCCTACTTTTGGTTTCACTTTACAAAGATCAAGCATGGTTATCTGGTGTTGGATGTTGAAGGAATATTGTGATATAAACTAATTTATTAACTCCTCAAAGGTTTTGATGGGGGGAGTGATCTTGGAAAGCCACTCCATGGATTGTCCACCCAATCTTCATGGAAACAATCACATTAAGTAGGTATCTTCATAAGCGAATTCTAGACTCATATTTTAGAAATCCCTCACATGTTCAATGGGGTCAGTTTTTCCATTGTATCTATTAAATTTAGGGATTTCACAATGTTTTGGAAAAGGGATCATTTGAAGACTCCTATCAAATGGATAAGGAGATATGTCATCCAAAACATACTTCTTTGCTGCACCCCCTTGCATTTCCTTTATTTTCCCTTGTAATTCTTTTATCTGTTGAGTAAGGGCACTAAAATCATTAGGAGGAGTTTCAGGATTATCTTTAATCCCCTCTATATCAAAATCAGAAGGTAACTTAGCTCCTTGATTAGCTAATGAAAGAAAATATCTTTCTTTGTTTCATTCTAAAATCCTTTCCATGAGAGTATGGAATTGGGGATCCTGCTCTACTTCTTGAAGCTTTTCTTCTGTTAACTCTTCAGTATGAAATGGATTCTCTTCTTTCTCACTATTATTACCCATTTTTCTTGTGGTACTTTTTCATTCATCTTTTTCTATGTGTTTTCAAGATGTCGTGACAACAGGCATAAGCTTTGCCCCAAATTATACTAACTTTTGATCAAAAGAATGAAATAGTGCAATTTTTTTGATGGATATGAAAGTCAGGATAGAATGAAGATTCTATGACTTAAAAGATTTCTAGTCTTTAGCTCGTGTTTTTCCCTAATTGAAAGGATGAAAATCCTGTTGGCGGGAATTTAAGCAAAAGATAAAGAAAAAAAAATGATTTTTCACTTTATGAAATTTGATCATAGCTTCATAAAAAGATGGATTTGTGAGAAATGCCTAATGTGATTGAGTTCTCTATTGCAGAAATTGATTCAGATGAGTAGAATATTCAATTATAGGTTGGGGAATATAAGAAGAATGAATACATTGACTGTGGTTGTGCCTTTGAGAAAGGGCTCTTCTTTGAAAGAAAGCTCGTGAGTATAATGGTTCTATAGCATAACAATCAGTGAAACCTCTAACACAGTCATGATATCGATGGATAAAGGTTCTATGTTTAAGTAAAACCTTTCAACTTTGGTATAAGAATCATCTTTTCTTCAATAGTTTCTTGTAGCTAAGTGGTTTCTTTGGATTTTTGATTCATTTGAGAATGGATTTCTTAACAAAGTTTGTGGATTTCCAATCTCTTAACATGAGAGTAATCAATGTAATTGTGAGTTTTGGATGATCTTTACTGAATTAATATTTTGAAAACACATCAAGCAATTTGTAGAATAGTTGTTTTTTAAGTCCTATACTAAACATTAAGTGTATCATCAAAATGTTTTTCAAAAAAAAATTTCACAGGTTTCACACATGACAAATAGTTTAAGCAAACTCACTCTTAGTACTCAGGTAGGTCACCATAATAATCAATAGCCCACATCTTAGAACTATGTTGACTCACACAGCCGTGTCACCCTCGAAGGGGCGCCCGTATTTTTGTCTTTTCCCGGTGCATACTCAGAGTGATGGAAGTGGATATCGGATCCCCTGAGCAAACGGTCCTTGGAAGTTATATGATGAGTATCTTAGGGGTAGATTCTTCCCTCCCCTACACTGTGATTATTATAATGTTCAGAAACTGACTTCAGCTGGATACTACACTAAGTTCGTAGTAAGGGTTTCCGTTCGGTGCGGCAAATGATAGACTCCCTTGAGAGACCTCCCAACATTTACAAAAAAGGCTTTGGGGATGGTTATCAATGCACACTACCATCGAATGGGATTTTCATCAACCATTCACATTTGATTAAAATGGGTTGAAAAACTTGGCTTTAGTTGTTCCCAGTTAGGTCGTTCCCGTAGGGTGAGTACTTTTTCCCACTACGGCAGGCCTTCTAAGAGGTATTAACAAAGCTTAAAATTGCATGAAATAAAATAGATGACTCTAGAATTTTGATCACCCAATTAAGGGGAAAGCATAGGCCTATCACCATTTAATCAAAGCAAGCAAGAGTTCAATTTTAAGCCCAAATAAACAATTTTCTATGCTAGGTGAAGATATTGCTTCACAAAGACATGGAGTTCTTTTTAGTCCAAAATAGAAAATGAAGTGACTATCCTAGGATTGATTCATTCCAATTAAGTGACTATCCTAGGATTGATTCATTCCAATTAAGTGACTATCCTAGGATTGATTCATTCTTTTAAAGCTCTTACTGGCCGCGGTCGCGTCGGATCCAGTAAAATTTTACTTAAGTCACAGATTACAATTGCAGACTTACAAATTCTATGCTAAGAAAAAGAAATGCACTAAAACAAACATCAAGAGCGCTAATATAGAAATGCTCTATGAAAATAGTAAAGAGCACTACATAATCAGTAAAGAGAGCTGCAAGATCATTAAAGGGCACTATAGGATCATTAATGGGCGATGCAAGATCAGTAAAGAGTGTTGCAGGATCAGTAAAGAGCGTTGCAGGATCAGTAAAGAGTGCTGCAAGATAAGTAAAGAGTGTTGTAGGATTAGTAAAGAGCACTGCAAGATAAGTAAAGAGTGATGTAGGATCCTTAAAGGGTGCTATAACAGAGTTAAAGAGCGCTAAATAGAGTAAAAGAGTGCTAAAACAAAGTAAAAGAGCGCTAAACTAGGTGTGATATGTGCTGAAGTGTGTTTATTGCACTAATACACTCATCCAGCCGTAACTTGTCAGAAAAAAATGCGAAAAAGATGTTAAAATTGGGGCAAGAGCCCCACGGTGGGTGCCAAAAAATGTGTGTGGGAAATGTTAGTATCAAAATAAGATATCAAAAACACACCAATGCAACATTAAACTAAAAAAATCTAAATAAAATGAAATCAAAGAAATCAAACAGAGCTTCTTCAAAATTGTTCCATTGTCCTCTATCTCCAGTGATTTGCTTGAAGCTGCTACTCTCAGATTGTATAAGAAAAGCTTCTCAAAATGGCAACCTGCAGAACAAGTATGCAAAGGGAGAGTACTTCTCTATCCTATATGCTGGTGGAGTGAAATGGTGATATACAGATATGCACAGGGGCTATAAATTATGCATAGGGGCTGTGGATTATGGATTCTTTTGAAACTATGATATGAGGATGATAAGCCATGATATGGAATACTGATATGCTAAACTATGCTATGCTATGATTCTAGAGGCTATGGATGCTGGAAGGCTGATTGACTATAGTTTTCCTGTATGCAAGCTTCTCTTCTTTTTTTCAGAGACCCGACAGTCCTTTTTATAGCTTTTTTGCAGGCAAGAGCCTGGCTCGAAAAGATCAATGGCTGTGAGATTGTCTAGTAAATTTGAATGGTGAGAGATTGAGAGGTTGAGAGGAAGATGGAAGATGTTGGGAAGTTGGAGAGAAGAATGGAGGTTTGTCTTCAACCCATGGGAACAACTTTGCTCAGAAACAGAGGAATTTATTAATTTTCTGTTTTGAAGTTGTTTCACGGTTGTTGCAGATAATCCAAATTAAATAAATAAATTTTTTTAATTTTATGTGAGTTTGAGGATTTAAAATATTTTTGAAATATTTGATGTGAGTGAACATTAGAAGATTTAATTAAATATTTTGGAATATTTAATTGTGAACAGACTTTAGAAGAATTAATTAAATATTTGGAATATTTAATTGTGAATGGAATTTAGAAGAATTTTAGAAGAGAAGAATATTTAATCTTTATTTGAACAAAATATTCAAGCCAAGATTATATGATAATTAATATAAATAAATCATAATGTTTTTTTAATTAATTAAGAAATGGATAAGAAAAGTGATTAAATAAACTTATTTATTTAATTGAAATGAAAGAATGAACAATATAAATAAATTATTTAGATTTATTTATACGCAGATTGAATTCAGAGATTTAATTAAATATTAAAAATATTTAATTAATTACCAGACTATTGTGATGTGACCATTTTTAGGTGTATACACCATCCATATAAGGGATTGAGTACATAAGGAACCTTTGGGCAAGATGTAATATATGAATTATATCCACAGCTACATTTGGGAAGCTTGAGTTGTAGAAGGGTGAATGATGCATTCACCATGTACATCACTAGGTTGCTCCAAGGTGCAGAGAATGTTAGAATATCTGATAGTGCTAAGGATTTGGTTAGAAGATATGGAGCTTGGTTTATAAAATTTCCCACCTTCTCTGACATAAGGATAGATGGTTTTCATAGGGCTCCATATAGACTCCCTAGATATCCCATGGATCACATTATACTCCTAGAAGTCACAAGGCAGATATGTGATTTTGATGCCATAGTGAAGAAGGAGAAGCATAAAACTAGATTTGGCAATGACTTTCCCCTCAGGGTGGGTAGTAATGAGGCTTGTCCTTCCATACATACATCACACTTCTCTGAGGAAGAGATGAGTACTCTAGGCCTTTCTTTCCATTCTAAAAGGTCCAAGTTTGATAGCTGGTGAATCCTAGAAGAAGGCTAGTAGAGAGTACAGTCACAAGGATGACCTAGAAGATTACTGGGCTAACTGTAAAGATGAGGTTGAGGTTTCAAAGAAGAAATTCTATAGGTTACCAGCTAACTTGATTAGACTGTACAATGTTAAGGTCATCCCAGATCAGATAGATGATGATGGAGATTTAATTCAGGAACATGACTATGAGGCTATGAAAGATAAATCAGTTGGAGAAATAGACTGGTTGGAGGAAGAGAAAACAAAGTTAGAGAAAATCATGACTCTAGTGATTAAATATACAAAATTGTGGCTTAAGCACAAGATTTGGGAATTGGAGAGTGAGGGTGTACAATGCATCTATGATTTGATGGGAGACTTGGAGTCTCATTCCACATCTAATGAATTGGTAGAGCGGGATCCTAAGGGTAAGACTAAGGTGATTTCTCCCTTCAAGATAAAGATTAAGGATGCTCAAGCAGAGGAGGTTGAAGAGGAAGAGAAACAAAGAAAGCCTATTGCTAAGAAGAGGAAACACATTTCAAAGGTGAAGAAAGTTGCAAAGGATGAAGTTGAAAAGGAAGGAAAAGAGGCTAGTGTTTTTATGCCTAAAAGAAGAAGAATAATAAGGCTATCACAAAAAGAGAAGGAAAATTCTAAAGCAGGAGGTGAAGTTGACCCACCGGTAGTTAATGTGGAGAGCTCGGGTGAGAAAACATAGGTGTACATGAGGAGATCAAGGACTCCATATCCTAAAGATGGTGTGCCAAAGAAAGGTGCTCCCATAGCTGTTCCTACCACTGAGCATGATAATATCCCTCCTTCTCATGAAACTCACAATGCACCAAGTGAACCCAAGGATGTTGAGGATTATCGGGATCAAGAAGGAGAAGAATTCCAAGAGGGTGAACTCAATAGTGTTGAAGCAGAGATAGAGAAGGTGTTGTAGTCTCCCCTGGTGACTTATGAGGATTCACCTATAAGAAGTGAAGAGAATAGACATCCCTCGAGGGAGGAAGTGCTAGTCAGAAATCCTTCACCAGTGCATGAGAAGAAGAACATGGAAAGGGAGAAGATAAAGTTGAAGAGATTCCTAAAAGGAAAGATTTGAATGAAGAAGCACCCAAGGTTCATTGGGATATGGCTGGACAAGGTAGTGTACAGTCAGATCCCACAGTTCCTACTTGGTTGGAGTAAGCAGGTTGTAGTGGATGACACTCTCCTGAATTGGGATGACTCACTGGCCAATATTGGGAAAGGTAAAACAAAGAAGAAGGCCAGGATTATTTAAAGGATCGAGAGAGATGAAGCAAATAATAGGGTGATTCACATTGCTACTCTTGCTCTAGACAAGAATAAAGATGATGTGACTAGTAGTGATTACAATATGCAGACTATCAACTTAGGGCCTACTTCCATGGATCAAGAAATTGAAGAATATGAAGGCTCTAGTGCTGTAATCTTGGGAAAATTGAGGAAAGAGGTGTAGACTGAGCAAGAGTTAAAGAGGGAGAATGAGAAATTAAAGAATTACTTGCAGGATTGAATGAATCCCTTGCAATCCATCAGCTCATCATCTGTTGCAAGCCTCTTGTCGCAAGAAACAATAAATGAGCTGGAAAGAATGAAAGCTACTACTCATGCCACAATGAACTGGTTATAGGGAGTACAGGCTAAGGGAGATAATGCTATCAAGGACATCCTTTCAACCGATGGAGATGCTACGAGTTCAATAAATTGGTTAAAAGATGTACTGGATGAAGATAAGGATGATGTGGATCTCCCGTTGCAGAAAACCAAGACCATCATGGAATATACTGAAGATAAATTGGTGAGTGATGGTATTCTTCCTTCCTCCAAACCTGTAGAACCTTGGGAGTAGTTTGAAGTTTTGCAAATAAGGAAAAGGGTTTTGAAGAAGGTGTATAAAAAGAGGAAGCAAATTGAAGACACCATGACTAAGATCTACAACAAATGCATTTCCTTCTTTGATGTTATGACAGGTAGAAAAAGGTTTGCACCGAAGCATTTGAGTTTGGAATAGTTGAGATAATGGTGGCGAGATGTGTATTCTCCAATCAATGAGGAGCTAGTCACTGAACATCAGTTGGATGATGTAGCCACCTATATTGCTTTAGTGGATAAATATCAAACCATGAAGGTGGAATGGGATAAAATGGTAGAGCAATCAAGAGAGGACATTAAGTCCATCGAAAGGAGAATTAAGGTTTTAACTATGCCACCTATAGCCGACTTGGATAGAATATTTTTGATGGTGCAGGATAGGATGGAGTGAGATAAGGACAAAGGGGAAGGTAGTTAATACAATGACTCATCAAAATTTGTGCTTCCCCATTATTTCTCTTCTTCCTTTGCATGCATTGGATTGAGCTTTGTTGGAGACCCCAGGCCGACTTGGATGGAGTACATGCACTTAATGCCCACTTTGTTTTATTTTGAATTCCTCATGGCCGACTTGTTTTGTGGCCGTTTATTATTGTAAACCCTAATTGGGCCAACATATCTTAAGGGTTTCTATAAATATGGAATTTTGCCTCATTTGTAAGGACTAGATAGTTTTATATTGGAGCGAACTAAGCAGTATAGCAAGAGCTAGAGTTAGGAGTTAGTATCATTTTCAAGCAAGTGTTGTAATAGAATACTGGAATTGTTGCCACTTTGGGGTAATTTAATGCAAGTGAAGACGTTGTGATTTGGTGCCTTTCTTGTGTTGAATTTTATCTGGAATGGTTCTTGTGATTCTATCTTTTCAAATTGCTTAAGTTTATTTAATATATGCTAGGTTTAATGTTAGAAGAATTGATAATGTTTGTGATTTGATACTTGAGGTGTTGCAGTAATCTCCATTCCATACTTTTCGTAGCTAGTTGATTGTTAGTTGCTTTGCAAAGTTAGCCTGGACTTTAAATTCATTGTGCTTAGTTCAATTGTGGATGTTTGTTCATTTTGATTGCAATAGGGTTGTTTTGAATGAATGTTCATGATTTGAAAATATTTAATGCCTTAGAAGAGTGCACTATTTCTGTAAGATTACAGATACATCTGGGTCAAGCAGGAATCAGTTTCTAAGGGATTGGTCCATTTCAAGTGTTTCATCATTCACATTGTTAATCTTAGGATTAGTGTTAAATTTAAGAGTCTCTTTGAAACCCTTATCTTTTGCTATTTCTTTGTTATCTAAGTTAGATTTAGGATTAAAAATATCACCATAATGCTAAATCTGATAAGCTTTGAGATTTAGTGTTTTCTTGTAGTAAGGTCCCTTTGTGATTACCAGCATTTTCACATTATCACTGAGTTTTTTTTGCATTGTCAAGACTTGACATTAGAGACCTTGGGGTTATCTCTTGAGGCTTGCTAATAGAGATTTACCTTTCAAGAGAGATAGGATACTATATTCTGTCTGAGTTGTTGTTGTGCAGAAAACATTATCAACAGCTACCATTGAAGATAATCTTGTGGATATTGAATCTGCTAAAGATGAAAAGGATCTTGCAGCCTGAGTTGAAGAAAAAGTTGAGTGGGTCATTGATAGTGGATGCTCACATCATATGACCAATGATAAAAGAAAATTTGTGAGTCTAGAGAAGTATGATGGTGGAGTTGTAAGATTTGGAGATAACAATGCTGGTGTGATTTGTGGAAGAGGATCTATTTTCCTTGGTGGTAAAGCCAACACTGATGATGTTCTCTATGTTGATGGCCTGATGCACAACTTGTTGAGTGTTGGATAGATTGTTCACAAGGGATATGATCTTTAGTTCAAAGATGGAAGATGCAAGATACGTGGAAGTTCCAAGAATATGATTGCAATAGGAAAACAAACATAAGGTAATATTTTTCACCTGAATATTGCTAGTGGGAGTTGTTTAATTGATCAGGTAGATGAAAGTTGGTTGTGGCATAGGAGGTTGTGTCATGTAAACTTTGACAACATTATCAAGATAAGTTCTACTCAAGTAGTAAGAGATATGTCTTGGTTAGTGAAGCCTGCTAATATAATCTGCAAGGAATGTTAGATGGTAAAAAAGCTAAGTCTCTTTCCAGAGCAAACAATTTCATTCAAATACTTTGTTGGAGCTGCTACATACTGACCTTTGTGGTCCCTCCAGAGTCAGAAGTATTCATTGAGAAAGGTATTTTATGCTGGTTATTGATGATTACTCTAGAATGATTTGGGTTTCCTTTTTAAGAGAAAAATGTGAAGCATTGGAGAAGTTCAAAAGTTTCAAGGCTATGGTAGAAAATGAGAAAGATCTAAAAATCAAGTGTCTGAGATCTGATAGAGGTGGTGAGTTCATTTAAAAGGAGTTAAACTCTTATTGTGAAGAGAATGGAATTAAAATATAGTTATTTGCTCCCCAAACCCCTCAACAGAATGGAGTTGCAGAGAGAAAGAATAGAACAATTTTGGATGCTGCCAGAATAATGATGATGGAAGGAAATGTATCTCAGATGTATTGGAGTGAAGTAGTAAGCACTGTTGTGTATACCTTGAACTGGGTAAATGTTAATGGTAATTCTAGTAAGACTCCTTATGAGTTATGGTTTGGTCACAAGCCTACTGTTAAGTATTTTAAGGTCTTTGGAAGCAAGTGTTATATCATGAGAGATGATGATATAGGAAAATTCAACGCAAGAAGTGATGAAGTAATCTTCCTAGGTTACTCCATTAAAAGAAAGGCCTATCGGTGCTATAACAAAAGACTGAGAAAGATAGTTGAGAGTGAAAATGTCAAAGTTGATGAGGACTTTGTCAAATCATTCAAACATTGTAATTATGATTCAGACAAAGACATTACAAGCCAAGGGAATAATTCTCAAACACAAAATCTACTTCAGATTATTCCATATGTTCCAGTTAAGCAACCTCAATTTGTTTGGGTAAATCAAGTCAGACAAGAAGCAGAGTCAAGTGCAAGTGCAGAAGAGAAATCAAAAGAATTAGAAGGTCAAGAATGTCTCAAAACTCCAAGGTATGTAAGGCTAAATCATTCTGAAAATCAAATCATAGGAGATAAGAATAAAGGAGTGCAAACTAGAAGAAATATTGCAAAAGAATATTGTTTGATTTCCAAGATTGAACCTAAAAATGTCACTGAAGCTTGTCAAGATGAACATTGGTTGGAAGCTATGAATGAAGAGCTGACACAAATAGAAAAAAAAACACATGGCTATTGGTTCCTAGACCTAAAGACAAAAATGTGATTGGTATTAAATGGGTATTTAGGAACAAACTGAATGAAGAAGGAGAAGTGGTCTGGAATAAAGCAAGATTGGTATGTAAAGGGTATTCTCAAATGGAAGGTATTGATTTTGAAGAAATATTTTCTCCTGTCACTAGAATTGAAGCTGTTAGATTATTTCTTGCTTATACTGCATACAAGGACTAAAAATTCTAACAGATGGATGTAAAATCAACATTTCTGAATGGAGAACTAGAAGAAGTATACATTGAACAGCTAGATGGATTTCAACTAACTCACAAAGAAGACATGGTCTATCAATTAAAGAAAGCTCTATATGGATTCAAGCAAGCCCCCAGAGTCTGGTATGCTAGATTGGAAAAATATCTACTAAAGCTTGGATTCACTAAAGGTATTGTTGAAGCATAATACTTTGTTGCTGCAAATAACTGTATGCAAGTGATATGGATGTATAGACACTGAATTTGGTCTAAGCCTGCGACTTCAATTTCTTCATAATTTGTATCTTCATGGTCATGATTAAATAATGTTAATTATTTAATTATTCTCTAAAGTCCTTAATTCTTCTAGTAATTAAATAACTTTTAATTATTTAATTAATTCATTCTAACATTTATTCAACTATTAATTAAATAATCTTAATTATTTAATTAATTCACTTTATCCTTATTCTATCCTGATTAATTAAATAAACGTTCTTTGTTTAATTATGTCACTAATTAAATTTATCCTCCTTCTTGAATTAAATAAATTCTTATTTAATTTATCTTTATCATATTTTTGACTATAATTAAATAAATACTTTAATACTTTAATTATTCATTTAACCTTTTCTTTACTCAATTAAATAAATCTTATTTATTTAATTAATCCCTAAATGTTGAATATTGAATTAAATAATAATTTAATTCATAAAAGTCTATTTCGAACACATTCTTCTATATTTGGATAAACACTTAAGTTATCTAAGTATTCATTCTTACTCAACTCGAAATCTATTTAAATCAGTCAGTTATCTCCTCGTTTAATGTCTGAGTGTCCTTCCGAATGAACTCTCTGTCAGAACCAATCAGTTATCTAGTTCTAACTCATATGCATGCACATGTTTATTAATTAAATATCTTTATTTAATTAATTAAATCTTGTGTGTGCATTCAAACAGAACGTTGCTTTTTAATCTATCTTTATCTTTGTCATGCAAAGATAATTCTTCTGTTTTCGAATACCAAACTCAAAGATTAAATAATTATTTAATCTTTATCTATATTCTTAGTTTTTATCACTCGTGTCAATACTAACAGTTATCATAATGCATGTCAAATCTTTTAATCTTTAATCTGAATCATCCATTGATCTTTCAATCCTGGCCTATCATTAGAATGATCAATTTTCTATAAATTGATATGTCTTTCATCATTTTACTCCTCCCAAAATCTTATAACTTTTGGAAGAACATCTTCGATATTTTTCTATAATCACATACATCAAGGCTATACTTGCACACATACTAAAAATTTGAGGGCAAGAATACCATCAAGGTGAAATGGAGAAGGATAATTAAGGTCAATCAAGGAAGGATGTAGATACTGGGTGAGATCATTCTGTATTTATGTTTTATGCTTACTTTCTTTGTGCTTTGTTGTTTTACTATAGATTACATTAGAGTTTAATTGCTTATTAATTCTCTAATCCTCTTTCCTCTATTTTCATGATGTTACATTTGGTGAACTTGACGTGAAGAAACCATCTTTGTGAATCCATATTCTTTTATTCAATTTTTGCAGGTATCATACAAAACGACACATCTTACAGACAAAATGACGTAATTGAAATGACAAACCACATCTGACGAATACAACTCCACATCTGTGAATTTTCACGACACAATTGACTAGTGAATATCTACGACACATCTGTCACTTTAAACGACGCATCCGACTGGTGAAATTTATGAGTTTACTTTTTGATTTATAGCTTTCTTTTCTATTTTTATTTTAGCTAATTTTTGGTTTGCAACGTGTGTTTTTGGAGTTAACATAGTGTTTGCAAAACATAAGCGTAGAAGACAAGTTTTTGAAACCTTTTCTAATCGATGAAGATCAATCTTAAAAATATTGATGAATTGTTTTGCAGGATGTGTGTCAAATATTATTTGATAGATTAGAAAATTGTTATTTGGATTTAAAATTTACCATTGTCTACTTTGTTTGGTACAAAAGCACACTTTATTATTACCCTCACGATCCGGTATATCGAAGTATCCTCTCCCCTTGCACACTTATGTGATCCTGGGTGTAAGAGAAATGGTTACTGAATCTAGAAATTGGGCCTGTCCTGGTGGGGAAAAGTACTCACCCTAGGATGACTCAAACCGGTAGCACCCTGAACTCGAGGGACTTCTAGCTGGTATATAAAAGTGGATTCTTGGGGAAACCCCAATGAATCACGTGTATGGTTCCAACAAGATGGATTGAAAGGGACTCTCACTATATGGATCATTCCCTATGAACACAATGCCCGAATTAAACACCCTTGTTTATAGTGTCGAAAATCCCTCTATTTACTGGTGCAGCAGGTTAGACCTATGAAGTCGTCTCACATTTTTATAGTTCATGTGTAGAGATGAAAGTATGCCATGGGATTTTCATGGGTATTGTAGCTTGTCTGCCATGAATGAAGTGTTGAGCCATGGAGGGGAGCCAGTGGTGTCAAGCTACTAGTCATCTGCCTTGAATAAGTGTAGATGGGGTAAAACCCAAGTGAGAACTCCGTAAATACTGTCCTACACAACCTAGGATGTGCTTGTATGTTATCAAATTAAATGTTCTCTGAGTCTAGATCAAACTAAAAATACATTATCTTCTAATTTTCTTTGTTTGCCAAAACTTGATCACAAAACAGAGTCAGTTTACATCACAATTCACTAGAAAACCACAACTATTCACTAGAAAGTCGCAACTATTATCTAGAGTTGCATCTGTTTAAATTAAAGTCGCATCTGTCAGAAGTTGAGTCCAATTTGCATGTCCCATAATTTGAGTTGCATCTATTTAATCTTGAGTCATATCTTCCAGATTAGTTCACATCTACTTACAGTAAGTCCACATCTGATATCCTAGTCATGTATGTTAATGATAAACCTGCAATTGTTACATATTGTGATGCATCTAAATAGGTGAGCCACATCTACAGTCTAGAACAATGCATATGCCCCTGTCATAGAACTTACTTTTACCAGTA
Organism: Sequoia sempervirens; assembly: GCA_007258455.2. NCBI lineage: Eukaryota > Viridiplantae > Streptophyta > Pinopsida > Cupressales > Cupressaceae > Sequoia > Sequoia sempervirens. The sequence goes on along the minus strand of VDFB02281492.1, from coordinate 861,889,168 downwards.
TATAGTCTTTGTCTAGAAACCCACAACTAATTAGTTTCGAGTCGCAATTGATACCCTGAGTCGCATCTGCTTGATATATAACCACATGTGTCTAATACTCGAGACTAAATTTACTAGTATACCGCAACTATTAAATTTTGTGATGCATTGGTTATCCTACAATGCATTTGTTTGATAACCAGAAAACTAGAATTCACTATCACAGTCCAATCTACACAGTCATACTAGTCTTTGATCTATCTTTTCACAATAGTCCTTGAACAGAAACCTGAAATGATTTGCTTAATTTTGCATCCTTTAGGTATCATTCAATCATAGCTATAGTCATCTTAGTTCCTAGTTTTAGCTTCATCTTAGCGTACATATTACCTTTAGATGAAACTCTTAGAGAGGTCACTTTTGCAAACTTTAGAATCGGTACACTTTCCACACTTGGGAAAAACCATAGCTTGAGCAAAAACTATCATTGAACCTAGTCACGTCATCATATCTATTTTCCTACAGTGAGTCCTCCTAGTTCATCAGTCTAGCTAGGGAACTCACCTTATCTTTGGTCCTATTCCTACATAGGTTCCTTGACATAACTAAATTGATTCCTTGGTTAGACTTTAGGTGGTTGGAAATCTCATCTTAGCTTCACATAATCGATTACCTTAGAAGCTTGCTTAGACTTTGCATACTTAGAAAATGTCATCCTAGAATAGCATCATTTTAGACATACCTTATTTGCAGAGAAAATACCAAAAAAAAAATAGTTGCATACATTCCTTATTTGCATCCAAAAAATCCGAAAAACATAGACTAGATTCATACTACCCATAGACGTAGTTTTTCATTCCTTGCATATTGAGCTTATCTTACATGGTTGAAACTAGGTCTAAGAGAAAACATAGAGAAAAGATGTCAGACCCAAACGACTTCATCAATCTGTTCTCAAACCCCTTCCAAGGGACATCCTCATCACGACCTCACAAAACTTTGTTAGGAAAATTCACCACTAGAGACCCACAAGGAAAGATTTCAATGGAAGACATAGAGGTTTCCTCACAAGACCCTGAGTTTTCCTCTTTTGTAGATGGGTGCCTAGAAAATGATCATCAATGATACTTAGCCAAATTGCTAGCTGAAGGTGCCACCTTACCTCTAGGATTTGATATTAGTACCTTACAAACTCAACCTACCCAAGGGACAAACACAATGACTGCTAGTACCTCTATACTTCAGGTAAATACAACCATACCATTTGGAATACCTACACAGAGTACGATAGTCCATACATCTCCATTTGGTACATCTGGCATGACACAATGTTTTAATTTCACTGTAGGAGCATCATCGTCCACTCCATTTGGTCCTCTTGTTGGGAACAAAATACCTAAAATGTCAGCTCCTACACCAAGTGTCACTGTCACTAGTACCATACCACAGACAACAACTATACCGAGTGTCAATGTCACTAGTACTATTCCATAAATTGGGGTCTCACAAATAGGAAACATACCCTCCTTCCAATATGGAAACTGACCCATCACTTCACAGATTCTGAATCAAAATCCATTTACACAAACCCCACATCAAAATCCATTTTCACAAATTTTGAATCAAAACCTGTTCATTACCATTCCAAATCAAAATCCACCTTACATATCCACATTTAACCAAAACCCATCAAACAACATTGGATTCCAAAACACGTACATAGATCCAAATAATCTAGCCAACACATCATTAACTCAAGTTGATGTCCTATAGACACAAATGCATGCACTTCAAACATAGATTTTGGTCTCAGAAGAAAAAGTTACCAATGATGGGGTGATTGATGCTAAGACTTTACGAGCAGGACCGATCATCACACTTAAGGGAAATGTCCCCTCTACTAATACACTTAACGCCATCACCCAAACCCCAAACACTACTCAAAACACCCAATGGCCACAATAACATAGATGATTTCCAAAATGTGAGTTCACTCCCCTCGGCGAACCCATTAAGTCAGTCTTCAAGCAACTATTACAACACAATATTATACAGCTTCAAGAGCCAAGACAATACGATCCAAGGAAATTCAAACCATCTTGGTGGGATGATAATGCCTTTTGTGATTTCCATCGAACCAAAGGACATACCCTACAAAATTTTTGTCAACTGAAAAACATCATACATGAATTTGTCGACAATAGAACTATTGAAGTCAATGGACAAAAACTTACATATAAGAACACTGATCACAAGGTCTTTTTGAATCCATTACATGACCACGGGAAAGGAAATTCCCCCAGTTCGAGTAACAAGACCAACACGTCATCCAACTATGCTAATATCAAGCATGATTATAGTGGCCCAATTATACATCACCTTTGAGTTGCTGATGAGAATGTCAATACGATTACCATAAAGAAAACTCTTGAGTGTGTTGTAAACACTTAGTGAACCAAAATCACCATCCAAGGACCTCCATCACAACAACCAGCACATACTTCCAAGCATCAATATAACTTACTTGATTAGTTGGGGAAGACCTCAACCCAAATTTCCATCTTGGAACTATTATGTATCTCCCCTGAACATCGATCTATTTTAGACAAAGAATCACTGTCCCTAATGATCTCAATGTCAATCATTTTGAGGAAATGATAGCTTACTTGACCAATAAACATCATGCCACATTCTCTGAACAAGACTATGTAATTGAGAAGACAAATCATAATGACCCTTTACATCTTGAGGTCTTTGTTGACAACCAAAGTTAGACGAGTTCTGGTAGATAGAGGAGCAGGGTTAAATGTTTGCACTTTAAAATTGATTAAGGCATTAGGTTTCTTAGAAGCATGTGTGGACACAACCAAAAGCATTTTCATTAAGGCTTATGATGACAGGGAACGAAAATCAAAGGGGGTGGTCACACTTCCTATCAGAATTTATCCTGCAGTTATGAGGACAAAATTCCAAGTCTTGGATCTCACCCTTCCATACAACCTTCTACTAGGTAGACCATGGATTCATGCCATGAAGGAAGTCCCTTCCACATATCATCAATGTCTAAAATTCCCTTACAATGGCACTAAAATAACAATAGATGGTGACCCAGATCCATTCCAATATTGCACTAGTCTAAAAGAGATACCCCAGCGTCAAGTGCCAGTAAATCAAGACTTCATCATCTAATTCATCTCACTATGTCAATCCATACACTCTCACTAGAACATCCACTTCGCCTTCATTTCCTTCCACTCATAGGGTCAAGATCCAAGACAAGGGTTGTGGAGAATATCACATGAAGACATATTATTATGTTAGCCATCTGATTCCTCCTAAATCATATGGTTTACCTACAACAGATAGGAGATAGTTAGTGGTCACTATACACATCCCTCCCTCAACAACCTTTTCAAAATGGGGAGAATTAAGCAAAGAATCCATACATGTAGAAGATGTCACCTCCTGGTTGTATAGAGAAGACCCTGAGGAACCTCCCTCACTTGCTCACATTCCTACAGATTAATATGGCAAAGGCTTCAAAATCATGCAGAGAAAGGGATATAATGGACATAGTGGTTTAGGCTTACATCAAGATGGAAGGATTAAACCAATCTTTGTTTCTCAGTGGCTGAAAAGCTTAGGGCTTGGGTTTCAACCGATTCAAATTGGAATTACTAGTAACACATCACCTTTACTCAAGGAAGTAAGTGCTTCTGAAATTATCGAGACATCCCACGAGCCATCTAATCCACACTATTGTGATTCCCCAAACTCTAACGAATACGAGTGGGATTCCCTATCCTCCACCTCTTCCATGGACCTTGAAAAACTTTTTGCAGTACTTGAATTAATGTTGAAATCCTCACAAATCCATTGAATTCCTATCCACCAAAGAATATGACAAAAGAGGAATGGTTTTAACTATAACGTCTAGAAAATGTAGAAAGAAACAGATCAGAGAAAACATGCAATCTAAGTTATATCAACAAAGTACAAAGGAATTGAAAATTTAAATAAAGAAACAATCTCACTCAATCTACATTCTTCCATGATTTATCTCTGTTGTCCTTCTCTGTTTCACTTGTAGTAGTATAATTGCCCTCAGATTTTCAAAGGTTCGTGCAAGTATAGCCTATGATAGTGATTTAGCAAAATCGAAGATTCAAGATAGGTGCTCCAAAAAGTCATAATATTTTGAGAGAGATTGGAATAAAGAATGATAGATCAATTTATAGAAAATTAATTATTCGAATGATAGGCTAGGATTGAAAGATCAACAGACAATTGAGATTGAGTGATTATTCATGCATTTTGATAACAGCTAGTAATGACATGAGTGACATAAATTAGAAATAGAATTAAAGATTAAATAAATGATTTAATCTTCCAGTTTGGTATTCGAAAATAGAAAAATTGTCTTTGCATGACAAAGATGAAGATGGATTAAAGCAACTCTTGTTCGAATGCAACACAAGATTTAATTAATTAAATAGGAATATTTAATTAATCTGTATGTACAAATAAATGAGTTAGAACGATGATTGAATGATTTGATGAAGAGATTACTCGAGAATGCCACTCAGACATTAAATCAAGAGTTAACCTGATTTGAATAGATCTTTGAGTCGAGTAAAAGTGAATACTTAGATAACTCACACAATTATCTAAATATAGAGGAATGCATTAAAATAGAATTCATGAATTAAATAATTCATTTAATTCAAGATTTGATATTTGAAGAATAATTAAATAAATAAGATTTATTTAATTAAGTGATGAAGGGATTTAAATGAATAATTAAATAAATAAATAATTTATTTAATTTGACAAGAAGGATAAGGTTAATTAGTAACATAATTAAATAAAAAGCGTTTATTTAATTAATTAGATAGAATAAAAAAAAGTGTGAATTAATTAAATAATTAAGATTATTTAATTAATAGAAGAATTAACAGAATAATTAATGTTAAGATGAATGAATTAAATAATTAAGATTATTTAATCAATAGAAGAATACGAATTATGAAGAATATTTAAGTCGTAGGCCTAAACTAGATTTCGGTGTCTACATTTGCCCCTCTTTGATACAATGTCATTTTGGCATTGTGTCAAAGAAAAAATTAAATAATTAAGAATATTTAATCAATAGAAGAATACAAATTATGAAGAATATTTAAGTCACAGGCCTAAACTAGATTTCGGTGTCTACATTTTCCCCTCTTTGATACAATGTCATTTCGGCATTGTGTAAAAAAAAATCTGTAAAAATATGCCCCAGTCATGCCCCTGTGTAAAACAGGTGAAGGTATGCCCCCTTGGGAAAATTGAAAATTTTTCAAAAAATTCAATAAAAATTTGGAAATAGTCTCGATTAGTCCATTGGATAGCCAGAAATGCAGTGGAGTTGACAGAATTGAGTTTGGGAATGTAAGGTATGGATACGGGTCAATTGAAGTTGGAAGTTGACATGGCTAGTAGAAAGGAATGCCACCAAAACCCTAGGTATAAATAGAAATTGGGGTAAAAACTAAGTCATTTTCACCCACCCAGCTTAGAGAATTGAGAGTTTTCTCTGCACCCATAGCGACGATGTCTCTTGTTCTGAACACCCACCACCAAGCATTCAGGATCCAGACCTTTAGGCGGCCAACCGACGCGGACCCCCCGGTATGTACCACAAACTTGACTTTTGAAATTTTTAATTTGCGTGTGTTTTTATGCATTTAATTCTAATTTTAGTTATGCATCATTTTATTAAAACGTTGCATGTGAATGCGCAAACGACGTATTTGCATGCGGATCAACACGTGTAAGATCACGTAGATAGGTAGCATAGGTTCTTGTGCAGTTCAATGCATTTGTCATTTAGCTCATCACATATGATAAAGAACAACGCATTTGCATTTACATTAGCCACATGTGATAATTTTTCAACGCATTTGCATTTAATTCGATGCATGTGCATTTAATTCAACGCATTTTCATTTAATTCGACACATTTTCATTTAATTCGACGCATTTGCATGTGATAGTTAATTGTTCGCAGTCCCATTTTTTATTCATGCATATGAATTTTACAGTTACGCATGTGAAAAGGAATGACGCATATGTGTAATTGAATGATGCATGTGATTTTTTTGCAATGCATATGAAAAATAATGATGCATTTGCAAAATAATGACACATTTGCAAAAGAATAATGCATTTAAATTAGTAATTAATTTAGTCATTTTGTACTAGGATAGATGTTTAATGCTAACATAAGGCATGTATAATGCCATTGCAGGTTGTGTTAGACATGGTATATACACGAGAGTCAAGACTGATGACTTTTTGATTCAGAGACAGCTTACGGAGTGCAGAGCGATGGTTCCTATGGCACCTAGGTCTTCTACACATTACAGAAATGCCCCAAATTTGAGTAAACCAAGGTTTACTGACTGCCTTACATGAGCGGTGGCACTCGAAGACATCATCCTTTCACCTGCCTATTGGAGAGGCTACAGTGACGTTAGAGGATGTCTATAGGATTTTGAGACTACCTATCAGAGGTACGCGGGTGAGCTATGATACCCAGAGGGGTATTGCTGAGATGTGTCAATACTACCCACATGTTGATGCCAGGCAGTTAGGGCTGGATCACTATGAGATTAGATGGTGTGTATTAGCGCAGAGGTATAGGCAGTTGGACTGTCTATTGTGTACATTGATAGGTAGCATAGTACTTCCTGACCGTTGAGGTCATGGTTTTTCCCTGGGGTGGGGAGAGATGCTTGTAGGCATGTTAGAGTGGTGAGTGGTATATGCTTAGGGTCCCTATCTTCTTGGTATGTTGTATTTTCATTTACATGGTATAGCCTACCGAGAGGCTCAATCCATGACTTGTGGTACCATGCTCCTGATGGTATGGGTGTGGGAACACATTGCCATCTTCTGGCCACCAGTGACAGTTGATATTCAGCATGGAGCTCCTTATGCCTTCCGTTATGTGGGGGCTAATACTCAGCACCACATGGGTGATACTGGATTCTTCAAGCATGCCATAGATACGATGGTTCAATTTACATGGAGACCTTACCTGGGATGTGCAGAGTGGTCAGATGAGGATGAGCACTTTTCCTTTTGTCAACAGACACAGTAATTGATTGGGCGGACAATTTCACATGTCCACATCATAGAGTGTCACTTGTCAGATCATGTCTTACGGTAGTTTGGAGAGGTACAAGATATGTTGAGGGGATGGGCTGAGTTCGCGAGGTCATCGCGAGAGATCCCCCTATGGGGTCCAGAGATTCTAGTAGCTATAGTTGAGGAAAACATTGATGCATTGTAACTAGTTCCTTGGGGATGGAGAGATGGTTCGGCAGACCCAGGTACCACAAAGGAGTATGATTAGTGGTGGGTTGTGCATAGGCTGATTCCCTTGAAAAATCCAAATTAGCCAGCACTGATAGAGTGGCGAGGGACAGGACCACGAGGCAAGCATGGTAGAGGTAGAGGTCGGGGAGGTGGAGGAGGCCATGGTGATGATGGAGATGATGGTGGAGGTGGTCGGCGAGCTGGTAGGAGAGGGAGACGTGGATGGAGAGGATGAGGGCCACCATTGTCACCGATTCATGAGGAGGGACAGAGAGAGGATGATGTGGCCATTTTGGATATTGGCTGAGGTGGGGAGGAGGTTCATGTAGAGATTGACAAAGAGGAGGAGCATCCCAGAGAGGAGGCCATTCTAGATGTTCCTGCAGAGCGGGAGGCAGAGCGAGAGGAGGCAGAGATTGATGCCCTGGGCTTGTTGGGTGGTTACCATGAGGATGATGAGGAGGATGATGATCATGAGAGAGAGATTTGGGACTGGATTTTGGAGGAGTTGGATGAGGAGGATGGTGTACTGAGGGCCAGATAGGATGACACAGGGGCAGTTGATTCTGATACAGCTACATTGCATGCTTAGGTTGCATCCTTGGAGGAGAAGATGAGGGTCTTGATGTCTGAGAGAGATGTGTTATATATGGAGAGGGACATAACCTTCATGGATAGAGATCAGGCCATAGCTCAGAGATAGGAGACTGAGAAGAGATTCACAGAGCTCAGAGGGTTATGTATTGGGCCAATAGCTGCATTTTCCAGAGAGCTAGTTAGAGCTGGAGAGAGAGAGACTTACTATCATGATTTATATGAGGCAGAGGTTCCTCCAGAGAGACATGCTCCCAGCTTCTTGCAGGCATGTAGCAGCAAGTCACAGACTAGGACCCACACAAGGATAGTTAGCACAGAGGGTGTGGAGCAGCCATGCAGATCAGGTCCATATGATAGGCCTCACTCAGCTCATAGGTCATCGAGTTCTCGACATCAGTCATTTGCACACTCCAGTCATGATAGCAGTGGCAGTTCCAGATAGGGACATTTCTTGACATATACTGAGACATTGTATTATGATTATATGGCCTGCGGGCTTCCATATTTATGTGATACATTATGACATTGTGATGTGACACTGTTTGAGCGATATATATATATGATTTTGGTGGTGATTCTCATGATATGCATATCTATTTATTGATTTATACAGTCTATTATGTATACATGTTATGTTTATATGAGATGTCTATGTGATGGATGATCATAGCTACTTTATGATGTGTTTATGTAGCTTATGATGTGATGTTGATTCTATGTTGATTCTATATGATTTGAATGGATGTGATGTATGCAATTTATAATTATGAGATGCAATATGATGTTATATGTACAATGTGTTCTACATGTGATGCTATACAAATGTAATGTAATGCATGTATTGCCATTTATGATGTACATAAATGTTGTATGATGATGAATGTCTATTATGCTATGATGTCCTAGATATGATAAATTCCTATATGTATGTTTCTTTTTCTAACATGTATGTGTATATGTAGGATGATTTATATTGTTGTGAATGTTTCTTTTTCTAACATGTATGTGTATATGTAGGATGATTTATATTGTTGTGTATCACAGGACTCCATCGTAATGCAAGAATGAAGAACTATTAGTGCAAAAAGAAAGATTGAGAAATAATGAAAGAAATACGATGGATGTTAGTATTAAAAATCTTTGATGTTTCATTGTATCACAAAAGGTATTGCACTTTATCATCATTGAGCGGGACAGATACAAATGGAGACAAACACCATGATATGACATAGATCAAGGTGTGCAAGGTCATCCACTTGCTAACAACAGAGAGTCGCAAACAAGGATTGTCGTTAACTCATACTAAGGGAACAAGTTGCCCCAATCTTTTTGTGAAAACAATCCACAGACAGCAAACAAAGTAAAATATGGGTCATGAGATGTCATCGCTCCTCTAAATCCTTCATGGGACATCCTTGAGGAAACTAGAACATGACTCAAAAATCAAAGTTAAAAGATAGTTGATAGACAACAGTCAAAGAAAATAGAATCCTGATACATCGTTGCTTCTCTAAATCCTTCATGGGGCATCCTTGAGAAAGCTAGTAACATAATTCCCATCATCAAGTCAAATAAAATGATAAGATAAATAAGCCATAAAGTCAAAAATTTAGTAAAATATTTTCCAAAACTTGATCTGTTTGTTTGATTTGTTTTGATTGATAGAAGGATTGATTGATAGAGCGTGATTTCAGGAGATACACATATCGGATAAGACTTTGAGTCTGGTTTCAATATTATGACCATCTGTATAAGGCACATGACAAAGCCTAGTTTCTGAAAGACATGTATCATATAAGACATTGAGTCAGATGTCGATGTGATAACCTACATAAGGCTATGTTTGATTGTTTGATAATGTTGATATGCAGGAAGGACTCATCCTGTATAAGACATAGATTGTTTTGTTGATATCAATATTCAAGAAGGACTCATCCTGAATAAGACAAAGGTTGATTGTTTTGATGATGTCTATCTCCAGGAAGGACACATCCTGTAGCAGACATCAATTGATCCATTTTGATCTCTTCCTTGGAAATTTGTTTGATTTGACTTAGAGACATTGTTGACTTGTTCACCAGATTGATGCATGACTTGATATGATGTGTTGTTAATTGACTATGTGTGACGACAAACCCTAAAGGACTGACCTAGTGCAGCCTTGGGGCTCATCAATTGATGGCCTTTCCTATGTTATACATGCAGAGACCTCATAGTTTGACTTGATTTTGACTGACAAGACTGACTACAAATAGAAGACGTGTGTAAAAGTGAATGTGACCAACCCTAATGGACTGACCTAGTGTGGCCTCAGGGGCTCATTGATTGATGGCCTTGCCTACATTATACATGTAGAGACCGTAGTGCAACACGACCAATGACCTTGTCATATAGACATATGAATTGAAGCATGATTTTATACAGACAAACCTAAATAGACTGACCTAATGCCTTGGGGGCACATCAGCAGATGGCCTTTCCTACATCTAGTCGCAGAGGTAATGTAGTTTGAGAAATGACAAAGAATGACAAGTGCGACTGACTCTAACTCTATTTTTTGGATTTTTGACATGTTTTTATTTTTTTGTCTTTTTGAAGTTTTCTGATGTTTTTGTATTTTCTCAAAACATTTTGTGATGTTTGTGGATTTTTCTATGGTTTTATGTCGTCAACACAGCCAATGGAAGAATCAATATGACACACGTCAAGTGTTTCCCCCCAGTCAAGTATAAGACGAATTGATTATGAATAGGGTAAAATGGGGGATATCAAATGCACTCGATGTCAATCGTTCCAGGTTATGGGAAAGACTGCCACTTATTATGAATGGTATATACAAGTAATGGATATGAAAGATAAGGGATATGTACAAGGATAGGTAGTATGTACAGGGATAAGGACTATGTACGGGGTAGTGGACTATCTACAGGGAAGTGAAATATGTACAAGAAATTGGACTATGTACAAGGATAGGTAGTATGTATAGGGATAAGGATTATGTACAAGGATTAGATTAGAATGATAGTAGAAAAAGGAGCAAAGTCAAGTACACATGGCGCCTGTTTACCAGGTTTTCACCATGGTACCTATCCAAAGCGCCACCGAAGTGGTTTTCACTATTGGACAAATTATTTCTCTTTACTATTTTTTGGATTATCTAATTTTTTTGGTGTTACCAAGACGCCTATTTTCCAGGTTTTCACCTTGGTAACGATTTTTTTTTTGCTAATTAAGACAAGGATCTCATAAGTTATGTGTAGAACTTCTTCAAATGAAGACTATTGATTGGCAAGGATAATGGTTCCCCTTCAGGAGTAGAGAGTTGGTATGCTCCTGATCCAAAGGCTTCTATAATAATATAAGGTCCTAACCAATTTGGTTCAAACTTTCCTAGTTTTTCTCTTTCTGCTTGATTCTTTGGGTTCTCCATCAAAACTAGGTCACCAATGTCAAAGTTCATGTTCAAGACCTTCCTATTATAGCTATTACGAAGGCGATTCTGATATGCTTGGAGATGGTCTAGTGCCTTCTGTCTTCAGTCATCTAGGAATTCTAGCTCATGGAGTCTCGATACTCGGTACTCTTCATCATCAATGTTCCCTTTCAAGGATACCCTTAGAGAAGGAATCTCAACCTCAATAGGAAGAATGACTTCAAAACCAAATACCAATGAATAGGGAGTGGTGCCAGTGGGAGTACAGATACTTGTGCGAAAAGCCCATAAGGAAGGATTAAGCTGTAAATGCCAGTCATGGCCAACATCATTGACAGTCTTCTTGAGGATTCTAATGATGATTTTGTTAGATACCTCTGCTTGGTCGTTACCTTGTGGGTAGTATGGAGTGGAAAAGTGATGTTGAATATGAAATTCATCACAAAGGTGGTGGACTTCTTGGTTCTTAAATGGGTGGCCATTATCTATGATTATGGACTGAGGGACAACATACCGAAAGATGATATAGTTCAGGATAAACTTAGAAATCTATGTGTTGGTAATGTATATCATAGGAATGGCTTCAATCCACTTCATAAATTACTCAGTGGCAGTGATGATGAATTTATGGCCATTAGATGATGTGGGGTGGATCTTACCTATGAGGTTGAATCCCCATTGGGTGAAGGGCCATGATGATGTTATAAGACAGAGCTCCTATGCTGGTGCATGTATCAAGTCTCCATGAACTTGAAATTGGTGGCATTTTGTTACAAAGACATATGAGTCTTTTTCCATAGTAGGCTAGTAATAACCTAGTCTAATAATATTTTTGGCTAAGGTAGGACCCCTAGAATGGGAACTAAATATATCCTCATGCACCCCTCGTAAGGTTGCTTGTGCTTCATTAGAATCAAGACATCTCAGTAGGGTATTATCTAAGGCACGTCTATATAGGGTGTTTCTGACGATGGTATATTTGGCTAACTTTCAAAGGAATGTCCTACGCTGGTTGTTTGACAAGCCCATGGGTATGATTTTGGCATGAAGGTAGTCATATATTTCAACGTTTAATGGTACTATAGTTGAGCTCATAACCTACCAAAGTTTGAATGATATAATAGACTACCCTTTCATGACCTTTATCGTCATTATGTATAAGCAATGCTCCAAGTGATGAATGGGTTGCTGTAATATAAAGAATCAATGGTCTTCCTTCAATAGGTGGCATCATACACCCTCTCCAATGCCACTAAGCCTTTAGGAAGCTTATTTGTTTTGAGCTATAAGATCTCCTTGCCAAACATAGTTTGTTTCCCATCTACTTCCTCAACAAAAGCATTGAAATCAATTTCCTGGGCTTCATATTGATCTATGCAATGAAGAAATTTCAAAAGGTCAGTATCATCATTGAAGACCTGCCAATTATAAATGTTATCAGGAACAACAGGCCTTGTCTTGAACTCAATCTATGATACAACAGCCAATGTGACAATCATCTCTTTTCAGTGCCACATTTGCCAAAAAATCAGCCATTATGTTCTTTGATCTGTCGATCCACTCAATTGAAAATGCATCAAACAACTCAATTGTGTCCCATGCAGCATTCTTGTATTGCTTTAATCTTTTGTGCTTTGCTACATAATTGGATTTAATTTGTGAAACAACCAACTCAGAATCACCAAAAATAGCTAGCAACTTAATATTGTGTTTCACAGCAATGTTCAAACCTGTCAATAAAGCTTCATACTCTGCCAAATTTTTTGTACATTCAAATGCCAACAAGAATGAATATTTCAAAGTAGTACCTTCAAGGGAAACAAAAATAATCTTAGCTCCATTACCTTCTTGGTTGCAGGCTCCATCAAAATACATCTTCTAGACATCATTGCAATTTTGTGCAGCACGTTTTTCAATTGGATCACTATTGGTTAATTTTGGCTGAGTTGGTTCAATTTTAAAACTTCCAAGATCAACATCACAAAAACAATTGATCTGATCTTGCAGTACATATTCAACAAGTTTGTGCATTCTTGGTTCTTTATACAACTTGACTTTCTGACCATTCACTGGAATAGTAGCATAAGATAAATCAAACTGGACATTTCCTCCAACTGTTGTTGTCCACTGTCTTGATAGAAGCATCCCAAACTGAGGAGTATCAATCATTGTTATATCTATACTATAAGCCACCAATGGATAAGTAGCTAGCTTGACTTCAACTCCTTTAATAATTCCTACCATGGGAAGAGGTCTGTTATCCATTGCATAGCACTTTCCTTCACATGTATCAACCCACATGCCAAGTTATTTCATCACTCCTACTGGCATAATGTTTATAGTAGCACCAGAATCTATCATGCAATTTCTCAGTAGTTTGTTATTTATAAGCAATGTGGTGAAGTAAGGATCCACTTGTGGGGAGGTTGTTAAAACATCACCCAAGTAGACTTCTGAATTATTTATCTTTTCTTGCCTATTGAATTCTTCAGAATTCATATGTTTTTCATTCCAATTTGTAACCAATTGAACAACATTATCTCTATATTCCTTAATTTTCATCAATTCAAGTAGTGGAAAAGATATTTTTACCCGGGATAACACCTATGTGAAGTCAAAAGAAGATCTCTCCATCTTAAAAGTCTTCTTCAGTTCTAATGTTTCTCCATTGTTTTCTTCTTTTTCTTTTTTATTAGGCTGATCAAACTTTTGCATCTCCTTGTCTAATTCTTCAACTTTTTGCTTTTGGACAGGCTTCTTTCAATTTTTACCAGGCTATTTATTTTTTGGCTTTTTTATAAGTTCTTGTGTTACTTTATGATCTTTCATAAAAATTCCCCCAGGCACGCCTTCCATCTCATTTACTTTTTTGTTTCTCAACCAGTATTTACTTCTTGCTTCTTCAACTACTGCAATAGTGAATCTTTCTTTTTCTTCTTTGGTGAGTCTTCTAATATTACTTTGAGCAAGCACCTCCTTTGAATGTGGCTCTGTTAAATATTCTTCAGAATAAAAAAGGATCTGTTGTTCAGCCATATGGACATTATATTTCTGATTTGAAACATCATATTCATAACCTTCATCCTTAGAAGATGAATACTCCTTCTCAGCATGGTAAAAGGTATTTGAAGTCAAGTAGACCTTGTGATCTTCTCCATTATTCTCCATCAACATTCCCTCTTCTTGCATCATTTGAGCTACAACACAATAGTCTGGAGAATGTGGCTGATTACAAACTTCACAGAAGTAATTATTACTCACCATGTAAGTTTCCTTTTTGCTCAATGGATTAGGAGTCTCCTTACTTCTAGGCCTGGCTGTTATAGGTTTCCCATCTTTCCAGTCTATATTGTAAGGCATATCATGCAACCTTGACCTTTCATTTTTGTATGTATTCTCTTGTCTGTACTAGTAATTATTGTTTTGCTGAGGAGGCCTTGGGTTGTCTCTTTTATTAATTATACCAGCAGCCTTCTTGTTGTTTTCAATTGTCAGTGCTATCTTCTGTGCTTTAGCCAAATCTCTTGGGGATCTACTTCTCAATTCATACCTTATCTTAGGATCAAATGCATTTAAATAAATACTCAATGCAATAGAATCTTGCAACCTTGATCTAGGAGGTACTTTAGTATGCAACTTCTTAAATTTTTGGTTGAAATCATAAATTGAATGATTCTAATTATTCTAAATTCTCATTAATTCATGAAGAGCTGCATCTAGAGCATTTTGATTCCCATATTGATCTAAGAGTTTGTCTTGAAATTCTTGGAGAGAATTAATTGATAATCCTAGTAGGCTATTGAACCAATCCCTGACATCTTCAAGAAGTGACATCATGAACAGCTTCATGTGTAAATCTTCATAAGGCATATCTATGTCTTGGACAAAAATATTAAAACTCTTTAAATGTTCTTCAGTTGTGATTGCATTACTTCCTGTAAATTTGGGCACCATATTCCTCCAACTGCCATCCATAGGGTAAGGATATAACTGAAAACTAGCTAAATCAAATTGTCTGATCATAGTTGCATGCTGGTGAGGGGGAGGAATAGGTGGATGTTGATACTGACACATGTGATTATTGTACTATGTGTTATGCTGAGGGATATAATGCTGACCAGGAGGAGGATACATACTAGTATTTTGTGTAGAAATGTGAGGTGGATGATTTGGCTACATGTAGTGATTCCCTATCTGATTGTGAGGAGCATTTTGTTGATTGGAGGGCCCTGTGCTATGATCACTCTGCTTGTGAGGTGGGACATACTTTGGGCCACCAGCCGTCTGATCAGTAATTTGGGCTTTCTTCAATTTAGCCTCTAGTTCCTTTATCTTTTTCTCTTTTAGTTCCAACTATGCTTTTACTTCATCAGGAATCGAGAGCTCATGGTTTCCTTTAGGAGTTTCGTGATTACCCTTCATCCTTTGATCATATTCATACTGAATTCTGAGTCATTTAGGCTCAAGTCTAGCTTCAAACTCTGCCTGTTTCTTAGCTTCAAAATCAGCCTATTTGTGAGAATCGTGAAGAGGGAAAGGATTTTTTTTATCTTCAGGGGTACAAAGTTCTACACTTGAATCATCTCTCCATGTATCAAAGCAATTATATGTTTCACCCTGTGCTATTGGTGCTTTACCTTTGTTTGTTATGCACATGTCCTCATTTATGCCTTTTCCCTTATCAGCTCTATCATCTTTATGTGTCCACTTACTGCTACTAGCAAGAGCTCTAGTATGACCTCCTTTGTACTGAGATCTTCTTCCATTCATGATGAATAGCTACAAAATTTTGATCAAAGTCTCCACTCACTTTTATCAAAAAATGAGAAAAAGGTTTGATACTTTTTATTCCCAGCGGAGTCTGTGCAAGATTTCTGACTCTATGATTAAGGCCTTGATTCTGATTATTCCCCAGTAGAGTCACCAATTTGTTAGCTCTCAAAAATGCAAGCAAGATACCTCAAGAGACTGCCAATCTCTTGATACGCTTCAAGGTAATAGACAAGATCAAAAGAATTCAACCTTCTACGCTTTAGGTTCTGCAAGACCTGGGTAGGTGTACCTCTTTGAATCGTCCAGACTTAATTTTTGATTATCTTCTTAAAGCAATTTTTTCACAATGGCAATGGGAGGTGAACAAATGAAATACAACTTGAAAATAGTAACAATATTCTGATCTGAATCCCAAAATGAATGCTTGACTAATAGATGTAAAGAAAAATGAATAAGTTTAAATAATGAAGTGCAGAGACTAGTGCCTTGTTGGTTATGTGGAGTCAAATGAGATCAAGATGAGCAACACTTCTTTGAGAAAATTCAAATTATCTAGCATAGATTATGCTTACAACTGGTATAAACATGCAAAAATATAATTACTAAGCTCTACTTGAATAATCCAATTGAATCTCTCTGATTACTGTGATTAACTAAAAGGATTTAGTCTTTACTTGAAAGAACCAATCAATCAATCACACAAGTACAACAAATGTGTGCTGATAAATTGAATACAAACTTGTCATATCAATTTAAACAATCAGAAAGAATCCATCCTGGAGATAACTTAGCAATTCTCTTATTAAATTCAACAGATAACTGATACTAGACATGTGCAGCAACATCAATTGACATTCATAAATACCTCCATTTTAGAACATGCATCATAGCCTCTGATTTGATAAATTTACTATTTTGTATCCATACAATTTTCCTACTGTATCGAATAACTGATAACTGGTGTCATTTTACAATTACAAAGATGCTAATTTATACACCAGCATGAGAAAATAAAACATATTGAAATATCATCTCATCCCTCCACAAGATTCGGGCTCCAATCGAGCTGGCTTGCAATGGTCATCAAATGTATACATGTCGGCCACAACATTCAAATTTTTGTTTTTATTCACTAGTGAACTAGTCGCTAGGATAACACAGAAGGTATGCCGAAGGCAAATGTATCATCAATCGTTAATCATCCTGCATTCTTCTGTTCCTCGTGCTATTCGCTTTCGCCGTAACAAATTGTTTGCCACGCCAAAGTCAATAAGTATCCATTTGTCTTCTTTATGTTTTAGTATAGCCCTGTGATATTGGGGAGATGTCATACAGATAACAAAACACTATATCAAAATGTAATTTGTCACATGCTTTCATTCGCTGAGATGCCAGATATCTCTCACTGATGAGTTCCTTTGGTTTTGATCACAGTCGCCATAACATTCTGACATCAGCATGACCTCTTGTAGATTACTATGTTTCACCGAAAGTCTTCAACCATCCCAAGTCGCTGAGACAAAATATTTTTTCTACCAACGAGGATCCTCTATTGCTATAACCTTCAACCCTCGGTGAGACATCTTTTAGAGTAAATTGTTATACCAAAACAACTGAGCTCACAGCTATTCACCAAGACATAGCCAATATCTTGCCGAAAGTCATTCAGTAGAAACCCTTTAGTAACCCGTTGGTGAGACACGTATACTTCGCCATGACCTCCTACTGCAAACACATGCCTTTGCCGATGAACCACCACAAGCATAGTCGGGGAGACATACAGAATTCAGTGAGATACTACCCTGATAGCCAAAACATATGCCGATAGATGTCTCTGTTGTCGCCAAAACAATATGAACATTATGTCGATAGCCCACAAGTGAAATCCAGTCATTGTGGCAATACAAAGGTCCTCCCGAACGCTGTCTGCATACAAAATTCAATCGTTGTGACATCAAATAAGTCTTGCCGATAGAAAACACAGACTCATGCAAGTGGAAAACGCAAAATTGATTGGGGAGACAAAAATGAACCTACACTGATAAGGACCAAAATGTGGAAAATGCAAACATGGATGAATTCTAAGTTGAAAAATGGGCAAGATGCAAGTAAAAATACCACGAGATGAGGCAAATGCCAATATAAGGACTCATATGGAGACTCAGGGGGTATGAAAGGTATGCAAAAATCACCAAAATTGGATAGTTCCAATAGTGGCTCTGTCTGGGGATGAATGATAGTCAGATCATTGCAAGGATCCAGAATCTTAGGTGAGCAGACCAGACAAAAATGATGAACCAGTGAGCAGCAATGGAAAGAATGGTAATGGAAATGAATGCAAAGTGGAAGTGAATGTAAAGTGACAGTGAAATGGAAAATGACAGAATCCTAGACTACTATGCATGGAAAATAATTTTAAAGAGGATACACAAGAGTTGTCCATGCACTCACAACCCTTAATCCTCTATGTTGCTCAAGAGAAGAAAAGCTTCAAGAATTTCCCATGAACAGGAAATTCTTGATCTTCACCAACCATATTTTGTAGATAATATGAGTCATCACCCTTCTTTCCAACAACAACAAAAGGTCCTAGCCAAAGAGCTTCAAATTTACCATGCTTTCCTTTCTCCTGACACCTTGCATTCCACATTAACACCAAATAATTTTCTTCAAATTTTCTATTCTTTTCCTTCTTGTCAAATAGATACTTCATCTGTGTCTGCAACTTCATGTTTTGACTTTGGGCCTCTCTCCTTACTTCATCATGTTCACCAAGTTGCTCCATTCTGTCTTCCATGGGCTCAAGAACTTCCACATCTTTCTGTAATACAAACTTGTAGACTAGTAATAAATTCTACAGAGGCATCCTGGCCTATGCTCCATACACTAATTCAAATGGAGATTTTCCAATTTTCCTTTTCATAGTGATCCTATCAGCCCACACAACCAATTTTAACTTTGAATCCCAAGCCTTCTTGTTCTGTCCTAGCATTCTCCTTATAATCTTCAAAATACTTTTATTGCTAGATTATGCTTGTCCATTAGCTTGTGGATGATAAGGGGCTGCATAAGAAATAGTAATGCCAAATTGATTCTAAGTTGAAAAATGGGAAAGATGCAAGTAAAAATACCACGAGATGAGGAAAATGCCAATATAAGGACTCATATGGAGACTCAGGGGGTATGAAAGGTATGCAAAAATCACCAAAATTGGATAGTTCCAATAGTGGCTCTGTCTGGGGATGAATGATAGTCAGATCATTGCAAGGATCCAGAATCTTGGGTGAGCAGACCAGACAAAAATGATGAACCAGTGAGCAGCAATGGAAAGAATGGTAATGGAAATGAATGCAAAGTGGAAGTGAATGTAAAGTGACATGAAATGGAAAATGACAGAATCCTAGACTACTGTGCATGGAAAATAATTTTAAAGAGGATACACAAGAGTTGTCCATGCACTCACAACCCTTAATCCTCTATGTTGCTCAAGAGAAGAAAAGCTTCAAGAATTGCCCATGAACAGGAAATTCTTGATCTTCACCAGCCATATTTTGTAGATAATATGAGTCATCACCCTTCTTTCCAACAACAACAAAAGGTCCTAGCCAAAGAGCTTCAAATTTACCATGCTTTCCTTTCTCCTGACACCTTGCATTCCACATCAACACCAAATAATTTTCTTCAAATTTTCTATTCTTTTCCTTCTTGTCAAATAGATACTTCATCTGTGTCTGCAACTTCATGTTTTGACTTTGGGCCTCTCTCCTTACTTCATCATGTTCACCAAGTTGCTCCATTCTGTCTTCCATGGGCTCAGGAACTTCCACATCTTTCTGTAATACAAACTTGTAGACTAGTAATAAATTCTACAGAGGCATCCTGGCCTATGCTCCATACACTAATTCAAATGGATATTTTCCAATTTTCCTTTTCATAGTGATCCTATCAGCCCACACAACCAATTTTAACTTTGAATCCCAAGCCTTCTTGTTCTGTCCTAGCATTCTCCTTATAATCTTCAAAATACTTTTATTGCTAGATTATGCTTGTCCATTAGCTTGTGGATGATAAGGGGCTGCATAAGAAATAGTAATGCCATACTTATCACAAAAGCTTTTGAATTCATCTGACCTAAAACACATCCCATTATCTATGATCAACCTCATTGGTGTACCAAATTTGGTGATAATGTTGTCCATCAGGAAATTATTAACTACCTTACTTGTAGCTTGCTTAGTTGGGATTGCCTCTACCCACTTAGTAAAATAATCAGTGGCAACTAGTATCCATTTGTGTCCTCCACTTGACTTTTCTTGTATCTCTCCAATGAAATCAATTCCCCATTGATGGAAAGGGGCATCAACTTGCAAGGGTCGAAGTGGCAAAGCACCTTGGTACTTCAATTTTCCAGAAAATTTTTGGCAAGCTTCACATTTTCTCACATGTGTAAAAGAATCATTAAAGACCTTTGGCCAATAATACCCAGCCTTGATAATTTTGTGTGCAATTGTCTTTGATAAATAATGTCCTCCACATACTCCATGCATTTCACTTAAAACATGCTTGGCTTGTGACTCATCTAGACATAATAACAATATGCCATCTCTATTTCTCCAAAACAGATCTCCATCCATGAAGACATGTTTTGATGCTTGCAACTTCAAAGTTCTCTTTTGGTTGTCACTCAATCCATCTGGACATTTCATGTATTTAAGATAATGCATAACATCAGTATACCAAGGAGTGTGCTCAATGCTTGCAATTGCATTCCCTTCTTCTATATTACAGACTTGACTTGCTTCAATATTTGATTATGCCATCAGCCTAGCCAAGCCTTGACCTCTTACTAGCTTAGTGATCTGTATCTCCATGTCAAACTCTTGAATCTTGTTGATCCATCTGCATCTTTTCCCTGTAACTTTAGATTGTGTCAAAATATCCTTGACAGCAGCATGAGGGACATAAGCAATCACCTTGGCTCCAACAAGATATGGTTTGAATGCTTTAGTAGCCTTCACTAATGCAAATGCCTATTTTTCCATTATGTCATACTTCAATTCAGACCCTTGTAATGATTTACTAAAAAAAGACACAGGTTGTTCATAACCACCTTCATTCTTCTAAACATAACAGCAGCAATAGTATGCATTGAGGCAAATGAAAAAATCTGAAAAGGCTTTGTAAACTCTAGAGATTTAAGAATAGGAGCCTCTTTGATAGACTTTTTGATAGACATAAAAGCATCTAAAGCTTCAGCAGTCCAATCCATTTTTTGTCCTTTCTTCAACATTTTTGATATGGGCTTAATGATCTCAGCAAAATTAGAAATAAATCTCCTAACAAAATTAATTTGTCTAAAGAATGATTGTATTGCCTTGATAGTTTTTAGAATAGGAATTTTATCAATAGCTTCAACTCTCTCAGGATCTATTCTAATTCACTCTTTTGAAACAATATTTCCCAAGAGTTTACCTTATGTGACTGCAAAATGACACTTCTTTGGATTTAAACTAATACCATATTCAAGAGCTTTAATAAATACCTTTTCAAGATGTTGCACATGATCTTTAGCCTTCTTCGAATAAGCAGTCAAGTCATCTTGGTAGACCACCATGATAACATTAATCAAATCAACAAATGCTATATCCATAGCTCGTTGAAAAGTTGCTCAAGCATTGGTGAGACCAAATGGCATTCTTATGTATACATATGTTCCCCAAGGAGTTGTGAATGTTGTCTTGTATTGCTCAGATTCCTTGACTTTAACCTGATTGTATCCAGAAAACTCATCCATCATGGACAGCAATTCACACCCTGTCACCTTATGCAATATAGCCTCCATATTGGGTAAAGGATAATTATCTTTGAGAGATGCCATATGTAAATTCCTGAAGTCCACACATAATCTGATATCACCATTCTTCTTTCTCACAAGTACCAGATTTGAAACCCACATTGAATGTCTGATTGGTTTGATAATTCCTCCATCCCAGAGCTTTGTCAATTCTTCTTGCATTTTAGGCTCCAACGTTGGATTTATGGGTCTTTGCTTTTGTCTAAAAGGTTTGGCGTCTGGCTTCAATGGTATTTCATGTTGAAATAAATCTTCCCTGTACACTTTAAGATCTTCATAAGACCAAGCAAAAACATGCTTGTATTTTCAAAGCAACTCTATCAGCATTCTTCTAATTGTAGGGCCGATCTTCTTTCCAATGTATGCCTTTCTTGGTGTCGTCTAAGTCCCTAAATTAATTTCTTCAATATATTCCCTTTTGACTGGTGTTTTCCTTATGAGGGACTGATCATTTCCATCAAACACTCTCTCCAATGCCACTAAGCCTTTAGGAAGCTTATTTGTTTTGAGCTATAAGATCTTCTTGCCAAACATAGTTTGTTTCCCATCTACTTCCTCAACAAAAGCATTGAAATCAATTTCCTGGGCTTCATACTGATCTATGCAATGAAGAAATTTCAAAAGGTCAATAACATCATTGAAGACCTGCCAATTATAAATGTTATCAGGAACAGCAGGCCTTGTCTTGAACTCAATCTGTGATACACCAGCCAATGTGACAATCATCTCTTTTCAGTGCCACATTTGCTAAAAAATCAGCCATTATGTTCTTTGATTTGTTGATCCACTCAATTGAAAATGCATCAAACAACTCAATTGTGTCCCATGCAACATTCTTGTATTGCTTTAATCTTTTGTGCTTTGTTGTATAATTGGATTTAATTTGTGAAACAACCAACTCAGAATCACCAAAAACAGCTAGCAACTTAATTTTGTGTTTCACAACAATGTTCAAACCTGTCAATAAAGCTTCATACTCTGCCACATTGTTTGTACATTCAAATGCCAACAAGAATGAATATTTAAAATTAGTACCTTCAGGGGAAACAAAAAAAATCCCAGCTCCATTACCTTCTTGGCTGCAGGCTCCATCAAAATACATCTTCCAGACATCATTGCAATTCTATGCAGTATGTTTTTCAATTGGATCACTATTGGTTAATTTTGGTTGAGCTGGTTCAATTTTAAAACTTTCAAGATCAACATCACAAAAACAATTGATCTGATCTTGTGGTACACAGTCAATAAGCTAGTGCATTCTTGGTTCTCTATACAACTTGACTTCCCGACCGTTCACTGGAATAGTAGCATAAGATAAATCAAACTGGATATTTCCTCCAACTTCTATTGTCCATTGTCTTGACAGAAGCATCCCAAACTGAGGAGGAGTATCAATCACTGTTATATCTATAATATAAGCCACCTGTGGATAAGTAGCTATCTTGACTTCAACTCCTTTAATAATGCCTACCACAGGAACAGGTTTGTTATCCATTGCATAGCACTTCCCTTCACATGTATCAACCCACATGCCAAGCTATTTCATCACTCCTATTGGCATAATATTTATAGCAGCACCAGAATCTATCATGCAATTTCTCAGTAGTTTGTTATTTATAAGCAATGTGGTGAAGAAAGGATCCACTTGTGGGGAGGTTGTTAAAACATCACCAAAGCAGACTTCTGAATTGTTTATCTTTTCCTACCTATTGACTTCTTAAGAATTCATGTGTTTTTCATTCCCATTTGTAATCAATTGAACAACATTATCTTTGTCTTCCTTAATTTTCATCAATTCAAGTAGTGGGACATAAATATTTACCTAGGATAATGCATGTGTGAAGTCAAAAGAGGAGCTCTCCATCTTAACAGTCTTCTTCAGCTCTGATGTTTCTCCATTGTTTTCTTCTTTTTCTTTTTTATTAGGTTGATCAAACTTTTGCATCTCCTTGTCTAATTCTTCAACTTTCTGCTTTTGGACAGGCTTCTCTCCATTTTTACCATGTTGTTTATTTTCTACCTTTTTCATAAGTTCTTGTGTTGCTTTCTGATCTTTCATAAAAATTCCCCCAGGCACGCCTTCCATCTCATTTACTTTTTTGTTTCTCAACCAGTATTTACTTCTTGCTTCTTCAACTGCTGCAACAGTGAGTCTTTCTATTTCTTCTTTGGTGAGTCTTCAAATATTACTTTGAGCAGGTGCCTCAGCTGAATGTGGCTCTGTAAAATATTCTTTAGAATAAAAAAGGATCTGTTGTTCAACCATATAGACATTATATTTCTGATTTGAAACATCATATTCATAACCTTCATCCTCAAAAGATGAATAATCCTTCTCAGCATGGTAAAAGGTATTTGAATTCAAGTAGACCTTGTGATCTTCTCCATTATTCTCCATCAACATTCCCTCTTCTTGCATCATTTGAGCTATAGCACAATAGTCCAGAGAATGTGGCTGATTACAAACTTCACAGAAGTAATTATTACTCACCATGTAAGTTCCCTTTTTGCTCAATAGATCAGGAGTCTCCTTACTTCTAGGCCTGGCTGTTATAGGTTTCCCATCTTTCCAATCTATATTGTAAGGCATATCATGCAACCTTGGCCTTTCATTTCTGTATGTATTCTATTGTCTGTACTGATAATTATTGCTTTGATGAGGAGGCCTTGGGTTGTCTCTTTTATTAATTATACTAGCAGCCTTCTTGTTGTTTTCAATTGTCAGTGCTATCTTCTGTGCTTCAGCCAAATCTCTTGGGGATCTACTTCTCAATTCATACCCTATTCTCATTAATTCATGAAGAGCTACATCTAGAGCATTTTGATTCCCATATTGCTCTAAGAGTTTGTCTTGAAATTCTTGGAGAGAATTAATTGATAATGCTAGCAGGCTGTTGAACCAATCCCTGGCATCTTCAAGAAGTGACATCATGAACAGCTTCATGTGTAAATCTTCATAAGGCATATCTATGTCTTGGACGAAAATATTTTTACTCTTTAAATGTTCTTCAGTTGTGATTGCATTACTCCCTGTAAATTTGGGCACCATATTCCTCCAACTACCATCCATAGGGTGAGGATATAACTAAAAACCAGCTAAATCAAACTGTCTGATCATGGTTGCATGCTGGTGAGGGGGAGGAATAGGTGGATGCTGATACTGACACATGTGATTATTGTACTATGTGTTATCCTGAGGGATATAATGCTAACTAGGAGGATTATGCATACCTGTATGCTATGTAGGAATGCGAGGTGGATGATTTGGCTGCATGTAGTGATTCCCTATCTGATTGTGAGGAGCATTTTGTTGATTGGAGGGCCCTGTGCTATGATCACTCTACTTGTGAGGTGGGACATACTTTGGGCCACCAGCTGTCTGATCAGTAATTTGGGATTTCTACAATTTAGCCTCTAGTTCCTTTATCTTTTTCTCTTTTAGTTCCAACTGTGCTTTTACTTCATCAGGAATCGAGAGCTCATGGTTTCCTTTAGGAGTTTCATGATTACCCTCCATCCTTTGCTCATATTCATGCTGAATTCTGAGTCGTTCAGGGTCAAGTCTAGCTTCAAACTCTGCCTATTTCTTAGCTTCAAACTCAGCGTATTTCTGAGAATCATGAAAAGAAAAAGGATTTCCTTGATCTTCAGGGGTACAAAGTTCTGCACTTGAATCATCTCTCCATGTATCAAAGCAATTATATGTTTCACCCTGTGCTCTTGGTGCTTTACCTTTTTTTGTTATGCACATGTCCTCATTTATGCCTTTTCCCTTATCAGCTCTGTCATTTTTATGTGTCCACTTACTGCTACTAGCAGAAGCTTTAGTATGACCTCATCTGTACTAATATCTTCTTCCATTCATGATGAATAGCTACAAAATTTATGTCAAAGTCGCCACTCACTTTTATCAAAAAATGAGAAAAAGGTTTGATACTTTTTATTCCCAGTGGAGTTTGTGCAAGATTTCTGACTCTATGATTAAGGCCTTGATTCTGATTGTTCCCCAGTGGAGTCACCAATTTGTTAGCTCTCCAAAATGTAGGAAAGATACCTCAAGAGGCTGCCAATCTCTTGATACGCTTCAGGGTAATAGACAAAATCGAAAGAATTCAATCTTCTACACTTTAGGTGCTGCAAGACCTGGGTAGGTGTACCTCTCTGAATGGTGCAGACTTAATTTGTGATTATCTTCTTAAAGCAATTTGTTCACAATGGCAATGGGAGGTGAACAAATGAAATCCAACTTGAAAACAGTAACAATATTCTGATCTGAATCCCAAAATGAATGCTTGACTAATAGATGTAAAGAAAATTGAATAAGTTTAAATAATGAAGTGCAGAGACTAGTGCCTTGTTGGCTATGCGGAGTTAAATGAGATCAAGATGAGCAACACTTATTTGAGAAAATTTAAGTTATCTAGCATAGATTATGCCTACAACTTGTATAAACATGCAAAAATATGATAACTAAGCTCTACTTGAATAATCCAATTGAATCTCTCTAATTACTGTGATTAACTAAAAGGATTTAGTCTTTACTTGAAAGAACCAATCAATCGATCACACAAGTATAGCAAACGAGCACTGATAAATTGAATACAAACTTGTCATATCAATTTAAACAATCAGAAAGAATCCATCCTAGAGACAACTTAGCAATTCTCTTATTAAATTCAATAGATAATTGATACCAGACATGTGCAGCAACATCAATTGACATTCATAAATACCTCCATTTTAGAACATGCATCATAGCCTCTGATTTGATAAATTTACTATTCTATATCCATACAATTTTCCTACTGTATCGAATAACTAATAACTGGTGTTGTTTTACAATTACAAAGGTGCCAATTTATATACCAACATGAGAAAATAAAACATATTGAAATATCATGTCGTCCCTCCACAAGATTCAGGCTCCAATTGAGCTGGCCTGCAATGGTCATCAAATGTATACATGTCGGCCACAGCATTCAAATTTCTATTTTTATTCGCCGGTGAACCAGTCACCAAGACAACACAGAAGGTATGTCGAAGGCAACTGTATCGCCAATCGTTAATCATCCTGCATTCCTCTGTTCCTCCTGCTATTCGATTTCACCGTAACAAACTGTTTGCTACGCCAAAGTCAATAAGTATCCATTTGTCTTCTTTATGTTTCGGTATAGCCCTATGATATCGGGGAGATATCATACAGATGACAAAACATTATATCAAAATGTAATTCTTCACATGCTTTCATTCGTTGAGATGCCAGATATCTCAAACCGATGAGTTCCTTTGGTTTTGATCACAGTCGTTGTAACATTCTGACATCGGCAAGACCTCTTGTAGATTACTATGTTTCACCAAAAGTCTTCAACCATCCCAAGTCGCTGAGACAAAATATTTTTCCTGCCGACGAGGATCCTCTGTCGCTATAACCTTGAACCCTCAGTGAGACATCTTGTAGAGTAAATTGCTATACTGAAATAACTGAGCTCACACCTGTTCGCCAAGACATAGCCAGTATCTCACTGAAAGTCGTTCAGTAGAAACCCTTTAGTAACCCGTCGGTGAGACACATATACTTCACCATGATCTCCTGCCACAAACACATGCCTTTTCCTATGAACCACCATAAGGATAGTCGGGGAGACATACAAAATTCAGTGAGATACTACCCCGATAGCCAAAACATATGCCGATAGATGTCTCCATTGTTGCCAAAACAATATGAACGTTATGCCAATAGCCCACAGGTGAAATCTAGTCATTGTGACAATACAAAGGTCTTGTTGAACGCCACCTGCATACAAACTTCAATCGTTGTGACATCAAATGAGTCTTGCCGATAGGCAACACAGACTCATGCAAGCGGAAAAAGAAAAATTGATTGGGGAGACAAAAATGAACCTACACCAATAAGGACCAAATGTGGAAAATGCAAACATAGATGAATTCTAAGTGGGAAAACAGGCAAGATGCAAGTAAAAATACCATGAGATGAGGAAAATTCCAATAGAAGGACTCATAAGGAGACTCTGGGGGTATTAAAGGTATGCAAAAATCATCAAATTTTGATAGTTCCAACAGATTGATCTAATGAAACCAATGTCTAAGAGTTTCTTGAGTTCTGCCTTGACTAATAAAGCAATCTATGGGTGCATTTTTCTCAATTTTTGTTTCACTGGTTTGGCACCTAGTTGTAAGGGGAAGTGATGTAGAACAAGTTTAGGATCCAAACTAGGCATTTCTGCATATGACCAAGCAAAATTTATCTTTCTCTGTGCAAAGAAGTTGTGGAATTTTGGTTGTTCTTTTGTTGTCAATGACACTGCAAAATAAACCAGTCGAGGATTCTCTTATGTACCTATGTTGACTTCTACTAATTCTTTAATGAGCATGGGTGACTTTTCTTGTGAAATGGGAAGAATGTTCAAACCTCCATCCTTAGGTGCCTCAGAGAGGTTTTTTCCTTCGGATGCGTCCTTTCTTTTTACTTTTTCATTTTCTAGAGGTGCCTTTCGGTTTTCACCTAGAGACTCGTCCTTTTTATCTTGTTTATTCTTTTTCTCATTTTTGTGATTGGAGGGTTGAACAGATTCCCCAAAATATGCTTTGTTTTCCAAATCAATGGTAAAACTAGCCTTATGGTCACCATGAGGTATGCCTTCTCATAATCCCAGGAACTCACCAATTGCTTCGTCATTCTCAAAAACATCTAAGATGGGTGTGTCTTGTTGGTCCCAATCAATGAGTTGGGGATAAACTAAAGGCATCTCATCGTTAGAGTTATCAAAGTTTAATGGGGTCAAGGTAAAGACTGAGTTGTTCATATAGTCACAAAAATATTGTACTAAGTCCTCTTTGCTCTTTGGTTTAGGTTTAGGTGGATTGAGAGGTGGGCCTAATTCCAAGGTTTGGTTATTTGAAATAGATGTATCAAGCTGTCAAGAGGTAGGATCCAATGCCTCCCAATAGTAATGTTTAAACCATTCTTCTTTGGTCATATTCTTTGGTGGATAGGAATTCAATGGATTTGGTGAGGATCTCAACATTAAGTCAAGTTCTCCAAATAGCTTTTCAAGGTCCATGGAAGAAGTAGAGGATAAGGAATCCCAATCATATTCGTTTGAGTCAGGTGAGTCACGGTGATATTGGTCAGATGGTTCATGAGATGTCTCAATATCTTCTAAAGCACTTACTTCCTCAATTAAGGGTGATGTGGTACTAGGAATGCCAATCTGAATTAGTTGAAACCCTAGCCCCAAACCTTTTTGCCATTGAGAAACAAAGATTGGTTCAATCCTTCCATCTTGATTCAAGCCTAACCCGCTCTGTCCATCATATCCCTTGCCCTGCATAATTTTGAAACTTTTTCCATATAGATCGGTAGGAATGTGAGCAAGTAAGAGAGGTTCTTCATTATCTTCCTTTTACAACCAAGAAGTGACATCTTCTATATCTATGGCCTCTTTGATTAATTCACCTCATTTAGTGAAATTTGTTGTGGGAGGAATGTGTATAGTGACAATAGATTGTCTCCTATCTGATGTAGGTAAACTGTATGACTTAGGAGGAATCAAATGGCTAACACAATAAGATGTCTTCATGTAATACTCTCCACAACCCTTGTATTGGATCTCAACCCTAGGAGTGGTAGGAATTGAGGGAGAAATAGATGTTCGAGTGAGTGTGGATGGATCAACATAGGGAGATGGATTGGATGATGAGGCCTCTTGGTTTACTGGCACTTGGCGTTGAGGTATCTCTTTTAGATTGGTGCAGTATTGGAATGGGTCTGGGTCACCATCTATAGTTATTTCAGTGCCATTGTAAGGGAATTTGAGACACTGATGATATGTAGAAGGGACTACTTTCATGGCATGAATTTGAGACACTGATGATACGTAGAAGGTTATAAGGAAGGTTGAGATCCAAGACCTAGAACTTTGTTTCCATTACCGCAGGACCAATTCTAATAGGAAGTGTTACCACCCCCTTTGATTTTCATTCCTCGTCATCATAAGCTTTTATGACAATACTTTTTCTGGTGTCTATGCAAGCTTCTAAGAAACCTAATGCCTTAATTAGTTTTAAAGTGCACAGATTTAACCTTGCTCCTCTGTCTACCAAGACTCATCTAACTTTGGTGTCATCAACAAGGACTTCAAGATATCATTATGATTCATCTTTTTAGTTGTGTAGTCTTGTTCAGAAAATGTGGCATGATGGTTATTGGTCAAGTAGTTGACCATTTCCAGGAAATGATTGACATCAAGATCATTAGGGACCATGGTGTTTTGTAAGGCCTTATCTAGAATAGACCAATGCTTAGGGGAAATACGCAACAATTCCAATATTGAGATTTGGGCTGGGGTCTTCCCCAACTGGTCAAGTAGGTTATACTATGACTTAGAGGGTTGTGGTGTTTGCTGCGATGGAGGACCTTGAATAGTGATCTCTGTACGACAAGTGTTGAACGCACACTCAGGATTTGTATTGATAGTAATGGTATTTATATTCTCTTCGGCGATGTGAAGGAAATGAATGGTTTTTCCACTACTATAATCATGCTTAATAGTTGCATATTTGGTTGAAATATTGGTCTTAGTACTCAAACTGGGGACACTTCCTTTCCCATGGTCATGTAGTGGATCAGAAAAGACTCAATGATCAGTGTTTGATGACTTTTGTTTCTATCCACTAGGTTCAATTATTCTCCTTTCAACAAGATCCTATATGATATTCTTCAATTGGCGAAAATTTTGTAGGTTATGTCCCTTAGTTCTATGATAATCACAAAAGGCATTGTCTTCCCACCAAACTAGTTTAAACTATCCTAGATCATATTGTCTTGGCTCTTGAGGTTGTATGAGATTATGTTGTAACAATTGTTTGAATACAGACTCGATGGGTTCCCCTAAGGGAGTGAACTCACATCTTTGAAACCTTCTTTGTTGTTGCGGACGTTGAGTATTTTGGACCATTTTGGAAGGTTGATTGACAGCATTAAGGGTATTGGCAGAAGTGTTAGGTCCTCGTAATGTGATGAGTGGTCTACTTGTACAGTCTTAGCATCAACTACCCCATCATTGGTGACGTTTTTGTTGCTAGACCAAAATCTGTTTCTGTCATTGGGGGTCTTTTGCATGATTGGATTTCTATTGGATGTTGATGTCTTAAGTTCTCCCTTTTCAATGAGATCCTTTTCTATTATAACCCCTTTTTCCACTAGTTCCAAAAAAGATGTACAACAATGTACCCTTAAGTTACTCCTTAGTATTGCATGGAGGTTTTCCTGGAACATAGTAACTTTTTGTTTTTCAGGTATCTCGACAGGGCACCGGCTAGCTATAGTCCTCCACCTCTGGAAGAAAGCGATAAAATTTTCACCTTCATCTTGTGTTGTCTGACACAAGGTTGCTATATTTATCTTGTGGTCTATGTTGAAGGAGAATTGCTCCACAAATTTCTCAACTAGTTCACCCCAAGATTTGATGCTAGAGTCTAGACCTAAAAACCACTCTAGTGCAATTCCTACAAGACTTCTTGGAAATAGTCTCATAAGATATGTGGGTTCATAGGCGAAATCTATGCATATGGTAGAAAATTCCCTTATATGTTCTATTGGATTATGTTTTCCATTGTACTTAGGGAGATTCAGTATGAGATATCCGTGAGGAAAGGGGTCATATACAATGATCTATCAAAGGGAAATGGACTATGTCCTTTGTTGAAAAGGATTTCTTAGTTGACACCGGCATGTTATCCATTTACGTTTGTAGTGCATGCATTTTTGTTTGTAAGACGTCAACTTGGGTCAAGGATGTACTAGGCGGATTATGCAGATCCATGTATGTATTCTGAAATCCAAATTCTCGTGATGGGTTTCGATTGAATGTTGGTATTTGAGGTGGGTTTGGATTCAAAATGTTGGTAAACCTATTATGGGTCAAAATCTGCATAAAATGGTTTTGACTCAGGATCTGTGTGAATGGATTTTGACTACCAATCTGGGAGAAAGGATTCTGATTCAGAATCTATGTAAATGGATTCTGATTGCTAGTCTGGGCAAAGGAATTCTGATTCAGAATCTTATTGCCATATTGGAATGAGGGAATACCTCCTATTTGTGCAATTTGCAGTATAGTACTGGTGACTTGAGCACTAGGTATGTCCATCGACTATGGTATGGTACTCGTGACACTAGTAGTAGATATGGCTGTTGACTGTGGTGTGGTACTCGTGACATTGACATATGGTGTAGAAGCTAACATTTTAGGTCTTTTACTCCCAACAAGAGGATCGAAGGGAGTGGATGATGATGCCCCTACAGTGAAATTAAATCTTGATGTCATGCTAGACATACCGAAGGGAGACATATGGACTATTGTACTCTATGTAGGTGTACTAGATAGTATGGTTGTGCTCACCTGAGGTATAGTAGTACTAGTAGTTGTATTTTTCCCTTGTGTAGGTTGAGTTTGTAAGGTACTAATATTGAATCCTGCAGGTAAGGTAGCGCCTTCAGCTAGCAATTTGGCTAAGTATCATTGATGATAGTTTGCTAGGTATTCATCTACAAAAGAGGAAAACTCAGGGTCCTATGCAGCGGCCTCTATGTCCTCTACTATAATGTGCCCTTAAGTGTTTCTAGTGGTGAATTTTTCCAGTAAAGTCTTGTGAGGTCTTGAGGAAAATGGGTTGATGAATTCATTTGGGTTCGATATTTTTTCTCTCTTTTCTCTTAGACCTAGTTTCAACCATGTAAGACAAGCTCAATATGCAGGAAATGCAAAACTACGTCTATGGATAGTATGACTCTAGTCTATGTTTTTGGGATTTCTTGAATGCAAAATAAGGAATTTTCTAAAATGACACTAGTCTAGAATGACAATATCTAAAAATGAAAAGTCCAACTAAGCTTCTAAGGTAATCAATTTCGTAAATCTAAGATAAGGGTACTAACTACCTAAAGTCTAACCATGGTGTCAATTTAGTTATGTCAAGGAACCATTGTACGACAATGATCAAAGATAACTTGAGTCTCCTAACTAGACTGATGAACTAGGTAGACTCTCTATAGGACAAAGGATAAGATGATAGGACTAGGTTCAATGACATATTTTGTTAACACTATGATTTTTCTAGATTATAGATGATGGACCTATCCTAAAGTTTGTAAAAGTGACCTTCCTAGAAGTTTAATCTCAGGGTAATATGTACTCTAAGATGAAACTAACACTTGAACCTAAGAAAAGTATAGTTATGACTAAATGATACCTAAAGGATGAAAAATTGAGCAAATCATTTCAAGTTTTGTTCAATGACTGCTTGTGGAAAGACAACTAAAACTGATATAACCATGTTGACTAGACATTGACCATGAATTCTAACTTTCTGATAATCAGGCAAATGCGTTGTATGATTTCACAGATGCGGTTAAGTTTAACACTTGCAGTTAAGTTTTGTAGTTGTGGTTAAGTTTCATAGTTGTAGTTTTCGGATGATCAATTATGTGTTTCTGGTAAATGTTTAGTGTCAGACTCTGGCAGATGCGATTAAGTTTTTAACAGATGCAACTCGTAATGACACTTGTGACTCAGAATATGACACATGTGGTTTTTCACAAATCAAGTGCGAGTTAATCTAGCAGATGCGACTCTACGCTAAACAGATGCGACTCGAAGTTAAATAGATGCGACTCTAAAGATCAATTGTGACTTTTTTGGTGAACAGTTGTGACTCTCTGTGTATTTTCAGTGATTTGAGATACAAAATTGACATTGTTTTCTATGATCAAATTCTGGTAAACAAAAACAATCATAAGACAAAATATTTTTAGTTTGATTTTGGACTCAAAGAACATTTAATTTTACAACAAATAAGCACATCCTAATAGGCCAAAAGGCCAAGGGTATGTATACTTGGTATAGCCCACCGAAATACCCCGGATTGGTGATAAACACCTTTCCTTCTTGAGAGTGGATAGCTTAGAAGTTTGGTGGCATTGGCTCCCCTCCATGGCTCATTAATGTCATTCAACCATGCCAACCTCAAATTCTTTGGGCAATGAACTCCCAAAAACTATTATCTCTACTCAAGGGGATCAATAGTGAGTGTCTTCGGGCATGATACTATACCTTGCACTATACCAAGCAACGACCAAAAAATGGTTGGTCTCTAAAACAAAAGGTGTTTAGTATGAGCATTCCATTCGTAGGGCACAATCCATGTGACGAGAGTCCCCTTTTGGATCCTTCTCGTCGCAACCATACATGTGATTCTTGGGATTTCCCCATGAATCCACTTTTATATACCGGCTGGAAGTCCCTTGGGTTCAGGGTGCTACTGGTCTGAGTCGTCTTGGGGTGAGCACTTTTTCCAACCAGAACGGGCCCAAGTTCTAGAGTTGGTAACCATTTTGCTTACACTTAGGATCTCATGGATGTGCAAGGGGAGAGGATACTTTGATGTACCAAGTCATGAGGGTGATTACACAATTGTGCTTTCACACCAAACACAATAGACACTTCTTAATTTTAATCCAAATGAAAGATTTGCTACACTACCAAACAATCTGTTTCAAAAATTTAACTAAGGTCTTTGACATGCATTCTATAGAAAGATTCATTAGTAGTTTTCAGTATTTTCTTCGTCAATTGTCCTACAAAAACCCATTAACTCCAAAAATAAAAAGCCCACATGTTGAAAATATGATATTAGTAACACACAAATCAATTGAAAATTTTAGATTTCTGAAAATAGAAACAAAAGGAACATACCAGTCAATTGCATTGTTATTTTACCAGTCAGATGTATTGATGTTCTCTGCAATTGCATTCTCAGTATTTTACCAGTCAGTTACGGTTCAGGAATTTGCAGATGAGTCAAAAAATTTCAGATGCATCATTTCTGGTGTCAGATGAGGTTCAGAAATTCAATTGCATTGCTTCGTCAAACTAATACGTCTTCGAATGTCAATTGCAGCATTTCATCAACCTGATGCGTCGTTCTATATGAAAAACCTGCAAAAATCAAAATAAAATTCCACAGATACGCGAAGATGGTGTCTTCATTTCGAGTTCACCAAATGTAACGTCTAGAAAATGTAGAAAGAAACAGATCAGAGCAAACATGCAATCTAAATCTAAATGCAATCTAAGTTATATCAACAAAGTACAAAGGAATTCAAAACATAAATAAAGAAACAATCTCACTCAATCTACATTCTTCCATGATTTATCTCATTGTCCTTCTCTGTTTCGCTTATAGTAGTATAATTTCCCTCAGATTTTCAAAGGTTCGTGAAAGTATAGCCTATGATAGTGATTTAGCAAAACATCAAAGATTCAAGATAGGTGCTCCAAAAAGTCGTAAGATTTTGAGAGAGATTGGAATAAAGAATTATAGATCAATTCATAGAAAATTGATTATTCGAATGACAGGCTAGGATTGAAAGATCAAAAAATAGTTGAGATTGACTGATTAGTCATGCATTATGATAACAACTAGTAATGACATGAGTGATATAAATTAGAAATAGAATAAAATATTAAATAAATAATTTAATTTTCTAGTTCGGTATTCGAAAATAGAAGAATTATCTTTGCATGACAAAGATGAAGATGGATTAAAGCAACTCTTCTTCAAATGCACGCACAAGATTTAATTAATTAAATAGGAATATTTAATTAATCCACATGTACACGCAAATGAGTTAGAACTGGACAATTGAATGATTTGACGAAGAGATTACTCGAGAATGCCACTTAGACATTAAATCAAGAGTTAAGTGAGCGATTTGAATAGATCTTTGAGTCGAGTAAAAGTGAATACTTAGATAACTCACAATTATCTAAATATAGAGGAATGCGTTAAAATAGAATTCATGAATTAAATAATTCATTTAATTCAATATTTGATATTTGAAGAATAATTAAATAAATAAGATTTATTTAATTAAGTGATGAAGTGATTTAAATGAATAATTAAATAAATAAAGAATTTATTTAATTATAGTTGAAGTATGATAAAGAGTAAATTAAATAAGAATTTATTTAATTTGACAAGAAGGATAAGGTTGATTAGTAACATAATTAAATAAAAAGCGTTTATTTAATTAATCAGATAGAATAAAGAAAAGTGTGAATTAATTAAATAATTAAGATTATTTAATTAGTAGAAGAATTAACAGGAGAATTAATGTTAAGATGAATTAATTAAATAATTAAGATTATTTAATCAATAGAAGAATACAAATTTTGAAGAATATTTAAGTCATAGGCATAAACCAGATTTTGGTGTCTACATAAACATTACTATTGGGAATCTCTTGATCCTACCTCTTGGCAACCTGATAAATCTGTTTCAGATAACCAAACCTTGGCATTAGGCCCACATTAGAATCCATCTAGCTCTAAGCAAAAGAGCAAAGAGGACTTGGTACAAAACCTTTCTGATTATATGAACAACTCAGTCCTTACCTTGACTCCTTTGAACTTTGGTAACTCTAATGATGACATGCCCTTAGTTTATCCCCAACTCATTGATTGGTACCAACAAGACACACTCATCTTAGACATTTTTTAGAATGACGAAGAGATTGTTGAGTTCCTAGGACTAAGAGAAGGCATACCTAGTGATGATCACAAGGTTGGGTTTACCATTGACTTGGACAAAAAAGTATATTTTGGGGAATCTGTTCAACCCTCCAGTCACAAAAATAGGAAAAAGAAAGAAAAAGATAAAAATGATGAGTCTATAGGAGAAAACCGAAAGGTGCCTTTAGACAATAAAAAAGAAAAAATAAAGGACACATCTGAAGGTGATAACCTCTCTGAGGCACCTATGGATGGAGGTTTGAATATTCTCCTTATTGCATAGGAAAAGTCACCCACACTAGTGGAAGAATCAGTGGAAGTTAGCATAGGTACAAAAGAGAATCCCCGACTAGTATATTTTGTAACATCATTGACAAAAGAAGAGTAGCCAAAATTCCACAACTTCTTTACACAATGATAGATTAATTTTTCCTGGTCCTATACAGACATGCCTAGGTTGGATCCTAAACTTGTTCTACATCACTTTCCCTTACAACCAGGTGTAAAACCAGTGAAACATAAATTGAGGAAAATGCACCCACAGATTGCTTTACTAGTCAAGGAAGAACTCAAGAAACTAATAGATGTTGGTTTCATTAGATTTATGCAGATTGGATTTCCAATCTTGTACCAGTCACTAAACCAACTGGAGGCATCCGCATCTGCACAAATTTTAGAGATATCAATAAGGCTTTCCCTAAGGATGACTTCCCTCTACCCAACATTGACATGATAGTAGACATGATAGCAGGATACAAGATTTTATCCTTTATGGATGGATTTTCAAGGTATAATCATATCAGAATTGCAACTGAAGATCAACCTAAAACAACTTTCACATGTCCTTGGGGAACTTATTGCTGGAATGTTATGCCCTTCAGACTCAAAAACACTGGAGACACCTATCAGCGAGCTATGACTACTATTTTTCATGACCTCGTACACACTCTTATGGAGGATTATGTCGATGACCTTATTGCTAAATCGCTGACAAGGGTTAATAATTTAAATGTTTTAGACAAGATATTTCAAATACTAGAAGAGTATAAAGTGAGACTAAATTCAAAGAAATGTGTTTGGAGTGAAATTAGGAAAGCTTTTAGGTTACATCATTTCTAGAAGGGGCATTGAAGTGGATCTGGATAAGGTAAAAGAAATCATAGACATGCCTCCACCATCTAATCTCAGTCAGCTAAAGACACTACAAGGGAGACTACAATCCATCATAAGATTTATAGTGCAGTTAGTAGATAAGACACATCCCTTTCAACATTTACTTAGAAAAGGAATACCCTTTGTATGGACAGGTAAATGCTAGGAATCCTTTCAACTGATTAAGGATTATCTACTTACACCACTAGTCTTAATGCCACCTATTGAGGGACGACCACTAATTCTTTATATTTCAGCAACCCATTCATCACTCGAAGCATTTCTTGCACAAAATGATGATGAAGGTCATGAAAGGGTAGTATACTATATCATTCAGACTTTGGTAGGTT
This sequence comes from Sequoia sempervirens, assembly GCA_007258455.2. Lineage (NCBI taxonomy): Eukaryota > Viridiplantae > Streptophyta > Pinopsida > Cupressales > Cupressaceae > Sequoia > Sequoia sempervirens. The sequence continues at coordinate 861,851,074 of VDFB02281492.1, read as the reverse complement.
ATGAGCTCAAATACAGTACCATTGAACGTGCTTGTCTTGTAGTAGTATTTGCTACTCAAAAATTAAGGCACTATATGCTAAACCATCAAACAATGTTGGTTGCAAATATAGATTCTTTAAAATATCTTCTAAGCAAAGCAGCATAAACAGGGTGACTAGCCAAATGGGTAATGATACTTAGTGAGTATGATATCTTGTATGTAGAGAGAAAGGCTATTAAAGGACAAGTCATTGTTGATCAGTTAGCTGATGCACCGATACAAGAAGATCACCCTTTAGTTGCAAATTTTCCTGACGAGTTTATATTCACCATTGACACAAACACAACATGGAAACTATAGTTTGATGGGTCTCATATAAATCATGGTTCAAGGGCTGGTATACTGTTTATCACACCATAGGGTGATTCTATCCCTAAGTCATTCAAGATTGCATTTCCATGTACCAACAACATAGAAAAATATGAAGCTTTTGTGACAGGATTACACATGGTAGTCAAATGGAAAATCAAGCATCTACAAGTTTATGGTGATTCTTAACTAGTAATCCGATAGGTAAATGATGACTATGAAACTAAGGATGAAAAGCTTGCTCCCTACAAACACATGGCAAATAGTTTTAAGGAGTACTTTGACAAGGTTGAATTTCATCAAATACCTCATGTTCTAAACATGGTAGCAGACGCCATGGCTACTATTGCTTCACTCCTTGACATACCAAGCAGCGTTCCTAAGTTCAAGTTTTTGGTAGAATAGCTTTTGGTCCCTACCTACAACATTCCCGGTTAGGAGATGGTGTGTGAGATTGTTGGTCATGATTCCCCATGGTATAAAGATATCTATGACTACCTCCATGCCAAAATCATACTCCCTGACCTTTCTAATAACCAACGTAGGACATTCCTTCGCAAGTCAGCCAAATACACCACCGTCGAAGATACCCTTTATAGGCGTGCCTTAGACAATACCCTGTTGATATGTCTTGATACTGACAAAGCACAAGCAACCTTGCATGGGGTACATGAGGCTATATGTGGATCCCATTCTAGTAGTCCTACCTTAGCTAAAAATATTATGAGACTGGGTTACTATTGGCCTACCATGGAAAAGGACTCATATGTCTTTTTGAAGAAATTTCACCAATGTCAGGTACATGGAGATTTGATACATGTGTAGACATCTAAATTTAATCACTTCCATACAATTAAATTTACTCCCTTTTTGTCTACCATATTAAAATATTAATTTGTTAAATTAATATTACATCTTTTATCTCATATCTGTGAAGTATTTGATTTAATAATTAAATGCTTTATCTTTCATCTTCTTCTTCTCTAAATTAAATAAATACACTAATTTATTTAATTTAGTCATTTTTCCTCTTTTGATTTAAAACCAATTTAAAATTCTTCACTTTCTCTCTCCTTGTCACATCCTCCATAATCTTGCCTTAATCTGAATTAATTTAATTAATTCATGATTATGATGTGCATCCTCTTAATCAAAGATTAATGTCACATCCTCCTACATTTTCCACTTGCCTCTAATCTTCCATTAATTAGCCTAATCCAATATTTGTACAACCTTAACCAAGGTCATTAGCCAGATTTAGCACCACTTTTTAGCCATTCTTTGCATTTACCTTCTTTTGGCATTGACTCCCTTTCCCATGTGAATTTTTAATTCACATTTATTTATCCTAGATTCCCCTCATTTATATGTGAATTTTTAATTCACATTCCATCCTTCCAAGGCTTCTAGAACCTTGGACTTGTCACAATCTCCACATGTGACCAAGTCCCACCTTTTTGGAGCCCACTTTTTATCCTTTAGATTCTTCTAAGAGTGTGAATTTTTAATTCACATTTATGTTTTCAACCACCTTTCCTTTTTCCATGTAGATTTTTGAGGAATTCCAAAATTCCTCAAATGTCCCTTTCACTCCCACTTGGGGACAAGAAATCCCTTTTTGAGGAAATCTTCTCACTCCCCAAGGTGCTTGTCCTTCCTTCACTCCATGTACCTTCTTGGCACCTCACTTACACCTCATCTTCTCTTGGCCACTTCACCATCCACATGTCAAGATGTGAGGGCTTGTGGGTTCTCAACCCACCATAGCCCTTCATCTTGATCTTGTTGGATGCATCTTGACCATTGAATTCTCTAGAGAATTCAAATTCTTCTATAAATATCCCCTCCTCAAGGGCATTTTTAACACTTAGTCATTTGATAACTACATGCTACCAATTTGCATTCTCATTCATTCACTATCATCTAGCTATTCACTCTAATCACTTTGCACATCCAATCTTGCATTTAGTCACTCAAGGTGCCATCTAAGGAGCACACAAAATCATCCCAAGCAAAGGTCAATCAAGGAGTCGTCAACAGCAAGGAGGGTGAAATCATTTACATCTTGTTTTATCCATTTTCCTTCTTGTTTTATCACTCTTTTGGCTAATCTTGAGGTGTCCTTAGTCTTTTATCACTTGCATTTTAAGTTATTTTGCACATTAGAATAGGATAAAATTCTTAGGTTCATATTTCTGGCATGCCCGGTGGGACCCACAAACGGGTTCTTGCATTTAACCTCCCTTTTTGTTAAGAATTTTGTAGGAAAAGGTCACAGAAAGGCGGCAGCACCCTCTACTTTACCGCAGAAAGGCGATAGTGCCCTCTTGTCCACTACAGAAAGGTGGCAGCGCCCTACATATGTCAATTTCATGTTCTTCTAATAGTTTGTTGTAGTTAGGTGTGTACTTAGAAGGTTTTTCTAAAACTTTCTTGTAGAGGGGTGGATACGCCCTTTTATTTTGAAGGGTTCTTTTTCTCTAACATCTTGTTGCAGAAAGGTGGAAGCGCCCTCTAACCTTTTGCTGCAGAAAGGCGGCAGTGCCCTCCAACCTTTTGTTGCAGAAAGGCGGCAGGGCCTTCTACTTTACCGCAAAAAGGTGGCAACGCCCTCTACTTTACCGCAAAAAGGCGGTAGCACCCCAAAACAGCACAGTTTGGAAGGTAAAACAGTCATTTTGGCTTCGTTTTTGCTCTCATTTTCTGCTATTGTCAAGTAAAAACCCTCTAACATTGTTTTGGCAAGGATATTGGTATTTTTTGCTAACGTTTTTGCAGCGTATTATGGCATAATTGACCAAGGATGAAGAAGAAGACAGCTAACATTTATTTGCAGGGCCATATATTTGATCAAATTTTCAAAAATTATCCTTGTTGTTTTGGAACATAGTCTAATTAGGTGGAGTAAACTTCATTGCTTGTTGTGATTATTTGCTCTTGTGTTACCCAAGGGGGCATTAATTTGTTTTCACTTTCCCCTTGCACTTCGTATGAGTCTGGGGAGTAGTTGGAAACAGTGTCTTCTTTTTAGTGGGACCTGCTTGAGGATTTCATCACCCTAAGGGACGATTCCAACCACGCGTACCGATGGGGTATATAAAGGGGGGAGAACAAAAGTTGTACCCCAATCCAGTTATGTCATAATTGGTGGAGCGTCGAAGCTAGGGTGATACCTAGATAGACGTAAAGAGTTGGTCCGAGCCTTTCAGTATCTCGCTGGGGTTCTCAACTCACGCTTGTGATAGACTGGTGTTCACGGTTGTGCCTCACATACCGAGAGTATATAGAGGACTCCCTAGAAGCCTTGTGCATCCTAGATTAAGACCTTGCCTGGCCATACCCTTAATATTAATCATAGGATTGTGCTTGCTTGAAGTGTTTTCTTATGAAAAATCTGTCAAATCTTTGATACTTTGGACTTACTTCATCATTTCGTGTCATTTCCATAGCCATTGCCATCAAACCAAACTCTGTCTTACCACAGAAAGGTGGCAGCGCCCTCTGTTTTACTGTAGAAAGGTGGCAGCACCCTTGATTTTGCTGCAGAAAGGCGGCAACGCCCCTGTTTTGCTGTAGAAAGGCAACAGCGCCCTCTGTTTTATCGCAAAAAGGTGGTAGCGCCCCTATTTTGCTGCAGAAAGGAGGCAGCGCCCCTGATCTTATCGCAGAAAGGCAGCAGGGCCCCTATTTTGCTATAGAAAGCTATCAACACCCCTGATTTTTACTGCAGAGGGGTGGATTTGTCCTTATGAACACCCGAAATCATCCCATTTGGATCTGTTTGGCCTCTAAACCATCATTTAATCATTCCCAATCATTATCTCATCACCCTAAGCCTCCATTTTGTCACTCTAAGTCTCCCGAAACTTTCATTTGGTTTGTTTAAACCTCCATCTTATCATTCCAAACCTTTGTTTAACCATTATAAATCCCCACTTTCTTCATAATCATCTTCAATCCACCCATTCATTTTAATTTCCCCATAATTTTATCGCCAAACACCACTCATAACCAAACCGCTTTAAACTTGTATTACAAAGTGGTTACCCAAATTGACCATAGCACTTGAAGTTGATTATTAGTCTTTAACTTTGACCCCAATCAATTCGCTTCCATCTTGAGGTGAATTCGATGTTGTAAGTTATCATCCTTGGCCCAATCAATCCATTCCTATCTTAAGGTGGATTCGGTGCCGTAATCATCCTCTTAATCAATCAAAGCTCTAGGTCACTAAGGGTAACTTCCTTTGATCAAGCTTAAGGTCTCTCTCTCACATCTTTCATCATCCAATCATACCCATCCAATAGTCCAAATCTACCAAAACCAATCATTTGATCAAATTGTCCAATCAATCAAACCACATCTGTTCAGTTAATTCTATCCTATTAATCTTGATAATGCAATCCAATCTAATCCAATCGTACCAAATCCAATCCAATCCAATCCAATCTAATCTTGCCAAATCCAAATCCAATCCAACCAAAATCCGATCCAATCTAATATATCCAAACAAAGCCTAATCCAAATCCAAACCCCATCCAAATCACACCTCATCCAATCACAATCAAATCATTTGTCAAAAGCATTAATCTACTCATAGCACATTTGCATGCCCGTTCAGACCCGATCACAAGCAAAGAAAATGGCTGACCATCAAACTCAGAATGCCCAATCAAACAACCCTCAAGATCCCAAAAAAATAATCAACGTCTCATCAGATCCTAACAAGGGTATCCATGTCCCTCACGATCCTCATAATGGTACTTCATCACATTCTAACACTAAGAATCAGAATAACTCACCACATGGTGAAGAGAGTATGGTTAATCAACCTGAACTCACACTTGAGGAATATTTTAGTAATCCCACCAATGTGCAAATGACTGACCGTTTGCTTGAGAAACATGGGGAAGAAATCTTGGCCCACCTAATTGAGAAGGGTGTCAAACCCCCCTCGAATGTTGACTGGTCCAAATATAGGGGTGCCCCATCTAACATACTCCAAGGGTCCCAAAATGCACCTGAAGGTTCATACTTCTCCAATGTTCCTCCAGTTGAGGGTTGGCATCAACCTGAATTTGGAAATGCCATTCTTTATTAGGTTAACTATCCCCCACATGCTCCAACCTCAGCTATAGGAGGACCTCAAGTGCCTAATCCCAATAATCCTTTTGCTTATGGTATGCCACAAAACATTCCACAACCTCCGCCATTAACGTTAACCGCACCCCCTCCTCTGAACCAACCTACAGTCAACGCTGGGGGCACCTCCTTTGCCACATCGCTTCCACCTCCTGGGACTACAAATCTACCACCTCAATAGGTTCACCAATCTAACATTCTGCCTCAATTACCTCCACAAGGCACACCCCAGCTCAACATTCCAAGCAGTACCCAACAACCCCCTTTACAAAACACTTCTACGCTACCTCCGCCATCTCATCTGCAAAAACCTATACATAATACCTTGGCCTCTTCACAACAACCGCCCTACCAATCACAAGGCAATCCATCTCGACCTATCGCTCAGACCATATCCCCCTTTCTTGCATCCATTTTGCATCTGAAAGCTCAACCACAACACAATATCCCACCTCAGCCCATACAACACTTGACGTCACAACAACAACCTCCCCAACACTACTACTATCATAATCAACAGAAATTTCCCCAACAACCACTTTATGCGACCTCCCAACAATCACAACAATACCCTCAACTCCAACAAACCAACACACAACGTCCCATCCAAGTTCCTTAACAACCTACCCTGCACTTTTACCAAACAAATCCATATTATGCACCACAACAACAGCCTCCATATCAACAAAATCCCCAATCTTACTAGCAAGCCATGTCATCATCCAATCATCCAAATCCATATTTCAACAATCTGACACCCTTTCAACAGGATCCTTCATAATCCTATCATCAATATCCTCTCAACCCGCCACCAGCTAGCTCGAATTTGTTGGAAATCAAAGCCGCATTTAAGGACCTTCAAGTCGGGGCTACAAAACAATCATTTAAATTTGAAGACATATGCCCATATCCGTTTGATCCCTCCATCTCATTAATTCCCTTTCCTAAACATTTCGAGATACCAAAATTTGACAAATACAAGGGAAACAAGGACCCCAAGGCTCACTTGCAGGAGTTTTATTCCCAGTGTCAAGAAGTCATGTACAATGACAACTACCTTTTACGCTTGTTCCCACAAAGCCTAGCAAGCCATGCCTTAGATTGGTTCATGACTCTCGAAAAAGGGTCCATAAAAACTTTCGCAGACCTATCAGAAAAGTTTGTATCCTACTTCTCCTTCAATTTGGAGAAGGATACAGACACCTTAGATCTCCTAAAAGAGAAACAACGTGATGGAGAAACCTTTACCAACTACCTCCAATGGTGGCGTGCATTAGCAAGTTGAATGAAAAATCCTCTGAAAGAAAAAGACATGGTCACTCTTTTTCGTGGAAAACTCTCATCCTGACATGGCCCACAATTTTAGGTTGCATTGTGTCACCACCTTCACGGGGATAGTAGAAAAGGGACCTATCCTTGAACGTGCCCTTATTACCAAAGGACACATCAAAATACACAGTCATGATAAAGAAAGGTCATTTGGAGATAAACCACGATTCTGGAACAAGAACAAAAATGCGGTGAATGACAGAGTGACGGACACCAAACATGTCCAAGTGGCTAATGCATCCCAAAAACAATAGCCATCTGTACCCAACGCCATATCTGTACCACAGGGGGCACCTCGTCCCCCTCAACAGTCAAACCAAAAAAATCAGGGGAACACCAAACGTCAATATGCCCAATTGGGTGAACCCCTGAGTGTTGTTTTTAATAAATTGCTACAAATCAATTACCCCATCACATACCCTGTCACCAAGCCATTTGACGAGTCCAAACCCAAGCCGGCATGGTTTAAAGAAAATGAGTATTGTGACTTTCATAAAATCAAGGGACACTCTTTGAATAAGTGTTAGGGTTTGAAAAATTATGTCCAAGATCTCATTGATCGAGGAGATATCAAAGTTGACCACAGTCAACCTTTGTCATCCAATGCTCAACTGCAGATCTATCAAAACACCTTCCCAAACCATAATCAAGGCCCTAGCACCTCCAACAGTAATCCTCAAAACAAGAGCACAAATAATGTGAATTACAAGAATGTGCCCTTCAATTATGAAGGTGTTATTCATTACATTGAGCAGGTGGAACCCTGAGTATCCATGATACACGCTAAAGCCAAAGACCCTCAATGTGTTGTTACTACACAACGAGCCTGCATCACCATCCCTGCAGCCTCTGCACCCACCCAACTAGCTCCCGTAAACTCTCAGTACAACATCCTTGATCACTTAAGGAAGACCCCCGCTCATATATCCATTTTGGATTTGCTTAAGTCTTCCCCGGTACATCAAGAAATCCTTAATAGAGCCTTGTAGGAAACCTATGTGCCAAATGACATCGACCCCACACAATTCCAAGCTTTGGTGGGACACTTGGCTTCGTCTCATCACCTCCACTTCAGCCAAAACAATATGCCAAACATCGATGTCAATCATAATCGCCCCTTACACATCGAAGTCATAGTTGCTCACCATAAAATAAAAAGGGTCTTGGTAGATAATAGCTCGGCCCTCAATTTATGTACTTTGAAATTTATAAAATAGCTGGGGTATACTCAAGCAGACCTAAGCAACCAAATCATTACAATCAAGGCCTATGACAATGCAGAAAGAAATTCAGAAGGAATTATCAGTCTTCCTATCCAAGTGGGACCTATGCTTTAGTATACTACATGTCATGTCCTTGATCTGGACTTACCGTATAATCTCCTCCTTGGCCACCCGTGGCTCCATGCTATGCAAGCCGTCCCCTCCACGTATCATCAATGCCTAAAATTCCCCATCAATGGACAAAAGATCACCATCTATGCCGACCCCCAACCATTTGAATACTGCCGCGCTTTAGAAGCGTCTTTTCCCCATTTACATTATTGTCCTGGGGTTGAAATGGGGGCATCTTAGTCATCATCCTCCAATCCACCATCCACTGTGATAACCTCTCCATCCTCCACCACTAATCCTTTAGTCACCAAAGTCCAGATCATCAACAAAGGGTGTGGTGAATATGAAATGCATACGGCTCTCAATGTAGCCACCATGCCACCGTCACCGCGTGAGTATGGTCAACCTTCACGTGCTACACAAAAGGAAGACAAGACCATCACCTTCAGTGGTAAAACCATCCCTACTACCACTTTCAGATCTCTGAGTGTCAAGATCGATGCACCAGAAGAGGACATAAGCCAATGGGTCTACCGAGAAGAGCCCGAACCAGAGACTCCTCTAAAGAAATATTTTCAGGAAAAGTACCCTTGGCCAACAAAGTTTGTGGAAAAACATAATTATCAAGGTAGAGGCCTGGGTAAAGAGGAACAAGGGTGGTTGCAGCCCATTGATATGCCAAAGTTACCAAGAAACACAGGCATTGGGTATGACAAGAAACAGAAAAGCCCCGCAACATCATCTAATACTTCTAATAGTATCACCGTGGATGATGGCTCATTGGAAGACATACCCGAGGAGGAATCTATCATACATACGTACGATGATGTCGATCATACCGAACTATCATCCATGTTTAAATGCCTATCTGTCTGCACCATTAGCTTGTCCCTTTGTCACCCTAAACTTATCGATTGGGACCTACATGATACCACACCTGTCAATATGTCTACGGACACATATGTCAACCTTATGGGATTTGGGGAGGATGAACACTTCAGTCACAAAAATAAAAGTAAGAAAAGTAAAAGGTGGTCATCTAGTGAAAACCTCCCTGAGGCACTTCCTGACCTTGAAAAAGTAAAAATAAAGGACGCATATGATAGCAAAAACCTCGAAGGGGCACCAGAAGATAGAGATGTTCATCTTCCCCTTATGGGAACTCAGTTATCTGCCCGATCATCTATTCTGATTGAAGAGACACAAGAAGTTAATCTGGGAACTGCTGAAAGTCCTAAAATCACCTATGTAGCTAAGTCACTCTCCGAACAAGAGTATCTGGTCTTTGTACAGCTACTCCAAGAGGGAATCGTTAACTTTTCTTGGTCATACTCAGACATGTCAGGCTTAGACCCTGCCCTAGTGGTTCATCACTTAGACATCCACCCAGATGCCAAGCCCGTCAAACAAAAGCTCTGCAAGATGCATCTGCAAGTTGCGTTGTTAGTCAAGAAAGAATTGGAGAAGTTATTGGACACAGGTTTTATCAGACCGATTGACTACTTTGAGTGGATTTCCAACATAGTCCCAGTTGCCAAACCAAACGGAGACATTCGGGTCTGCACGGACTTCAGGGATCTTAACAAAGCCTGCCCAAAAGACGATTTCCCTCTTCCTAACATTGAAATATTGGTCGACCTAACAGCAGGACATGAGATATTATCCCTTATGGATGGCTTCTTTGGTTATAACCAGATTAGAATCGCACTTGAGGACCAGCATAAGACCTCCTTCACAACACCTTGGGGCACTTTTTGTTACAATGTTATGCCCTTTGGTCTCAAAAATGCGGGGGCAACATATCAGAGAGCCATGGCGGTCATCTTCCATGACCTCATCCATATCATCATGGAAGACTATGTTGATGACCTATTACAGAAATCCAGGACACGAGCAGAACATCCCGCCATCCTGAAAAAGATATTTGAGCGGTTAGAGCATTATAAGTTGCGGCTAAATCCGAAAAAGTGTGTCTTTGGGGTCACGTCAGGGAAGTTGTTGGGTTTCATAGTCTCTCGCAGAGGTATTGAAGTTGATCCCGCCAAGGTAAAGGCTATTCAGGACATGCCACCTCCACGCAATCTAAAGCAGTTAAGAAGCCTCCAAGGGAAGATGCAGTCCATCCGTCAGTTTATAGCCCAGCTCGTAGATAAATGTCAGCCGTTCACCCATCTTTTGAAGAAAGATTCCACCTTCCGATGGACCCCACAGTGTCAAATGGGTTTTCATAAAATTAAGGAATATTTAGTTCATCCACTGATTTTGATGCCACCTATCCCAGGAAAACCCCTCCTACTTTATATCTCTGCTACCTCAGTCACACTAGGGGCATTATTGGCACAACATGATGAGTCATTCAAAGAAAGGGCAATCTACTACATCAGTCGAACACTAGTTGGCTATGAGTTGAATTACTCCCCCATGGAAAAAGCTTGCCTTGCACTAGTTTTCAACACACAGAAACTCCGTCATTACATGCTTAGCCATCCGGTCAAATTAATCACCAAGATTGATCCCCTGAAGTATCTGTTATCCAGAACCACTTTGACTGGCCGCATGGCCAAATGGGTCATGCTCCTCAACGAATTTGACATAGAGTATGTCGAGTGAAAATCCATAAAGGGACAGGTTATTGTTGATCAATTGTCTGAAGCACCGAATTTGACATAGAGTATGTCGAGCGAAAAGCCATAAAGTGACAGGTTATTGTTGATCAATTGGCTGAAGCATCATTAGTCGATGCCTACCCACTAGACACTGAATTCCCAGATGAAGAAATCTACACAGTGACAGAAGCACTAGCTTGGACGTTATATTTCGATGGCTCATACACTCATAGTGGATCTGGGGCAGGAATTCTATTAGTCACTCCTCAAGGTGACTACATCCCAAAATCATTCAGGATAGCATTTCCATGTACCAAAAATATGGCAGAATACGAAGCTCTCCTCACCAGCCTCAGAATTGCAAAACAGTGGCACATAACCCATTTGAAAGTCTTTGGTGATTCCTTGCTGGTTATTAGACAAGTTAATGATGAATTCCTCACAAAAGATGATAAACTGTTACCCTATAAATGCATGGTGGATGATTTCAAAAAATATTTCACCTTCATACAATTTGACCAAATTCCTCGGGTATAGAATAAAGCGGCAGATGCAATGGCCACTATCAGTTCCCTGATTGACATGCCCAAAGATCGAACGGAGTGTGAATTTCTTGTTGAACATCTTTTAATCCCTGCATATGATGTTCCTGAGACTGACATGGTGTGTGATATTGTAGGTCCTGCCTCCCCATGGTACGAAGACATATACACTTATCTCCATGATAATATCATACCCCCAGAACTTACACACAACCAACGTAAAACCTTTATCCATCGCTCTTCCTGATACATCATTGTTGGTGATATGCTTTATCATCACGGGTATGATGGAATCCTCCTTAGATGTCTGAATGAGACTGAGGCCTAAATGGTACTAACGGAAGTACATGGTGGTATTTGTGGGGCTCACTCAAATGGTATGGCTTTGGCCAAAAGGATCCTACGAGCTGGATATTATTGGCCCACATTGGAACATGATGCTTGTGAATTTGTGAAGAAGTGCCTTCCATGCCAACAGCATGCAGATTTGATCCACGCCCCAGCACAAGATCTTTAGCCTCTCCTAGCACCGTGGCCATTTTCTCAATGGGGTTTCAACTTGATTGGTAAGATTTACCCACCATCATCCGATGGCCATACATTCATAATCACTGCCACTGAGTACTTCACCAAATGGGTGGAAGCAATGCCACTCTCACAAATCACTGGTACTCAGATTTCCAAATTCATCCTCTACCATATTCTCTGCAGAAACGGTATCCCGTCCACCATCCTTTCTGATAATAGAAAACCTTTCAAAAATCAAGCCATGAAACACCTCTATGACACCTTCCATATCCAGCATTGTTGTTCGACGCCTTATTACCCTCAAGGTAATGGTCAGGCAGAAGCAACCAACAAGACCCTCATCCGCATCCTCAAAAAGGTTGTCAATAACACTAGATGAGATTGGCACCTTCATATTCATCCTGCCCTCTGGGCATATCGTACATCCATCCCACCCCAACAGGCGCCACCCCCTACTCTTTAGTATACGGTGCTGAAGTTGTCTTGCCAATTGAAGTTGAGCTCCCCTCATTGAGATTCTTTGAAGAACCTTACAGCAAAGAAGATGCTCGTGTTGCATGGCTTGCACAGCTAGAGTTACTGGATGAACGGAGAATAAGAGCCTATGATCATCTGCAAGCATACCACAATTGCCTCAAGCGTCATTACAATAAAAAGGTCCATCCTAGGAAATTCCAAGTTGGTGAGCTTGTCCTCAAAGAAAACCAACGCACTCAGCAAGACCGTGACAAGAAAGGAAAATTTGAGGCAAACTGGTTAGGGCCTTATATCGTAGCTGCCAAATATGGATCTGGGCCTACAGGCTGACCACTCTTGAAGGAGATCCCCTTGATGAACCCGTCAATATCCTCATTCTGAATAGGTTCTATGCCTAAGTCCATTTGATAACCCCACCTAAAATAAAAAAAATCAAAAAAAATCAAAAAAGTATTAAAAAATCCAAAAAAATAGTAAGGAGAAATAAATTCATCCTATGGTGAAAACCACATCTTGGTGGTGCCTTGGATAAGTATGGATGGTGAAAACCTATTAGCAGGCATCATCCATAGAGGGCTTAATCATTATCTACCTGACGTCTTGGTTATTTTGTGCTTTCATTTGCACTATCATCCTCACCCACCTCAGCCTAGGCTGCTTGGTATTTGTTGATTGAGCACTGGACGACCCACCTTAGCTATCCCTCATCCTAAGCTTTTTTATATCCCACTTTGAGCTTATGTCTTTCATTCCCTTTGTTAGTCAGTCTGTGTCATCATGTAGGATCATCCATCGTGTCAGTCTCCACCTAGATCTCATTCTCATGCGTCGCTTTCATCCCTTCTCGAACTATGTTGCCCCTGCACAGTCATGTAGGCAAGGCTGATCATTCGATCTTCCCCCGGGGTATTTTTGCATCAACTTGTTTTGGTCCTCCATCACTTTATCTTCACCAGTCCCTTTTCACTTTTATACATGGTCCCTTATCGAACTACGTTGCCCCTGCACTTTCACGTAGGCAAGGTTGGTCATTTGATCCTCCCCCGGGGCATTTGTCTGTCGTGTGTTGTGTCCTTCATCATCGGTCACCATTATCTTCTTTCTACTTTATCCATGGTCTTTTTTTCCATGAACTACGAGGGCTCTGTGCTTTAATGTAGGAAAGGCTAATCTTTGATCAGCCCCTGAGCCCCTAGGTCTTTAGGTTGTGTCTTGTCTCCCTTGTGTTGTGTCATCAAACTATGCCTTTATCTAGCTGGTCCTTAACAAACAAGACCCATTTGTACCAATGAATCTAATCAATTTTGAATATCTTATATCATATCGATCTTTTCGCTTAGTATCCATCACAGGTCTTAACAGGACACATCCTTCCTAATAGACCTCATCAACTCCATCTATCCCCTTTGATCTTATGGCAAAGGACATTTGAAATTGATTGCGATTTTTTGAGGCTTTTCGTTCTTGTTTATCATTTGAGCTCCCTATAATCACTTGTCAAGGCCACCATAATCTATCATATTATGGCGTGTTTTGATTGGTTCACATAGGGGCATATCTTGATCTTTTCTTTTGTTGTGTTTTCTTGGTTGTCCCACATAGTATCCACCAAGATCCTCGAGGTCTTGTGTTATGTTGGGGCATCCTTTAGTGCTTGTGGTTATCTCAATACCGGACCCGAACAAGGTCTTCATGACTTTGGGGTATTGGGATAGCCTTCTTGTCTGGCGTGTTTGTCTCATACATTAGACACTAATCTACCTCGGTCCTCCATACCTTGGTGTATCGTGTCTTATGCTATAGCAAAAACCAGTGCTCCAAAGATGGAAAATTGAATTAGGATTGCATTTTCATAATCATTGCATTAACACTCACCCTATGGTTTTGGTTGTGCAAATACTTTCTCCCATTCTTTTCCATTCTTCTCGGGATACTGATACTTTTTGATAGATGCCAAATGACATCCATCTTCACAATCACCACATACCCACCTCCCATTATCATGTCAGTTCCTATTGGCACTTATGGCCATATGTTATTTCCTCTAAAATTATAAAAGTACTATTCCATATATCCATCGTCACCTGCATCACCACATGTTAGGTCCATACATACATCACCACCTGCATCACCACATGTTAGGTCCATACATACATCGCCACCTACATCACCACATGTTAGGTCCATACATACATCACCACCTGCATCACAAAGTGTCAGACGCATAATACATCACATCTTGCATATATAAAATGTTCATACAAGATCCATCATATACATATACATATACATATATGACAAATAAACCAACTAGGCATCCATATATATAAATCATCATAGATCCCATAGGAACACATAACATATCACCATGCACATATTTGCATCAATAAAATTATTCATATTCCACAAGAACATATATCCAATCATCCACATGAACATCTCATATCGTAAACATGAGCATAAATAAACCAACACATGAGCATAAATAAACCAATGCATCCATCCACATAAACACGTAATACCATATATGCATGCATATAATCACCCATCATAAAAGGAAACATACTACATGGTGTCAATAAGAACTGTCCCATATCAAAATAATATGATATCTGTCACATGTCCATCATACATCATATGATAAAATACAAAATCTAGAGATATGGAACATCTCTGATCTCTGTCAATAAATCCTACACACTCCACCCTGCATCTGTCAAAAACCAAGTAGCCTGTCACCTCTCGAATGAACTCCCCACATCTGATCTCTGTGGTGACTCGGGTCTTGCTCCCCTACCTAGTGAAACCCCTGGTGAATCACTGTAACCACGGGTACGTGTCCCCAATGACTGAGATGGCGCTGGCATCTGAGGTGTCTACCGGGTATAACAGAATCTCCACTGTACTGGATCAAGAACTGCATCATAATATGCAGCCATCCAAAACCCTGCCTCTCTCATGCTCTCCTCTCTCTCCGCAACCTGGACCCGAGCGGCATTCCGCTCGTGACGATACCTATCTCGGTCCCTGGTAATAGCTCTCCTATCCTACTCCCATGCCTCCTAAGCCAACCGACTCTGTGCCAAATTCTGCCTGTAATCTATCCCTCATCTCCTCCGCAGCAGCTGCCCGTGCCACCACTGCATCCCTCTCTCTCTCCATAATCTGCATATCTGCTCCTGGCATCCCACCTACACGACCTATTAGAACACGAGCCATCGTGACATCCCTCTCTGCCTATAGGGTCTACATCTGCATCTCTACTGCATCTCTCTCCCTCTCAGCCCCCTGTGCCCGAGTCACCGCCGCATCTCTATCCCTCTGGAGAGCCTGTGCTCATAGCTCTACTAAATCCCTCTCTCTAGAGAGTCGCTACCTCTACTATCGCCTCATCTCTCCCCCTCTGCAATGATTGTATCTCCGCCTCTGCCACGGCTCTCTCACTCTCAATGCGCACCTGTGCCGCATCCCTCTTTGCCTCCATCACCTGCACCTATGCCTGTGTTGCGTCCCTCTCAGCCCGCATAATCCATGCCTGCTCCATTGCCACAGCCTCCCTCTCCTGCATCAACCCCATATCTCCAACTGCTTGCTCAAGACAATGTACCCTATCCTAAAGCTCATCCTAGTCTCGCTGGAGATCTCCTGACTGCTGACTAGTACATCCTACTCCCTGATCAGCCCCCTGCCCTGTCCTCTCCTCTGGCTCCCCCTAGCCTATAAAACCATGACCTTTGCCTGCAATCTGTCACGGTCCCATGTCATACTAGTCAACTCACCCTGTATCCTCTGCACCTCTGACTATGCTTTCCCCAGCTCAACAACCATGGCCTCATAA
>VDFB02281492.1:861760593-861823964 GCA_007258455.2 Sequoia sempervirens | reverse complement strand
TTTTGGTCATGTATAGCTAGAGAGTGTAGAACAAAGTTTTTAAGACCAAACGTTTAGTTTGAAAAGAAGAAAGAATCACTCCCGAAAGAGAAAAAGGAAACCAAAGGTTCTGAGATAAAGGAGAAGAAGACTGAAAAGAGACCTAACAAGGTGTGGAAGGAGAAGGGGCAGAGTTCCACTCAATCTATGATTTCCCAAACAACACTACATGCAAAGAAACAAAATTTGTGGGTTATTGATAGTGGTTGCTCCAATCATATGACTGGAGATAAGATAAAATTCATTAAACTCAAGAAGTGTAATGAAGGGACAATAAGCCTAGGTCATAATACTACTATCAAAATTCGTGGAAAAGGGCTCATGAGCTTAGATGGAAAGAATAAGACAAAAGATGTCCTCTATGTTGACAAATTGAAACATAACCTTCTTAGTGTTAGCCAGATGTGTGAAAATGGGTACAAAATTGTATTTAACTTTGAACGATGTAAGATAAGAAAGAATGGTAAGAAAATTGCACAAGGAGTAAGGAATGATAGTAACTTCTACAATCTTTGTGAAGTAAAAGGCCACAATTGTTTGATTATCCAAGAAGATGAGAGTTGGCAATGGAATAGAAGATTAGGGAATGTGAACTTCGACAATTTAGTAAAGATAAGTTCAAAAGGACTGGTTAGAAATATGCCCAAGATAGCCAAGCCTGAAAACATAATTTGCAAAGGGTGTCAACAAGGAAAGAAAACAAGGTTTAAGTTTCCAACGAAGGATTATTCAACCACAAAACCTTTGGAAATAGTTCATGCTTATCTGTGTGGACCCATGAGAACAAGAGGAGTACAAGGTGAAAAATATTTTATGCTGCTAATTGATGATTACACTAGAAAGGCATGGGTAACGTGTTGAACATCTAGAATACTAAGGGGGGGTGAATCAGTATTCCATAAAACCATTCAAATAAAATCCATCTAAAAATTATCACAATTATGTCTAAATCAACAAGAGAGAACATAGAAACAAATTAATGCAACAACACACATGAACACTAGGATTTTTACGTGGAAAACCCAAAGAAGGGAAAAACCACAATGAGGGTTAACTCACAATATATTATATCTGGATACAAGATATTATAGGACTCACTACCAGTACTCACTGTCTTTGAAAGGCTCATAGCTTGAATACAAAAGATGGATAATTTCCAAGATACAAAGATTGTGGCTCATTGCCAAGAGTATGAATTGATAGAATACACCTTTAATGTGCAGGGATTAGTTCCAATGAAGCTCTAAATAAGAAGAACTTCCTCTCACAACAGTCGCTCAACAATTTTGTTTTGATCCTCAATTGATAAATCATTTAGGCTCACATCTTTACTTATCCCTTGATCCTCTTCACACTTCACCATACTTCTCTTCCTTTTTTTTCCATTTTCACACCTTACACTTCTTCACCATACACCACACACCCTCTCTCTCTCACTTTCTCTCTTCAAAAAATCTTATATATATACAAGTATATCTCATTCATCAATTAGGTTGGCCTAATATGATGAAAGAAAAATAATCAAAAAACTCTTGTTAGCACCATATATGATTTAAAACATTTTTGTCCATGTACTGCATTATATCAATTTAACTAACATCCATAAAGTATAACTAGTCTCCTTAGTATATTACATATGTTAGGCTGGCCAAGACTAGAACTTAATTCATAGAAAACTACAAACCAACATACAATCCTCAAAGAAAACATCTTCCAGATCTGATATTACATTAATTTCTCATCATACTACCATCATAGAGACTACCAATAGAACCGCAACATTAGAATGTTCTCCTTAAGAAAATGCGAAGTCTGCCACACTAATATGCTAGGCAGAGAACAACAGTAAAATACAAGGTTAAAATCTGTCAGTGATAACTCTCTGCTCACAACCCAAAACTTCTCAAGATCTAGGATATAGCTATCTAAATGAGACATGATAACATGGTTAAGAGATTAGAGTCATATCTTTTCTTATGGTGAATTTCGAACTCAAAAACCAACGCACTGGTTTATCACAAAAGAACACTACAGGTAAACTACATAAACTTCCCGTATAGTTGTCACCATGTTGACATCAATGAAAACACAAGAACAACCAACACAAATCATCTATACTTCATGCTCATGTTGCAAGGCTCCATAATTCCAACATAATGTTTCTCAAGGAGAAGGCTAAAGCATTTGAGAAGTTTAAGAATTTTTAGGAAACTGGTAGAAAAGGAGACTGGGAGAAGAATTAAGTGCCTAAGATCAGACAAAGAAGGAGAATTTACATCAAGTAAATTCAAAGATTATTGTGAAAATCATGGAATTAAATGACAATATTCGACACCAAGAACACCACAACAAAATGGTGTAGTAGAAAGAAGAAACAAAACTGTGAAGGAAGTGGCAAGAGCCATGTTAAATGAGGCAAATTTGGCAGATTTTTTTTGGAAGGAAGCAGTTCATACTACTGTATATATTCAGAACAGAGCAATGCTAAGAGAAAACAGTGGCAGAACTCCATATGAACTGTGGTATAGAAAGCATGCATTAGTCAAGTACTTTATGGTGTTTGGCAACAAATGCTATATAAAAAGAGAAGATGAAGACTTGGGAAGTTTTGAATCAAGATGTGATGAAGGAGTATTTTTAGGATATTCCACTCAAAGAAAATCCTTCAAGTGCTACAATAAGAGGCTGCACAAGATTGTGGAAAGCATCAATGTCAAAATTGATGAAAATGCAAATCAACATAAGCCCAATAGAAATAATTTTGAAGTTGAATTAGAAGTTGATGTAGGTCCAACAGTCAAAGAAGAGGAACAATAAGAAGAGGAAGAGGAGGAGATTGAACGAGCCCCTGCAAAGTATGTGCAAAAGGATCATCCTGTAAAAAAAATAATTGGTGACAAGAATGAAGGTGTTCAGACAAGGAGAAGACTTGAAAGAAGCAAGGAACAAGTGAATTTTTCTCTCCTGTTTCAGATTGAACCAAAAATATTTGTTGAACCCAACAAGGATGAAAGTTGGATAAAGGTGATGGAGGAAGAGCTAAATCAGATTGAGAAGAACAAAACGTGGGAGTTGTTTCCTAGGCCTCCCAACAAAAATGTTATTGGTACGAAATGGGTATTTAGAAACAAGTTAAATGAAGATGGAGCCGTGGTTAGGAATAAGGCAATGTTAGTGTGCAAAGGATATGCACAAGCTTAAGGAATTGAATTTTAAGAAACATTTGCACTAGTTGCAAGATTAGAAGCCATAAGAATGTTTCTTGAATTCTCAGTTTACAAGGGATTCAAGGTATATCAAATGGATGTTAAATCAACATTTTTGAATGGAAACCTTGAAGAGGAAGTTTACATTGAACAACTAGAAGTTTTTGTACTTTTAGAAGAAGAAGATTATGTTTGTAGATTGAGGAAGGATTTGTATGAGCTGAAGCAAGCACCAAGAGCATGGTACTCTAGATTAGATCAATATCTTCAGCACCAAGGTTTCAAGAAGGGGTGTGAAGACAACAACTTCTATTTCAAATCTGAAGGTGAGCACATGATAGTTGTTATTTATGTAGATGATATAATATTTGGAGGTAGCAATGATAAAATGTGCCAAATATTTGCTACACATATGCAAGATGAATTTGAAATGTCTATGTTAGGAGAGTTGTCATTTTTCCTTGGTCTAAAAATTGTACAAAATGATAATGGGATATTCATATCTCAAACCAAATATGCTAAGGAAATGCTCAAGAAATTTGGTATGGAAGACAATAGACCAATCGGTACCCCCATGATAACTAGTTGTAAATTGAGTAAATCAGATGAGTCACCTGAAGTAAATCAGACTCTGTATAGGTCAATGATAGGAAGTTTGCTATACTTAATTGCATCAAGACTAGATATTATGCAAGCAATATGTATGGTTGCAATATTTCAGGTTGCACCAAAAGAGTCTCATGTCAACGCAATGAAGATAATCTTTAGATACATTAAAAGTATTGCTAACTATGGGATGTGGTACCCCAAAAGCAAAGATTTTACCTTGAACACATATACTGATGTTGATTGGGTTGTAAGTGTATATGACAGGAAAAGCACTAGTGGAGGAGCCTTCTTTCTAGGAAACAGATTTGTGTCATGGATGAGTAAGAAACAAGAGTTTGTTACTCTTTCTACAACAAAAGAAGAATATATTGCAGTAGCTGTATGTTGTACTTAGATTTTATGGATGAAGCAAACCTTAAAGGACATCAAAGTGGGCTAAAAAAGAGCTTATTTCCATTCTTTCTGATAACTCAAGTACTTTCAACATTTCAAAGAATCCAATGATGCATTCTAGAACCAAGCATATATCAATTAAATATAATTTCATCAGAGAAAATGTTGTTGAAAAGGAAGTGAACATGGAGTATGTTCCTACAAAGGAACAAGTGGCATATTCACCAAGCCTCTTCTCACAGAGTAGTTTGAATACCTAAGGTAGAAGCTGTGACTAATTTCTCCCCCATCATATATCGCTAAGAATTAATAATACGACATACATCCAGGGGGAGCTTCATTGATTATTTCCTTAACCCTAGACAAGGAGAGCATGATCAAGTTAGGTAACTCTTGTTTTACAAATTTCTAATGACTTGATGGTTGCAAAGTTTAGAATTCCCTCTTTCTATTTGTATTGTTAGTCAAAAGGGGAGCCTATTCTAAGGGGGAGTGTGCCATTTTCCATTGATGTTAAAGGGGGGGAAATGATGCAAATACTCATAATAGGAGCATGATGAGCAAAGAGGAGATGTATGTCATAGGGGGAGTTGCTGCATGAATAACCCTATTGGCACAAAGCTTTATTGTTACAATTTGTTTGAACATTTAGAGTTTTTCCATCAATGACAAAGGGGGAGATTTTTGGAATATTCTTGTTATTGATGTCAAAAGGTGAGAACTATGGTGAAATTGAGGTTAGATTCATGATGGATTTTTTGAGAGCTTTCCAGAAATGTGCCTTACAGGTTCATAAGTTGAAAGATACACTCAGGATGAATTATTTCTGCTCTCGGGTGATGCTAGGGTTTATCACTTAAACCCTAAGGTTGCTGTAGTCATGGGGTTCAAATAGATTTCTATTTTGTCAGTGACTTGTGTCTAGTGGTTGTAGGTTGCTTAAGTGATAACTTAAGCCGATTACATTCATTCAATGATCGGCCTTGTGTGTCTAGCTTTCCAACTAGTGGTGTTCATACATTTGTTTCGAGGTGATGTTCAAATGTTGGCAGGATTCAAGCAGGAGTTCCTTCGATGTTGCGATGTGTGGATGTCGAGGTTTGTGGATCACATCGAGGTGACATTGTGTGTTTGGCATGAATGCTTTATCGATTTCTTCGATATTGCGATCTCTCGCTTCACATCCTTGTTGTGAAGCGGTCAGGGTGATAATTTTTTTTAGAGAGAGTAGGTTTTATGTCTCTTCGACACATGGCGATGATGGCTTGATCAATGGTGGAGATTTGACCTTGGAAATTCAACGACTGCAAGCAAGAAGTTCAGACGGTGCACGAAGTCAATGGATCTTGGTGATGACATCAACTATGTACATGTGGTGATGATTGAAGATGTGTCTTGATGAAATTGAAGATATGTGGCGGCATATGAAGAATGGTGGAGCTATCAACAAGACAATGATGATTTAGAGAGAGGCATTTTGGTGTCCCCTCGATATATCGATGGCTCTTCATTGAAGTTACTAGTGGAGTTCAAAGAGACCCTTTTATCAATCCCTTCGATATCCCTCTGGGGACCTCGTTGGAGTGAAAGGTGAATCTCACTGGGAGCCACTTGGATGTCCCTTTGATACCGCAATGCATGGACATCTCTTGGTGGGACCTGTCATGGGAATAATGAAGATATTTGGTGATGTGTGGTGAAGCTCAATTGATCATTTTGGAAATTCACACCCTTGTTGTGAATTACATGGAGATGATGTGGATACTTAGGTGGAAGACATCTTATTGAAGAGAATGGAATCTATTGGCATGACCCCAATGTGACTCAGACCGATACGGTAATGTGCTATAGACAAAGATCGACGATGCTTGTTTAAAGGAAGAATCATTCGACAGTAGTGTTTTGATGCAAGCAAGGTGGTTGACACTCACAATCAGAATCAAATTGATTAGACTTCAACAAGACATCAACCCTTAAATCACAAATCACCCAACTTTACAAAACCACTCACAAGAGGCTTCTAGCTCTCAAAACACAACAAATGGACTTATATTTTAGAGAAGGCTGTACAATGGCCTACTAAACATCAATTAAGCATTTCCATAGACCCAAACACCTTATCTCAATAGATCACCTAAGGTTTGTTTGACATAACATGGAGATTTATTAAACTCCCATGTTTTGAGGCTACTAAATTAGCCCTATTTTTCGAATGAAGTACCTTCAAAACACTTGGATTTCACCCAAACACTTTTGACAAAGTTAATTTTTGACACAAAACCACAAAATATTCAATCACTTCTAAGATTTAAGGCCTCTAACCTGCTGATCTACCAAACCTTCCATTTTCTTGCAAAACACTAGGGTTTTCAAGAACTTCACTATTCCGGGCTTACAAAACATAACCAATACATCAAACAACATCAATAAGGTTTGTACAGACTTTCTCAACCTTCACAAAACCATTTCCCTCAACAATTCATTAAAACCCTTCTTTGGTAAAACATTTCTTCAAGGGAAAACACATTTCCTAGCCCTAGGGCACCCCTCCAAATCAATAACTTGACTCCACTGACATTCAAAACAAAAGTAAAACAACTAATATAACTTCAAAAATTACAGAGAAGTTTTGAAAACACAAAAAATTGCAAAAATAAGCATTATTGCTTTGAAACTTCAACACATTCTTCAACAACAGATGCTCGAGCCTTTTGAGGCCTTGAAATACATTTTAAAATAAAAAACCAATGGTCTAACTCCTCTAACTACCCTTTAAAATACTAATCTCTTCATATTCCCTAATCTGCTTTTTGAAAACTTTTGTTTAACAACATTTTGCATTTTTGTGCAACTTTTGATATACCACCCTAAATGAATCAAAATCCACCCAATTACATAAAGAATGGTCTTTTAGACCTTATTTAACATAAGTGAACTAAACAAACCCCTAGATTCACCTACTGAAAACCTAACAAGCCTTCAAGTATTCAAATTTTTGTTAACAAGGTGTAGGTGCTCTTGCACCATACACCCCCATAGAAAAAGAACTCTTGCAACAAGAGTTGTGCCTTGTCTCTATTCTTCCATGCTTCATATTTACTCCATATGATCTTTGATTTGAAAAACACCTTCCACTGGTCCACATACCAAGTCTTCATGATCTGCCCTGCTTCTTCACCATTCTTGACAATGTTTGAATTAAATGTGCCCTTATCTTTGTCATCAGTCCTGCTATCTGATTTTTACCAGTCCTTTGTTCTAACCTTGTTTGTATCTTTGCCTTCCCATCCACAAACAAACATTTTTCAAAGTCTTCTTGAATTGAATTTATCCTTACCTCATCTCCATACTTGCAACTGCCCTTACTCACTTATCCATTCTGTCCCTACATTCCTGTCATTAGCCTTACTATTTTTTCAACCTTTTGTACCTTTGTATTATCAGACTTATCAACCACTGTACTATCAGATTTATACCTTATTGTGCCTACAAATTTTACTTTCTTTCCACCCTTACTCTCAACCAAAGGACACATAATGGATCCTACCATAACATTCTTATTCAAATTCACTGTCAATAGACCTAAATCAACCTTCCTACCCACTTTCTCAGTATTGTCAAACCTTGAACTTTCTGAAGTACCCATTTCTTTGTCTTCTTACAAAAAATTCACAGGTTCCTTTTTCCCACACATAATCAATTTTGCTTTACCTTTGACATCTTCCACAAGTGGAGTCAAAACAAACTCGCATCCATCCTTCACTATTGTGAATGTGTTCTCTCTTCCATCATACCAGGATCACCTATCATATTGCCAGGGTCTACCTAGGAGTAGGTGAAAACAATCCATGGGAAGAATATCACAAACTACACTATCTTTATAGCCTCAAATCTAGAAATCTACCACAACTTTTTCATTAACCAACAAAGATTGTCCATCACTCAACCATGACACTTTGTAAGGCAATTCATGAGGTACTTTTTGCAAATTTAATTTACTCACCATCTCACTAGACACCATATTCTCTATAGATCTAGAATCAATGACAAATCTACATACCTTATTCTTGCACTTCCAATTAGTTTTGAAAAGACTCTTCCTTTGCAAGGGCTCCACCTCTTTTGCTGCCTTCAATACTGTCTTCCTCACCATCAACATCTCCCCTGTTTCAGGAGTAGCTCTCAAAATTGTAGAATGATTTCTCTCACATTCCTCTTCTTGGATGATTTGTGCTTTCCTATCAATCCTTTTTTCTCCACTTGATGAACTACCAACCCTTTCAGGACACTTCCAAGATGGATGGCCATATTCATTACAAGTATAACATATCCCTGCAAAATCATTAGTGTTTCTACCACCACTAAACCTTCCTCTACGTCTAAAACCTCCCCTAGTATCAACACCTTTCTCTTTACCTTTATTTTCTTCTTCTTTTTCTTCCAATGGCTATTTTGGTGTAGGGATTTTTCCTCTTCCTCTAACTGATTTCTCTTGTCTCCTTTTAAGTTTTTCCTCCACCTTAATTGCTAATTGAAAAAATTCTTCTATAGAATTTGGGTTAGCAACAACAAGTATCATATTTTATATTAAATCTCAAACCACCTAGATAAATAGCCACCTTTTTAGCCTCATCTTCATCCCTTCTTGACCTTATGCTTAGTTTGTAAAATTCATCAGTGTAGGACTTGACATCTAGATCTTTTTGTTTCAGACCTTGCAAATTTTTATACAATTGAACTTCCTAATCCTTTGGAAGAAACTTACCTTTCAGTTTTTGCACCATCTTGTCCCATGAGGTAATCCTTGATTTTCCTTGTTTTCTTCTTTCTGCTTGTTCATAGTCCCACCATAAAATAGCATGACCTTTGAGTTTTGTTTTTTCCAACTTCACCATCTACTCATCTAAAATGTCTTCACTTTCAAAGTAATTATCCATAGCAACAATCCAATCAAGCAATTCTTCTTCATTTAAATTACCACCATACACAGGAAGGCCAACTTTTACCTTATGAGAATCACCTTTAACTGCTTTGAGCATCTTGACCATCCTCTGATCTTCAGGGTCTAGTTCTTCATCTATGTCTTCATATTCATCATCATCTTCCTCTATTTCACTCTCTTCATTCTCATCTCTCCTTTTCTTTGTCTCCAAGGTAGCAAGCCTTGCCAACACTGCATTATGTGACTCCAAAAGCTTAGCATGCTTCTCTTTCAGATCCTGCAACTCTCTAGCAAAACCAACACCTTTCAGAGGCATCTTCTCAAACTTGTCTTCTCACCTTCTATCTTCAAACTTGCAAAATGAAATGAAAGAGACCTTGTCCCTGAACTCTGATACAACCTAATGCAAGCAAGGTGGTTGACACTCACAATTAGACTCAAATTGATCAGACTTCAACAAGACATCAACCCTTAAATCACAAATCACCCAACTTTCGAAAACCACTCACAAGAGGCTTCTAGCCCTCAAAACACAACAAATGGAATTATATTTTAGAGAAGGCTGTACAATGGCCTACTAAACATAAATTAAGCATTTCCACAGACCCAAACACCTTATCCCAACAGATCACCTAAGGTTTCTTTGACACAACATGGAGATTCATTAAATTGCCTTGTTTTGAGGCTACTAAATTAACCCTTTTTTTTCAATGAAGTACCTTCAAAACACTTGGTTTTCACCCAAACACTTTTGAAAGAGTTAATTTGTGACACAAAACCAAAAAATATTCAATCACTTCTCAGATTTAAGGCCTCTAACCCACTGATCCACCAAACCCTCCATTTTCTTGCAAAACACTAGGGTTTTCAGGAACTTCACTATTCCGGGCTTACAAAACATAACCAATGCATCATACAACTTCAATAAGGTTTGTACAGACTTTATAAACCTTCACAAAACCATTTACCTGAACAATTCATCAAAACCCTTCTTTGGTAAAACATTTCTTCAAGGGAAAACACATTTCCTAGCTCTAGGGCACCCCTCCAAATCAATAACTTAACTCCACTGACATTAAAAACAAAGAAAAAAAATTAATCTAACTTAGGAGGAGTCATTCCACCAAGGTATAGATTAGACAGTAAGTGGAATGACTCAATTTATCATTTTTGATGCAAACTGACTCCTCACTAGCTTGCTACAGGCAGTTACAAAAAAAAGGAAATCTCCTTCCTAAATAACTGTTAGACCCTTAGAATGGATTCAAAAGAGAGCTATTTCAATTTCCTACCAGAAACAAAGAATTTTTGAGCATTTTTTATGTGTACGGGGTTGTACAATTACAGAGAAGTTCTGAAAACACAAAAAATCTGCAAAAATAATCATTGTTATTGCTTTGAAACTTCAACACATTCTTCAACAATAGATGCTCGAGCCTTTTGAGGCCTTGAAATACATTTTCAGATAAAAAACCAACGGTCCAAATCCTCTAATTTCCCTTTAAGTTACTAATCCCTTCATATTCCCTAATCTATTTTTTGACAACTTTTGTTTAACAACATTTTGTATTTTTGTGCAACTTTTGATATACCGCCCTAAATGACTCAAAATCCACCCAATTACATAAAGAATGGTCTTTCAGACCTTATTTAACATAAGTAAACTAAACACACCCCTAGATTCACCTATTGACAACCTAACAAGCCTTCACATATTCAAATTTTTGTTAACATGGTGTAGGTGCTCCTGCACCATGTTTTAAAGGGTGACAACGAATGGAGAACCTTGGATTGTGGCGCAGAGTGACAAGATCAACGGTCAGAATTCGAAGATGGTGGTTTTAAATGGTTAAGTCCATGAAAGTGGTTTCTGACTGGCAACCGACCAAAGGAATGAAATCAATTGGTCTACCTACCCTCAAAATTGACTTCATTAGTGATTTGAGTTGCAGAACGACGACACAAAGTGCTACGCGAATAGAGATTGGGTTAAAATATTATGCACAAAAGAATTCATTAAATGCATATCCAATTTAGGATTTATAGATCGCCAATCTTAGAAGACTCTGTGAGATAGAATTTAATGTGGGTATGGCTCGATGTGGTGTATGCTTTGTAAAGAAGAAAGAATGAAAACCCTAATCGTTGCATCAAGTCACATTCAGTTAGTGGTGCATGACATTCAATCAGTGGTGTACAACTCAAGGTAGTGTTGACTGATTAAGCGAAGAAAAGAGACATAACTGTGTTGTTGAGATAGTGTGTGTAGTAGTCAATAAGGAGAGAGTGAAGCAATTGAGAAGAAGCATTGGGAGCGATAGAGTGTAGTGAACAAGATTGCAAAGAAAGAATGCACTATGCTTGAATAAGCTGAACCAAATAAAAATTAGGAATTCAACTCTGGATTTATATTTGGTGTAAAACCCTTGATTGTATTGTTTCTTTTTGTTTGGTGTATGCTTTGTAAAGAAGAAATAACAAAAACCCTAATCGTTGCATCAAGTCACATTCAGTTAGTGGTGTACGGCTCAAGGTAGTGTTAACTAGTTAAGCAAAGAAAAGAGACATGACTGTGTTGTTGAGATAGTGTGTGTAGTAGTCGATAAGGAGAGAGTGAAGCAATTGAGAAGAAGTGTTGGAAGCGACAAAGTGAAGTGAACGAGATTATAGAGAAATAATGCACTATGCTTGAATAAGCTGAACCAAACAAAAATTAGGAATTCAACTCTAGATTTATATTTGGTTTTAAACCCTTGATTGTATTGGTGCTTTTTGTTTGGGTTCTGGTCATTCAAACTATTGTATTACAAAAAAAGGGGATGTGGTGTTGAGCAAGTAGTAAATGTAGAAAACAAGGTGTTCAAATGTAGGACGGATAAAGAGGTGTTGCGTAGGAGTGTTGCAGAGCATGCAACATACATGTAAGTGCAGTTACAAATAAGTTGCAACATAGAACTGTCATTAAAATGGTAATATTCAACATTGTAAATTTGATTGGTGTGTGCCATCAGATATCTGGGTAGGTGTTCAGATTAGGGAGTGGGTACTTCCTTGGAGTGGGTGCTCCTAAAATAAGGAGATTGGTGTCTCCATAGGGTTGGTTCCCTTAAAGTATTGTAACTGAATTTCAAGCTTGTGAGGTTGGATTAGGATATTAGATCCTAGCAAAATTTCTCATTGTAGTTTTTCCCAACCTTGGGTTTTCCATGTATATTTGGTGTTATGTGTTGACTGCATGTATGCTCTCTCAAGTGTTTTCTTATTAATTTTTTATTTGCACATTAAGAATTCACATAGTTATTCTACATTAAGAGTTAAGAGGTAAAAATTTCAATATCTATTGATTCACCCCCCTCTCAGTATATCGTTGTTTTCCAACATCCTCATTCGGGGACATGTGTTGCGCTTGGTCATGGATCAACCATAGAACCCATCTGTCACCATGCTCTCTCATTTTGGGGTATTTCTACAAAATGAAAACAAAAAATTCAAGTTAGATCTCTCTAAATCAAAATCTTCTAACCTCTATAGCATATTTTTTCTAAGTGTGACCTTTGGGAAGTACGCGTGTCATGCACGCCGTGCTTATGTCTGAGGTCCGCCATTGAAAGCTGGTTGGACACCAAGGCGTATGGAAAACCATAGCATGGCCAAAGGCCCCCAGCATGTAGGCAGGATGCCAACATGTCGACAGGACGCTTTGATGCCACCAGGATGCTTGTGCTACAATTTTTCAAAAAGTAATAAAAAATTGCTATAAAATGCGAAAAAAGAGGTTTTTCGGACTCACCTGATCAACTGTATGCCTCTTGACAACTGCCTGATGTAGTTTCTCAATATGTGGGTCCTCCAACTGTCATCTGCGAGGCATTTTGTTGGATTTTCTCTCATAAAAGATAACAAAACTCTCATAGTGAATAGTGAAAATGACCCTTCTAGGGGCCCATTCGGGTATATATAGCCCCCCCCAAGGCCCATTTTTTGTGGCGATCATGGTCCCATCAAATTTTCAGCTTTTACCCCACCAAGCTGTGGGAAAAATCAGGAGGGGAAAATACTCACTCTTCATCATATTTTTCTTTCGAACCACTAGATTTTTCTTGAGCATTCTTCTCACCTTGGTAGCTTCTTCTAATTTTTGAGCTGACTTAAATTTGAGTTTTGCAGAATGAAATCTCAGGTCAGATGTTGTGGTTTCTCAATAGGCTCAATCGTTGAGGGAATTATCGATACCTTCCTACTCGACCTTTGCAGCCTCTACAGTATCCTTTTGGCATGTAAATCTATAATTTTTTTTAAATTTTTGAGTTTTCTCTAATGTTCTACTTACTACTTTAGTGTAGCTGATTTTTCTCAAAGATCAGAGTGGGGGAAAAATATAATGTCATAAAATTGCACCCTGTGGCAATTCCACATTTGTGCATTTGACCCTTGTATTTATGGCGCCTAGCCGCATTTCTGACAAGAGCCTTATGTGTTGGAATTTCATGATTTCAACCCCATAAAGACCAATGATGAAGCGACAACAGTCTATCACCTTGTTTCTTGTGAAATGACAAGTTGGATGCCTGCGCGGCATGTGGATGTCCGTGCGACGCACTAACATCCCTATACTTTTTTGTGAGTTCAAATGAGGAATCTTGGAATGTTTGACCCGTAACACGTGTCCATATGATTAATTTTCGAGAGTAATGACTCCTCCCACCCATTCAGCTAAACAAAACATTTCTTTTCACTCTCATCCTCATTCATTCACCACTCCATGATTCTCTCTCTCCTCTTGCTCTTCCATTCTCTCGATCTTGTCTCTACGGGGAAGCTTTGCTAGATTGAAGTACCTCCAATAGCCAAAGCTCTCTTGCAAGCATTCAACATTGTGTCTACCAAGCCAAGAGTGGGCTACGGACTGTTGGTAACACTCTCTTGATTCTTGTCTATTTGCTATCATATTATCTATTGTGTTTCTTGAGCATTCTTCTCACCTTGGTAGCTTCTTCTAATTTTTGAGCTGACTTAAATTTGAGTTTTGCAGAATGAAATCTCAGGTCAGATGTTGTGGTTTCTCAATAGGCTCAATCGTTGAGGGAATTATCGATACCTTCCTACTCGACCTTTGCAGCCTCTACAGTATCCTTTTGGCATGTAAATCTATAATTTTTTTTAAATTTTTGAGTTTTCTCTAATGTTCTACTTACTACTTTAGTGTAGCTGATTTTTCTCAAAGATCAGAGTGGGGGAAAAATATAATGTCATAAAATTGCACCCTATGGCAATTCCACATTTGTGCATTTGACCCTTGTATTTATGGCGCCTAGCCGCATTTCTGACAAGAGCCTTATGTGTTGGAATTTCATGATTTCAACCCCATAAAGACCAATGATGAAGCGACAACAGTCTATCACCTTGTTTCTTGTGAAATGACAAGTTGGATGCCTGTGCGGCATGTGGATGTCCGTGCGACGCACTAACATCCCTATACTTTTTTGTGAGTTCAAACGAGGAATCTTGGAATGTTTGACCCGTAACACGTGTCCATATGATTAATTTTCGAGAGTAATGACTCCTCCCACCCATGCAGCTAAACAAAACATTTCTTTTCACTCTCATCCTCATTCATTCACCACTCCATGATTCTCTCTCTCCTCTTGCTCTTCCATTCTCTCGATCTTGTCTCTACGGGGAAGCTTTGCTAGATTGAAGTACCTCCAATAGCCAAAGCTCTCTTGCAAGCATTCAACATTGTGTCTACCAAGCCAAGAGTGGGCTACGGACTGTTGGTAACACTCTCTTGATTCTTGTCTATTTGCTATCATATTATCTATTGTGTTATCTTGTGGCTCGGGCTCTTCTCCCGCGAGCAGGGTTTGCTTTTGCCACTTTATATCTTATCTTGTGATATAGGTTCTCCTCTCGAGCGAGGTTTTCTTTTATCATTTTGTGTTTACTTTACTTTGTGTCTATTATTCTCTCTATCTATCTAGCGATCTATGGAGGTGGGAACACCAAAACAGGGGCTTGACTGTGGCAAGCCCCAAAACTGCCCCAACATTTTTCCTCATTTGCTTTGTGTGCAGGTTGCTCATGCAGAGTTTGGAGGAAGGTTTCAAAGTGCAGGACCCTCTATAAGTTGGTTCTCTACCTTCCTTGTCTTTTACCACCATTTTTTTGCTTTTTGTTAATTCAGTAGATTAAACAAACCTTATATCTAAATCAGTTAGTAGATCCTTTGTAATTCTGTCTGAGGGTTACTAGTCCGTACAAGATGCCAACACAGCGTGATGGCGTGCTGCTCCCACATTGTCATCCTTTGGCTGAGAGCTTCTCCCTTTGTGACAAGAATCTCAGTGATTCGTTCTTTTGATTCCTGAAGCTGTATGTTTATTATTATTTATGATATTCTGTTTTAGTTCTTTCTTTGCAATTTCTTCATCCCTAATTCCAATCCACTAACTAAGCTGAGGTAGTTTAGGGCAATTCATTTGTTGGGACTGTCTTGGTAAGCAAGAGGCTCGTGAGCAGCGAATGCCCCTTCTCTACACTATCAAGTACCTTGTTTTTAGGTCCCTTCCCCACTTGCTTCTCCTTTTAAAGATGATCCTACAATCCTTCTCTTTATTCTTCCTCTTCTTAATGATGGATTTCTTAGTTCAATATGAAACGTTGATTAATTAGAACAAACACAATTTCTTTCATAAGCATTCTTGTAAATACAACATATTTTAAACATACTTTGCACATTTAGCTTAAATATTTCATTTAAGTGTAAAATTTTATTTGATTTAATATTTCTCTATCATATCATATATGTTAAGGACATGCATAGATATTTGTATGCTAGCATAAGCATTAAATATATTATACTAGATTTCAGTGATTAAATGTTGCACTAGATTTTATCATGCTTGTCAGCTTCAACTTTCTAGATCCTTTATGAAGGGTTAAGCTTTTCCATTTTGGAGAAAGTCCCAAGAAGCTTATTTCTCCATGGTTGAGCATAAAATTACTTTGATGATACTCTTTTTTCCTCATCAAGTTCTAAGATTTTCACTTTGAAATATTGTATCAAGTGATGTAATTTTTTTGTTATTTTTGTAAATGAACGTAAAAAAGTTATGTTAATTAACTTGTTGTAACATTTCATATTTAGATATTCTTTATAAATTGAAATATTTTTTTGTTAAATATCTATCTATACGATGAATAATAATGATGTTGAAAAATAAGAAGAAAGAAAGGAAAGGAGGGGGAAAAGATATACCTCTAACTAACTTATGTCATATATTTAAAAACTTTTCATTCTCTCATCATCCAGTCCTGGTGAAGACCTGTGGCACCAGCATCACCGGTCTCGTGGAAAAAGTTTATCGGATGCACTGGAATTTATAGAAAGAACACCCTGAAGTGTTCAAAATGGTGGTGGAGATAGAGAAGCCAAATCATTTAGATTCATAGCCAATTTAAAATAATTGCCGTTGAACATCTCCTTGCCCAACTTCTCCCTTGTTAAAAGAACTAAATACAAACACAAATCCCCCATACTCTGCAAAAACTCTGAAATTCTGGGTTGGGAGTCAGCTGTGGGCCGCCGCTGTTTATACGAGTCGCAGGAAAGCCTGAGCAGTGTTGAGTACCGAATCAGATCGGATCCTCGAGAGCAAAGCATGCCAAAAATTTCATGAGATTCGACCATTTTACCGCCCAACGTCTTTTCATCTCTCCGTCGCAGAGGAGGGCCTTTCATTCCGTAACGTACCGTAGGTAGAGAAGCAAGGCCAAACACATTCCGTTGGCGTCTTATACCTAGTACGCTACTGTTAAATTCGCGTCGGTGGACAGACATTAAAGTTCATTGATATCATTTTTATTCTCGCCAGAGCTCACAAGGAAAGTGATTCCGTTACACGATACAGCCGGTCAATGGGTGGTGTTAACGAGTCATTTTCAGTCGGCAAGGAGTATTTGATGGGAGTCGGTCGGAGCTTTTCGCGTGGAGAAGTGGATGGATCTTTCTGTTAAAGCTGCAAGGACTTTTCTTTTCAGTCTTAATCGTACGCGTGTGTGGGAATTTAATGAATCTTGACGAGGTATCGTTGTACCAAATTTTGCTTTACGCAACGTTGCCTGGCATCTTCATTTTTATTAATGTTTTGTGTTTTACAATTGTTCTTTATTTCATGTTCTTTCAGCGACAAGGAACAGACCAGTAAACAATAAACACCCCTTATAAATATATCTCATATCAATAAATAGTGATATCTAATAATTTGTGTAAAGTTTTTGAAGCTACATTTAAAATGAGAGGCGGGTGAAAGTCATTTGCAAGTAGATTTGATGAAACAAAAAAATCAAAGAGATTTGATGAAACAAAAATAACAAATAAATACATATATAATAAAAATAATTCAAATTTTTGTATAAACTAAAAGAATAAATAAATAAATAAATAATATTTTTGATAACTCTGGACGTATTTTATATATATTAATATTTGATATATGTATGTTAGTTGATAAATCAATTAAAACAATTAAACAGGGATAAAGGACTTTAGATTGTAAGATTAAAAGTGAAAAAAATATTTCAATGTGATGTGTTGCCTTTGAATTTGTTTGATAAATATAGAATGTTATATTTGATTTTAGAATATCACAGAGAATGTGTGCATAGATAGATCCCTAGATTTTTGTTTTTTCAAATGAAATTGTACATAAGTTGAATTTTTTGAAGTATAGATATGATTTTATGTTTGATTGAAATTTTAGAAAATGTTAATGAATATTTTTGAAGATTTTTTATGAATTAAATATAGAACTTTTTAAATTTTTAGTTATATTTTTTTTGTAGTTTTTTACAAGTTCATAAATACAAAATACAATCATATAAATTTTGAGATATTACGACTATATATAATGATTGATGCGGTATCTAATAATTACTTACTAATATATTTGAAGAAGTTTCAATACATCTTCATTTATGATCTTTTTTTAACTAATGTTCCAGGGCTTGTCTTTAAATATGACACCCTAAGTACTTAATTTAATTACCTTGATAAGAAAGTTATGCAAGTAAGAAAATAACACTTCAATTTAGGGAAGGAGGGTGATCCCACAATACTGGTTTAAATCATTATTGTGGGATCACCCTCCTTCCCACAATAGAGGAAGCCAAATATGAACTAGCATGTGATTTTTATATTAGTTTAACCCCTTTTGGTTAAGCTTATTAGATTTACATGCTTGAATAACTAAAAAATGGCTCTCAAGCTTTAAAGATAGCATCAAAATATTTCCTATTTTTTTAGGGTTTCTTTTCTCTTACTATGTAAATTATATGTTGATTGGGAATTCATATTGGAGGAAGGCCCTTAGTTTTGGGACAAAAATAATCTATCAGTGAAACTATGATTTCTAGACTTCAATCCCATGAAATCAACCTTTTATGTTCTTCCTATTTGGGTTAGGCTACCATACATTTTTCTATAGATTTTTTCATTGATTCTTTCTTGTAGAGTATTGGCAATGCTCTAGAGAAATTATTGGTGCTCAATTAAGATATTGATGGCCCAATCTAATCTATTTCAACTAGGATTCAAGTGGAGATTTATATCTCAAATGTCTTATTAGATGGGATATAATGAAATGTGGAGGATTGTGTATGAAAATAAGTTCTAAACTATGATAATATCATTCAAATGAAGAAAATGTTTTACTATTAGAAATTTAAGGGCGATTTCTAGGTAGACAAAGTAAAATTATCTAAAAAATCCATATGCTGGAAATGCACCTTCTTGTTGAATTTAACAATAAAGAGGAATGGGCCTTTTCAATTTGATGATTCAACTCATTCATACCTTCTAGAGTTACATAACCCTAATTAAGTTCCAACTTTGATGAAGGTGCCTCTTCCCTCCCTTCCTTGATATGCAAATATTGTTTGGGATTTTCCTAGGAGGATACAAACACCTATGAAAAGTATGTAGAGGGATGATGCTAAAATAGACAATGGTGTTTTTTCTTTAGGGAAAAAGTTTCCCCAAACATGTACTTAGGCTATTATAGGCACTGATATGTTAGTTTAACTCCCTTTAACTAAGATTATTATATTTACATGCCTTGGTGCTGTCATAATAGTGGTTTACAATTCCCGAGAGGAACGAATTTTAGCTGAAATCACATATTTTTAGAAAATATAATGATTTAAGCCTTAAAAAGTTCCATTTTAAGGATTCCAATTGAAGAGGGTTTGATCAAATCACCTTCTAGATCAAACCCCCTTGGATAGAACCTCGCTAGTTTTAAACCATACCTATAAATGCGTCTCCTTTACACCTATCAAAATCTTGATAAAAAATCACTTTTGATTTAGATTTTGGGGATCAAATGAATTCATTTAAAATTTATTTCAAATGATTATGGTATTCCTCAGAACAATCTATCCAATGAATATAATTTTAATATGTTTTGGTTTTGTTATGTATTTGTTTTAAGTTTTATTAAACATAGGTTTTCATCAAAATGAATTTCTTTGTTCTTCACATGTGGAAAAATAGAAGATTATCAAAAAATAAAATAAAAATATGAGTGCACCAGATATTGAAGTCCTTGATCCAACAAAAAAATTAAATTAAATTTTGACATATACAAAAAAGTTGCGTTATCTGATCCTATTTGTGTTTGAATTGTAATTGTTTGACTTTGAAACTTGATTAAGGAAAAATATTCAATAAAAAAAACTATCTAACCAAGTGGAAGCACTAGATATCAGAGTTACAAATCTAAATTTGAAAGAATTAGAATTTTATCCTTCATGGAAAAAAAGTTATGCATTATACGGTGTGCGTCACTTTTTAAAAATGTTGTTTTCTGAAGAAAATCTATTTTCGTGGGAGATGGAAAAAGAAGTGCAATTTGATTCCAAAAATTTTGAAAAAAATATTTTTAGATTCTACAGACAAAATTTGATGAGACTCTAGTTTGCACCATCTTCAAATTCCTCAGAGTTTAGCCGCTATAGGTGCCCGAATGTGAAGATTTAGTTAAAAATAATAATTTCAGTGTCTAGTTTGGCCAAAAATTGTAAACCACTATTATGGGATCACCCGCCTGCTAACTGAAAAAATGGCTCTCAAGACTTCAAGATGCCATTGCAATATTTCCTAAATACTTATGGTTTATTTTTTCTTGCTATGTAAATTGTATGTTGATTGGACATTCATATTGGAGGAAATCCCTTTCTTTCAGGAAAAAACATATTCTATTCTAGTGAAATCATGGTTTCTTGACTTTAATCCCATGACATTTACCTTTTTATGTTCTCCCTATTTGGGTTAGACTACCATAACTCTAGTTATAACTTTGGGTTGATTATTGTTGATAGGTTATTAGCAAAGCTCTAGAGAAATTTTTGGTGCTTGATGGAGAAATTTATGGTATGATATTATCTATTTCAATTAGGATTCAAGTGGAGATTGATATATCAAGTGGCTTGTTGGATGTGATATAGTGAAATATTTAGGATTGTGTATGGAAATGGGTGCTAGACTATGGGAATACCATTCAAATGATGGAAATGTTTCACTATTATACATTTAAGGATTGATTGTCAAGTAGTTAAAGAAAATATATCTAAAAACTTCATATTGTGGAAAAGAATTTTCTTATTACACTTAATAGTAAAGAGGAATGGTCCTTGTCTCTATGATGATTTGATTAATCTAATGTTATCTAGAATCTTAATCAATTATAAAATTTGATGAAGGTGCCTCTTCCCTCCCCTCCTTGGTATGCAAATATTGTTTGGGCTTCTCCTAGTAGGGTATGAACACCTATGAAAAGTTTGTAGGGGATGAGGCTAAAATAGACATTGGTGTTTCTCCTTTAGAGCAGAAGTTTCCCCAAACTTGCACTTAGGTTGTTGGAGGCACTTCATTAATTACTCTAAAAGTCCTCATCCTTTATCCTTTCAAATCTGGGCATGATACATGACTATTAGGATTGACAACAATCAAGAGGAATGAAAAATGAGAACCATTATTCAAAAATTGAATTTGGAAACTCTTGATCAAAGACCTGCTACTTCTAATACATCTTCAAATTATGAGGAGAAAGATGAAAATGCAAGTTGGATTAACTTGCTAAAAAATGAAAAATGGCATTGAAAAACAATCCCCTAGATATATGGTTCTTATATCTCACGAGAAAAACAATCTAGTTTAACATGTCCGAATTCTTTCGATCTATGATGCATAAGTATGTTGAATATTCTTATATTGTAATTTCTTGCTTTTAGACTAGGCCCCTAGATAGAACGTCAAAATTATATTAAAAAAATATTTTCTAATGATTTTACTATCAACATTAAAGAATAGACTAACAACCACTTAATTTTCATTGTTTCAATACAATATAACTTTTTAAAATGATTTATATTTACTAAAGTTGAAATATGAGGTAAAGAATAAAAATATCTTACTCAACTACAAAAAAATAATAATATTTTAAACTTTTCAATACACTATATTTTAATAAATAAATTAAAAAAAAAAATCTACTATGGAAAGAAAAAAAAATGTCCCACTCAACCCAAAAAAATCTATTAGATTTTCCATTGATGTGGCACTCAATCCAAAATACATAATAATTTAGAATCACTTTTAATAAAGAAACAATTCAATGAAAATGAGGAAAGGTGTTTAGTGACAAACTCTGTGGATTTCTTTCAATTTTCCCTCATGATTTCGAATGAACTACCTCTCCAACTCCACAATCAGAAACCATGAAATAGTTGCCAAACAAAAACACAATTTATTTTCTGCTCTGAATTCAAAAGTAATAAAAAATATTTAACTACTGTTTTCTAACTTATACGGTGCTTTCCTACTCTCATGGTGTTGGAGGGGACGAGCTTTTTTGAGCACCAAGTGTGAGTTCCAGCTCCAGCTCCACCTCACTACTTTTCACAGAGAAAGCTTCAACTTCAGGGTTGAGGGTCTGAAATTTTTTACACTTCTTCTGACCACCCAAATCATCCTGGTGTTGTGAAGCAACAGGCGAGGATGAGCATTTCCCTTTGGCACTGCTAAAAACATCTTTTGTCCAAATTATATCATTGTCTTGGCTCGTTTTTCTTATATCAAAACCCCTGCCCTGGGTCTCGCCGCTTGAAATCTCAAGATCGGCAATGAATTCACGACGTTCTCTGAGATTGAGTTTAGCATGAGGATCGACCCACTTAAATTTGCCTCTGCCCTTCACTCTGTGCAACTCCCCCGCTATGCTTTGCATGAGGGCACCGTGCACAACGCGGTGCTCCTCATCGCATGGGTCAACTAGATTTAGGTTATTTTGCATGTCAACTGGGTACGATCCGTCAAGAACACCGTCCACTCCCGCCTGACATAGCGCCCAATTGCCAGACCAGAGGAGACCGACTGATCCGTAGACGGGATTCAGCAGCCTCCCACAGGCTTCGTACAGTAGAGACCTGAATAAAGCTGAACCAAAACCACACAGATTCTAAGCCATTGTTTTATACCTCTAGTTTTGACAAAGCAGGCGACAAGAAAATAGGTTTAATCTAACTAACCGGGCCTTGAATGTGGAGGGCCGTTGGCGATGAGAGTGATGAGGCCTGTGCGGCCGTAGAATTTGGCCAGGAAAACAATCGCATTTGCCTGAGATTGCTCACTCTTTATCCACTCCAAGCACGGCCTCAGAATGCACGACTCACTGCAGCCTTTTCGCAGGACTCGGCAGCCATTGCAGCTCATCCTCATGAGTTGAGGGCTAAACTGAAATCCGCTCTCCTTTATCTGCACAACACACAGCAATAACATTCATTTGATCTACCCATCATCACACACAACATGGTCAAGAATAAATTACTGTCAAATGCGAATTTGAGCAAAATATTAATTTGGGTTCTGATTTTTAATATAAGAGCTATATAGTGCAAGCTTTTGAATTCAACTGTGTATATTTTTAAATCGACGTTTCGGATCACACTCAGTGATCCATAAAAGAACTTCTAACATGATGAAGAAATATAACTCTTCTGAAGGCAAAAAAAGAAAGAAGAAGATCTGGACAGTGAAAGATGTTCCCTGCACCTATGCTTTCTCAGATGCACACATTACTGTTGAGCATGCGTATGAGTTCACTGCATTTCAAGGCCAGGGTGATTTCA
The DNA here is from genome assembly GCA_007258455.2 of Sequoia sempervirens. Taxonomy (NCBI): domain Eukaryota; kingdom Viridiplantae; phylum Streptophyta; class Pinopsida; order Cupressales; family Cupressaceae; genus Sequoia; species Sequoia sempervirens. The sequence continues at coordinate 861,800,588 of VDFB02281492.1, read as the reverse complement.
CATACCCGAATGAGGGTTAAAGCTCTTGCAGGGCAGCTGAGAGTGGGATGATTCAATTGTGATTGTTACTGCCGGTTAGCATCAACGAGTAATGCTTCACACCTACTCACAGATATCATTACTGCTTGACGAGAAAGCTTGTTAAAATCCCGTGTGGGTATTATTGTTATTCGTTAAAATGCAATGGGCCTATACAATAAGCAATGAAGTCATGTTCAAGTCTTACGGACTTTACCAGAAACGATCCTTAAAAAAATGAAATTGATAAGAATGGGATACTCACAATCTTTACACATAACCTCTCTTTAAAAAAAGACAATATATCTTTTATCATATATTATTTCAAAAGAATAAAATCTTTCTTAAAGTGTAATAAATAATTCAATAAGTTGTAATCAACAAGTTAACAATTAATTTAAATTAATAAAAGATGGGATTTGATAAATAAAAAGTAAATAAAAATTCAATCTAGTAGATAGGGATATTTAGATAATAAAGAAATATTATTGACATTATATTGAATATATTTGTCTTTATCTAGCAATGAGGTCATGTTCAAGTTTTAAGAAATTCACTAAAAAAGATATCTTAAAAAAGAATTGGTAAGAATGTGATACTCACAATCTTTATGTGCACAACCTATCTTTAAAAAAGACAATATATAAAGAAAAATGGTTAGCATACATTATTATAAGAGAATTAGAATGCAATAAATAATTAAATAAATGCAATCAATAGTTAAAAATTAATTTAAATTAATAACATATAGGATTTGATAATATAATAAGTAAATAAAAATTAAATTCAATTGATAGGGGTATTTAGATAATGTAGAAATATTATTTGATGTTATATTGAATATGATTGTCTTTATAGATCTGGATATTAATTTATGATGAATGTATTAAAATTTGGATAGTCATTGGAATATATGTGGTTCATTTTTTAGTATTGTGAGGTTGATATTGAGAAATAGAAATTCGATCTAACACATGTGGGATTAAATGTACTACATGGAAACAATCTAATAGAATGTGCTTGAATAAACCCAATTTCCTCCTACATTTTGATATTTGAATGTGTCATGATGGTGTCTAGGGACACCATTTAGGAATGTATCGACACAATATGTGAACATGTTCTCCTAAATTAAGCCTCTTTGATGGACTAGATGAGCATCAATGATAAATATTGAAGACAATATTTATCAACATATAAATGTGATTATTTTTACTTTAGAAAATAAAATAGTACTCTAAATGTGTTCTTTTTTAAAAAATCTCTCATATGTCTAGATAAAATTAGATGGGTATTAAATGTATTCACATACCATGTCATAGCAACACGTCACACAAATGTGTGTTAAGTTGGCTTATAATGCCTAGTAGAAGGGGGTGGGAAAGTTTGAATTTAAATTTAGTGATTTAAAGTTTGGGTTCATTCCTACACACCTCAATATTGAACTAGGTCAATCCCAATTGGTACTATAATAAACCAAAGGTATAAAATGGTAGTTTCAAGGCTTGAAGTGAATGTTCGAAAGTAAGTGAAAATGAGATAATTTTTTTAAAGTAAATGGTACACATTGAAATAATTGTAAGTAGGGATAAAATAGGTACAAATAGGGATTAGAGCATGATCCAAACCTAGTACAAATGTATGAAACTTGTTAGTGTGTTATTGTATTAAGGGATTCCAACAAGGTGGGCATAATACTAGATGGTCCAAAATTACATGGATACAAAATTTTCACCATTAAATTTTAGCTTCACTTTGATGTGCATGTGAATCTAACATGAGCATGAATTTAAAAGTATATGGACATTTTAATAGTCAATGTAAAAATTAAATACATGGAGACGCTCATAAAATGTTACTATCTTTGAAAAATGATATGGATAATTTTTCTCACGTTCCTCCTAGTATAAGAACTCCATCAAAATTGAAAAATAATGAAAAGAAATATAATGAGTAACCCCCACTTATTAATAAGAATAAACATAAACTACAAGTAATTTCAACTAGCTACAAAAATAAGAAGATTGAAGGTTTAAAAAATCCTAGTTATATTAAAAGTGATACAATTGTTAGTTCACCTAATCTACACCCTGTTTGCTAAGCCTTGAGTGGACTCAGCAGATTTGGACTAACATGGGAATGCTTTTAGGTTGTGGGTAACCTGTTTGAAAGCAGACCTCTAGTGATACGGGTTGGCTTCCCCTTTTGATGCCACCTAACTACTTTAAACTCTGAGATAAGGGTAATAAATTGCATAAAATAAACTTAGCATTGAAAGAAATAAGGTGATACACCAAAAAACCTAGACTTTCTAACAACCTTGCACATTCAAATTAATATCTCAAAACTAACTCACACAACTCCCTTTCCAATGCAGTTCACATCAACAATTTATAAATAGGTCTATAATAGTGTTTTCAAAAGGAAAAATTAGACTTCACAATCAATAACACCATTAATTATAACCTACAAACATACATTTTCTATCAAATGGATGCATGAAACATGGGACAAGTTTGTAAGGAAAATAAATTTTCACAAAACAGATTGATCAACCATTAATGACACACCATAAAACATGAAGAGAGAAGATAAAATACTCCAATCTACTAATTCAAAGTGCTTACTGTATAATAGGCCTGTCTAAGTTACAATGCAACTCCATGAAAAACAACTCCTAGCAAAGCAAGCTATCGTTCTACTGGAAAAAGAAAGAACTCCTCCAAATGATCCAAAATAACATACTTAAGCCAAAACCATCAAACAACCTCACACAAGTGTTTCTAGAAGATTCTGCTTGGATAAAACATAAAAGGCCCCAAAAGAACCTTCTAGAACTCTCTAAAATGCCTTCCATATGAAGGAAAAGTAGGCCAAGTCAACAGTCACCCCAAAAATGTGACAAAAAATGCCTCTAGCTGGCTTCCCCTTCACCAAAATCAGTCCAAATAGTATCTCACACTTCCCACACTTCTGCAAGTCATCATTGGTCCTATTACAATATTTGACCACATTTCCCATCATGCAATATGTGTGTTTTTGAGAACACATGGCCTTTTAATGCATTAAAGATAGTAATTTTGTTAAGTGATTCATAAAACATCACTTAACAAATCACTTTACAATTAAGCCCAAATCAAAGGACCCCACCATTAAAAGGCATTACATTTGCATTTGCAGCAACTAAAAGTGATTTTAAATCACTTACATGATATTTCAACATTGAAAATCAATGCAAACATATAATGATATGGCTAAAATTTTATAAAAGTCTCCAAGGCATTGACCACCAACTCACCATATTCTGCATTTTACCCACACATGTCATATACATTGTTTTGCAAAGGCATTATAACACTTGGCCCATATGGCCAACCTCCAAGTCTCTTGGAAAGCATATTCCAATTTGCATGGCATTGGAAAAATACAAGGCATCACATAAGTGTCACATGGCTATACACTCCATTGTTGTATGTTTGGAAAAAATACTTAGCAATGATTAGAAATAAGGGGAACAACCCTAAGGCATCAAATGCCTAAGTGCTAACATATGATGTAATATGGAGACTTAGCAAAGTTTCAAAAAAAAGAAAGTTCAAAGGCATAGAATGCCTAAGGGAGAACATGTTTCAGCCCCCACATTTCTCATGTGTGATTTATAAAGAAAGGGATAAAAATACCATCGAAATGTCAAAAGGAAGAGGTCAAACCCTAATGATTAAATACCAAAATGATGAAAAACATCATCATTTGGTCTTCGAAGAATTTGGAAAATTGCTCTGCTACCATGAGGGTTTGGGAAGAGCACAAAGAAATGGTGTTTTCACTGGTTCTTAGTCGATTTTTGACATTTTTTGCATAAAATCACCATAGAAACTCAGGTAATTGTTTCTTCTTGGCATAAATCTGCACCTTTTTCCATTTGGGAGGCCATTTTGGGGCTTACAAGCCATGGCTTGTAGCATTTTGATGGACCTTTTTTTGACCATATTGCTTCATTTGTCCTCTTTTTTGTTGTTACTCTCCATTTAGCCACCAATGAGAAGTTAATGAAGCTTTGAGAAAGTTTTTTAGTGACAAAAAGCTCTGTGCATTTTGGTGTTCGAGCTTGGGTAAGCTCCCAACTGACCTTCATTGTGTGAGCAAGAAAAGCTTGAATGGAAGATTAAAATGTCCTTCATTTTGCTTTTCACCTTTGTAATATCATTGGAAATGCTTCAAAACTGTAAGCTTGGTGCATTTTCTATTGTTTTATGGCCATAATAGCTCACTGGCTGTGGCTATGAATAGGAACAAGGTGTCATATACATTGTTTTGCAAAACCCTTATGTATTCTCTTGATTTCCTTCTTTTTCTTCACAAATATTGATAAATGTTGATAACCTAGATGGGTTTTTGGAATATAGGAAAGGAAAGAACCAAATGTGGCTCGACCTTCATTATGCAAATTGGGTCCTTTTGCATTCATGGTTTATGTCTTATTTCTGCATTTTGAGAAAAAACTCCTACTTGGGTTTCCTGTAGCATGCATTTTTGTTGAACTATTCAACTGTTTGTAAAGAACCTAAGTGGGTCATTGGATTTCTTACATAGCTCAGATTTTTAGTAAAATATAGATGATTTTTTGCAAGTTCATTTCATTTTCTTGTAAAAAATAGCAATGTTGCTCCATTTGATTGAAACCCCAAGTGGGTTTTTCATATTTGTAGGAAAAAGACTAATCCTCACCACAACCTGTCATAATGCATAAATGGCTTTTCATTTTTGTGATTCCTGTTCCTTTTGTGCAATAAAGACCTTTTAGTTCTTTTTATAATGAAATAACCTCCAACATCAAACGAGCAAACACCCTCCTTAAGTAGCTCTTTATCAGTTAGACTGCTCAAGTAGTAAAGATTTGACTTCACCATGATAGGAATTCTGCCAATTAACACTCTTTTCCATCTTTTATGGGCATTGCCTTTTCCCTATTCCTTTAAAACTCTATCCATAACTCACCAACATTATCACTTGTAGCTGGAAGTTTTAGCATTTATCTCTATTTCATATCTGCAAAACAATACCCCATCTTTGAAATTTTAGGGTTTCCTTCTATATTGCTCTTCGTATGCAAATACAAAGACCTCTATGTACTCTTACAACTATGATAACAATCTCCTTGTAGGAATTCAAAGGCTTTCATTTATCATTCCTGTAGAATGTCTTTATTGTTGTTACCTCTGCATTAGCTTCTCATAATAAACCCGGGTGGGTCTTTTTGATTTGAAAGAAACTCCAGATTTTGTTGCAAAATGATTCAATGTCAGTGTGAGCATAATTGAAAGTATCAATATTGAATTGCATTCTTGATAAATTTTATGTTTCTGTAGACCAACTAAACTCCATGGAAAGCCTTTCTTGGATGATAATCATTGTCTTTTCCTGTCTTCTCCTAATGTAGTGATTACCCTGCTTCCTTTGAGCTGCTCACTATCATTTTGGACCTGAATCTTCCCTCTTGATAAACTTTCCCCTGTGACTGTTGTTTAATGTTCTTGTCCTTAAGTGGCTATCATACTTTCTTATGACTCACAGTCCCTTAACTCTGCTCATAATTTTGTAGAAACTCCCATAAGATAGTGAGATGTCTCTGTATATTTTGGAAAACCTTGCTTGGTGCCACTATGACACCTTTGCTTCATTGCATTTTCCTGCTAGGCCGTCATCAAACCCTTGGAAATACTACTGTGTGCACTGCTCATATTTCATGAAGCCTTCATCATCAAAATTAGTATCACTGTCAGATGGTTGTAGATGATCCTTGTCCTCTAGAAGAGTCAAGAATGGCTCAACACTGCTAGCTCAACACCACTAGCTCAACACTACTAGCCCTTGTGGAAGACATAGTTCTAGAGGAACATATTTTGAGGCTTCAGAGAAAAATAGCTTGAACCTCTCACTCCTCCTGCTCCATGCCTTAAGGCCATTGAATTTTCATGTAGAGATACCATCATAGTAGCATCCCTTTGATGGCAGTGTCATACATATTTTCATTATATAGTCATAAATGTTGCTATTGATTGTAAGAGTTTATTGTCATCCATGTAATGATTGTACCTTGCATTGTATGGCCTAGTCCTAATTTAAATTGAGATCTTCCAATTCAATAATTTTTCAATGACTAAATAGGAAAGTATGTGCATGTTTTGTTCTCATGATGAATGGAAACCATTGCATTACTATGCAGTTTGGTGTATGTTTCTTCATGTGCAATCCACCTCCTTTAATATGAGAATTAATGATATTGTTGAGTACCTTCCTTGTTTTTTTATTTGATTCATCCTTACCAAGTATATCATTATTACCTCATGTTCCTGTAGCATTTGGCAAGGTGCTGTCCCATCCACTTATATCATAACCTTGTCTCCAAGAGGTCACTTTGTGCTATTTCATGATTGACTCAACCATGTTTTCTCCATTTCCATCAATAAAGTTAAATTTTTAGCTGCATATCACTTGTGGAGGTAATCTTTGGGTCTTAGCAACTTCAAGAAATGTAGATGAAAATTGATCATTATGTGACATCGAACAGGGCATTTGAAACCATTCCTTTCTTTTCCATTTGTAATTCCATCTTTAATATCATTCCTTGTTTTCCTTCAGTAAAGTCAAAAGACATTGTTGCTGTCCTAAATGACATGAGAATACATATTGCTGTCCCACCTAAATCTACCATCTGATTCCACCACATTTTTTTCCTTTTTTCTCATGTGTGATACACAACTGTCTCCTCATTTTAACTTTATTGGACAACCGCATGTCACATATATGTGGGTGACCTAACAACTCACCTTCCTATGTGATGTGTGACTGCCCCATAGGGTTATGGTGAGAGGGGCTTGACAACAACTTGAAATGATTCCTTATTGTTTAGAAGATGCATAATTGAACTTGATGCATATCCAAAATCACTTCTTTTTATAAAATGGATCAAGGGTCCACTTAAGAAGATTGAAGACATATCTAGCAAAGTGTGTTGCATATTCTGAATATGATAATGAAAGTTGATCAATTGGTGTGATTCCATATTGATTTAATGCATTGATAACAGATAAATCTTTGATCAAGTTGCTCAATTTCCTTTTCTTTCAAAGCATGATGAGCTCTACCCTTGTGGGAGCCACATTTACCCCACATGCTGTATTTGATTTGAATTAGAATAGTAACCAGACTTGTCCTAAATCTGCACATGAAGCAAACAGTTAGAAAATAAATGCATATGTTGCATGTGTTTGATGACTTCTTCGTTTTCCAAGACATCCAAGGTTTACATGCTTATTTTATGCACTTATGGATCAGTTTATACATGAATAGGTAGGTGTGTATGTAAGGATTGAATCTTTCATTGCTCAGAGCCTCGCTCTAACATCATGCTTTCTTCAGATGCAGGGTGAGGAGCACTACAGAGCTAGGAGGGACACAAGCGGCTCAGGGCAGCAACAAAGAGCAGTCAGACAATGACTAGTTCCATTCTTATATGTATATTTTCCTTTCTTCTACTTATTCATGCATGAATTTCTTCATATGTTCATTGAATAAGAGAGTTAGTCCCTTGGCTTGTGAGGGACATGTATATTTCAAGATTATCAATAAAGACTACATTTGTATATATGTGATTCTCTTTTCATTTGCTGTAATGCAACATTGAAATGAAAAAATGTAATCTGCTTATTTGAAAATCACTCCTTCATGCATATTGAAATTGACAGTTTTATGGTTTATCTTTTGAATGTTTAAACAATCATGAAAAGAACAAACACTAAGTTACCTGATTTCAGCTGGAAGTTAAAAATTAGGTAACAACAATAATATTATGCATGATGTGCATTGCAATATAGAATTGTGTAATATGAGGTCATGTAACTATTATCACCTAGAAATGCACCCTACGCACAGTGATGGAGACTGAGCTTTCTAGTGAAACCTGGGATCATTTCAAGGCTGTGGGTCACCTAGAAATTGAAATGAACCTCCGAAGAAGGCCGACTTCCTTTGGGTATCACCCAAACTAATGATTTAGTAAAGAGAAAAGGGATAAGGAGTACATGAATGAAATTAAACTATGGTGATACACTGAGTTGATAATAAATCATGAAAAGAAAACAAGATGAACATACACTGAGAAGCTAATAGTTAGTATTTTACTTATTTAGCATGACCCCCTTTAGACTTATGCACTATTATTAAAAGGCTTGCTCTACATACATATCCTACGAAGGAAAGATGAATTCACAAATTTAAGGTATGAATACAAATTTTAGAAAAAACACAGTTGAGAACTTGCATAATCTAAAAGAAATACAAAACTGAGAGTAATACAAACATTAACATTGGCTTTCGAGGTAAACTTTGTGCTTTTATTCCAGATTCTTGTTGAGTTACAAAACATACATTAGTTGAGAAAGGATTCATAAAAATCACTAACTCTTCAAAGTGTATAATCTGAACTGTCTACCAAAAAAGGCCTTATATACAAAAAAGATCTCGGCCCCTTAGGGCTTACAAAATATCAGTCCTCGGGATAGATCTCTCCTTAGATCTTTTGATTGAATTTAATGCTGCACCCTGTGTGTCCATGTCGGTGAAGAGTCAACCCCCGGAGAAGCCTCCAGATCTTTCATAGCCACCGCATTCATTTCTGACCCTCGTGTCCTCCTTGAACCTCTTCGGTCGAGCGCTTTGAATGCTCCTAAGCTCAGAATAGATACACGTTGCTTTTCATTCTGTTGATGTTCTTCATCTTGGTCAGACTACCATGGCTCACTTTCAGATCTCTCTAATTGGTCGGGTATACTCCATGCAGATTCTTTAGGCAGTCAAAAGCTCCTGCTATAGAATCGCATGTCGATGAGACACTAATCATGTCTCCCCAATGTGATTAAATCTTCCTATGGTTATCGGCATAGCTTGAAACCATCGATGAGAGCTCCTATCAAGCCCAAAAGTCATACCAATATCGCCTCTATAGTTGCCAAGACAATCGCGTTCGGCTAGACAACATGGCAAACTCTTCTCATCTTCTATCGGCGAAAGTATATTGATGTCACCTTGAACCTACTTCACTCCATCGAGCTCCACATGTCTTTTGACAAGACTGTGGAAAGTTGGGAAGACTTCATAGCGAGGTCCCTTGTCATACCGATACTCACCTACTCTTCGGCGAGACTTCCCTTCTTTGCCCATACCTCACATCGAGGTCCTCTCTCTTGCCAAGTTGTTCATTGGTCGGCAAGACATCACTGGGTCGGGGAGACCTTTCTCTAACTTGGAAAGTTATACCAAAGGCTCCTTTTATCGGTAAGACCCCCCTCGCATCACTAAGACCTTACGCCGAAGGCCAAATCCTTCGGCAAGCTCCTTTTTCTGTTGGGGATACATCCTTATATCAGCAAGACCTTATGCCAATGTCAAACCTTCTCTGTGAGGTCTTTTGTTGTCGGTGAGACACCTGCCGAAGACAAACACTTTGAGGCCCCCTTTGTCTTTTAGTGAGACTCCATGTTCGCCTAGACATTACGACGATTCCTTCATCCTTCATTGAAACCATCAAATCCTACCGAGGCTTCTTCATCTGTCAGTAAGACTCTTGAGTGTCGGTGAGAGATCTTACCGAAAGCAAAATGCCACCCCAAGACCCACCATTCCATCAACAAGACATAATGCCTTTGCCAAGACATCATGGCGAACCAACTTTCCTTGGCCGAGACCACGAGCAAGTCGGGAAGACTAATAGCGATGTCCATTAGTCATACCGATACTCACTTCCGTTGCTGAGACCCACCATGTTGGCAAGACATTACCCCGACGGTTGGAAACTACACCGATGTCAAATATGTCAGGGAGACCTCCCACATTTGGCGAGACATTCTGGAAAAGACACCAACCTTTGTCAAGAGCCCATCCTTCTTGTTGGGGAGACATGACCATATCGGTAAGACCATTTACCGAGGGAATAACACTATACTGAATGCATCATCCCCTCGGCAAAACACTTGTTATCAGGGAGACTACTGTCAAGCTTCATTAGTGTCGCCAAAACATCGGCCCCGTCGGCCAGACATTCGCCCGAGATGATTTCATTTCCCCGATGCAACCATTTCCTCCAGATGATGCCTTCATTCAGTGAGAGCCCTTTTAGTCGGTGAGACATTCTGAAGGTCTTGGCAACTCTCTCCTTAGGGGATTTTCATGCCGAACTTGAACAAGGTAGGCTTCCCAACTAAGTTCCCTATGACCTAGCACTAGATGTAGGATTTTTTCCATTATTGTGAATGTTCTGTTTGGCCTCCTCAAACCTCTGTCACATGATTTATCTTGCCTAATTGAGCCCGTTGGTGAAAATTAGGTAACATTTCTGGCAACCTTTGCGGGATGTTTGCCTGCAAAACATGGAAAACCAGTAGCCAAAACTTTTCCATTGGGCATGGAGTCATTAGGAAGCTCAGAAAAAATTAAAACATCAACTTTGCACATAGCTCAAACGTGCTCGAGATGATTTCATAGGTCATAATAGATTGTCCAAACCTCAAGAAACAAAAGAAACTAAAAAGGAAATATTTACTGTGCTAAAACACCACCTAAGAAAAGGAAAAACATCTAAACTAAAGTGCAGAAGCACTTATTGGAAACATAAGCCTAAACTAATATGTACAATAGAGGAACTCCATCAGACTTGAAAATAGGGCTTAAGGTTTATCCCATTGACTGGGATAGGGAGCACTTCCCCTTTTGTTGTAGCCAGTTGATAAGCATTGTGCTCCTTATAGTCTTTGATAATGAATGGGCCTGTCCACATGTTGTCAAACTTGGTGTGATGGCCTGGCCTGATTTTTAGAACATCCCATTTGAGCACGAGGTCTCTCGCCTTAAAATGTTTTTCTATAGCCCTACTGTCAAATGTTTTCTTTGTTTGGAGCTAATGATACTCCAAATCCTTCATTGCTTTATCCCTTAATTCTTCGAGTTCCATGAGCTCTGCATATCTCACAGACATTGGGTCCTATTCCTCAAACATCTCCAACTAATGTATAATGTCAAGAGCTGGGAGCTCCACAGACAAGGGCAATCTTACCTCTCTGCCATAGACTAACATGTATGGTGAGTTAGCAATAGACCTCTTAGGGGTCACCCTGTCTGCCCATAGTGCATACCTTAATTTGATGTGCCAGGTTCTTTGATTATCCTCCACTGTTCTCTTGATAATCCTGATGAGATTCTTATTTGTGCTTTCAACTAAGCCATTACCTTGAGGGTAATAATTTGAGGATGTATTCAAATGAATGCCATGTTTAACAACCCAATCAGTTAGTCTTAATCCCACAAATGCGAGAGCATTATTAGATATGATAGAGTTAGGAACTCCAAATCTGGTGACTATATCTTCATAGAAGCTCAAAACTGAAGACTCTTTTGCTTCTTTCAAAGCTATTGCTTCTATCCACCGTGTGAAATAGTCTGTAGTTTCGAGCACCCACTTGTGACCAAAAATAGAAGGTGGATTTATTGGCCCAATGAAATCAATGCCCCATCTCATGAAGGGCTGCTCCACTTGAATTGGATGCAGGGGCATAGCAGGCAACTTTTCCTTTCCTAAAATTAGAGCACATTTGACACACTTTCTTGACCATGCATAAGCATCTTTAAATAAGCTGGGCTAGTAATAACCAGCTCTCATTATTTTCCATGTAGTAGTTCTTGGAGCAAAGTGACCTCCTGCAGCTCCATCATGGAACTCATAAAGTACCTTTTCAATCTGATCGCTATGAATACATCTTAAAAGAACACCATTTAGATCCTTTTTAAAAAGAACATTATTTACTAGCACGTATGGTATGAACTGCAGTTTGAAGTATCTTCTTTTGGCTCTATTCAAACCTAATGGACACTCACTAGTTTGTAAAAATCGGGTCATGTCTTGAGCCCAATTAATTGTTCCCATAGGTACATCATCTTGAGAAACCTGAGACTCATTTGTATTAGCAAAAATAGCATCCTTTTCTAATTCATTTTCAATGCTTGACCTTGTAGCAAGTTGCTCACAAAGACCTTTACCTCTAACCAATTTGGTAATCTTAACATCCACATCATATTCCATGACTTTAGTGATCCACCCTACTCTTTTTTCATTTAGATCTTTATTCAACAAAAATTCCTTCACACTTGAGTGTGCAACTATAATATGAATCTTATTGTTTGAAACTAGAGGCTTAAACTTCTTCAGGCTTCTGATCACAGCGAGAACATGTTTCTCAACAAAAGTATACCTCTCTTCATAATCAGTAAGTATTTGACTAAAGAAGGCTATTCGCTGTTCTAAGTTGTCACTATTTTTCTGTACCAACATAGCATAGATTGAACCAGTGTTGCCAAAAGCATACAAAAATAAATATTTAGAGAAATCTGGATTTACCAATGTCAGGGCAGACGCTAAAGCCTCCTTGATTTCTTCAAAACTACACCTTGCCTCCTTTGTCCAACTGAAAACCATGCTATTTTTGAGCATGGTAGTCAAGGGCTATAGAAAATTTGCAACATCAGGGATAAATCTTCTCAAAAAGTTAATTCTCCCCAAAAAGCTTTGCAACCCCTTCTTATGATTAGGCAACGGTAGCTCTAGTATAGCCTTAACTCTTTCAGAATCAATGGAAACTCCATATTTTGATACTATATGGCCTAAAAGTTTACCTTCATGAACTGCAAAAATACTTTTTGTAGGGTTGAGGGAGATACCAAACTCTCTACATTTTTCAAAAACTTGCTTAAGATGTGACAAATGTTCTTCTTCAATTTTTGAATACACTGTTATGTCATCTAAATAAATCAACATAATCTTGTTGATCAAACTTTGAAACGCCATGTCCATGGCCCTTTGAAACATGACACCAACATTGGATAAACCAAAAGGCATCCTTTTGTATGCCATAGTGCCCCACTTAGCTGTAAAAGCAGTTTTGAATTGATCCTCCTCTTTAACTAGCACCTGATTGTAGCCTAAAAAACCATCTAATAAGGAAAATCTTTCAGAACCAACAACTACTTGCAAGATTTGTTCCATGGAGAGCAGCGGGTAGTGATCTTTCAAAGATGATTGGTTAAGATCCCTAAAGTCTACACAAAGTCTTATTTCACCATTTTTCTTCCTAACCGGCACAAGGTTAGAAACCCATGAAGTATGTTTAATAGGAAAGATGATACCCCCCTCAACTAATTTGGTCAACTCTTTAATCATTAAGGGCTCAAGCTTAGGATTCAAGGGCCTTTGTTTCTGCCTTACTGGCTTAGCATTAGGTTCTAACTCAATTGTGTGCTGAGAAATATGGGGATCAAACTCTTTCAAATCTGAGTATTCCCAAGAAAAGACATCATGAAATTCTTGGCATAAAGCAACAAAAGCTTGTTTATCTTCATGTGAACAAATTTTTCCTATCTTAAGAAGTTTACCTTTGAAAATCTCCAGTTCTTCATAATGTTCTTCTTTGATTGGCAAGCCAACTTTACCCTTTTTAAGCTAATCATCAGTACTGAAAATTGACTCTAAGGTAACCAAACCTTTGGGTAACTTATTTGTCTTCAGTTGTATGACCTGATCATCATATTTTTGCTTAAATTTTGCTTGATTCACCATGGAGAACTGATCTTCTTCGAGCAAAAAAGAAAGAATCTATTCATCACTATCAAAAACTTGCCAGTGAATGTTGTTATTAGGAATTGATGGCCTGACTACAACCTTCACATATTGCTGTACTTTCTCTTTTCTAATATCTCTTGGAATGTCAAATTGTGCTCCAACGGCTGCAAGCCTATTAGCATGTTTGTTCTGGTTCCTTGGAATAGATACTAAGTTAAAGGCATCAAAATCCTCAATCATATTCCACACTCAGTTTCTATAAGACTTTAGTGTGTCATTTTTAGCAACATTCAGGTCTCTTATTTGATTGACAATTAACTCACTGTCCCCATAAACTTTCAAGCAGGTAATTCCTCTCTTCCTTGCCCACTCAAGACCTTGAACAAGACCCTCATACTCAGCAGTGTTATTAGAGCATGCGAAAACAAAATAGAATGCAAAATAATACTTATCACCTTGCGAAGATACAAGCATTGTACCTCCTCCGGCTCCATTTTTGCTTCTAGAACCATCAAAATACATCTCCCATAATTCATTCTGCTACTCAAACTGACTTTCTGTACTTCTTTCAAGATTTGGCATTTTTGTCCCAGCTTCATGCAATATATAATTGCCTAGAACAACATTCTAAATAAGCTCATTTGGATTATCAATCACATTCTTAGCTTCCCATTCATTCAGAAGTACCTTAGGTACACTCACAACTTGTAACTCTTGTGCTGTAGCAAGCTCAGTATCCTCTAAAACAATAGAATTAACATTTTTAGCAGATGGCACATAAGGTTTGATGTGATCCTTGGAAAGGAACTCAAAAGTTATAGTTACCTTAGTACCATACCTAGTCCTAAAAAGCATATGGGACCAATCTGAAGATAAATACCCTCCAATTTTAGCCGTGAAGTCTCTAGACATGCATAGAGCAAAAAATGGAGGCAAATATATGACAAACACATCTTGTGGAATTGAAAAATTGGGATAGGCATGTAGTGTGAGATTCAGATTCTTAATAACACCTATAGTGTTCACTGCTATCCCATCCAATTGAAGTACTCCTTTTTCTAATGGATGGTATTGTAAACCTAGCTGGTCTGCAATCTTTTTTGGCATTACCAAACTGCTAGCCCCGCTATCAACCATGCAATTGTGCACCAATTTATTCCCCACTATTAAGGAAACATAGAAAGGAGGGGGCTTGACACCATCACTTTGTTGTGTGGTAGTATCCAAAGGTGCATTGGTTAAAACTGACTTTGTTTGGCCTAAAGAGACTTCATTTGGAAAATTCAAACTAACTGGATTTGATAAGGCCGACTGTAACAAATTGATTTGACCAGGGATTGCTAAAGAATCCCACATTGAAATTGAAACATTCATTTTTTTCATAATTTCAATAATGTTGAAAGGTGCAGATATATTTACCTTTGGTTGCATCTTTACAAAAACATGGTCAGGTTGCACTTGACTTGAGGATGAAGCATGTAAAGGCCGCTCCTTACTAGTGTCATAACCTTGCTGCAAAGTGCGTGGTACTTGCTGATTTGATGGTCCAGTGACTCCCTTATCTTTATTCATTGCTTGTTCAATCTCAAAAGCCCTCTTCTTAGCTCTAGTATTAGTAGCAATGAATGTGTCATCCTGGTTCACTCCACAAAATTCTTCTCTTTGCCAATTCAAGAGAGTTGAATCATCTCTAGGCTGATCCTGCTGTTGTGGATACCCTTCCTTGGGAAAATCTTGCACACCTACAACATTCTGCACCATAAGAGCTTGGTTGATGACACCATTAGAGCACATAGCTTGATTATGTAGCTGATTACATGGATAGCACCATTCATAATCAACAACCAGATTGTTTTGAACATGAACAAGCTCTTTGACAACACTAATTGGAGCTAGACTATAGGCTTGAAAAAGGTCTTGTGGCAAAATTTTATCTTGTGCCTTGGTAATTAACTTGGTACTACTGTCTATTCCCTTGGAATTGCTGTTGTTGACTTTGAAAAGGCTGACTTGAGGCCTGATTCTGCTGCTGATAAGGCCTAGAATAGGACTGTTGTTTTTCCAAGTTCACCAACTTGTTACCAAAAGTCTGCAATAGACTTTTGATTTCCTGTAACTCATTTGGAGAACCTGAAGCAGCATTTTCTTGTCTTACAGCAACTGGAACAGGTGGTAGAGGTGCAAAAGGTGGTATCTGCAGAGGAATATTTGCATGGATCTCTGGGAATATAGGCATTGGTGGCCTAGGAGCAAGTTTATTGGCTTGTATTAGGCTATTTTCAACTCTGATTGCTATTTCAAAAGCATCTGGTAGAGAAACCCCTCCCATTGATTGTATCATAATAGCTATATCGCTATTAAGAGCCCTTAAAAAGTACAAGAATGCATACTCTGGAGGTGGCCTCACCGTTGCAAGGATTCTATCCCAGGTTCTTTGAAATCTGAAATTGAAATCATTCATCTGCTCTCGTGGAGCCCTCTTAATTATAGTTAATTGTTCCAATAGAGACAAGTTATCAGACCTGTCCTGAAATTGTTTATGCAACTTGTCTCCAAATTCGTCCCATGTTGCAATTAAACTAACTGGTAGGCTCCTATACTATTGCACAACTCTTCCCTTCAGGGAAGCAACTAGTAATCTCACTGCAACATCCTCTTGGGTTATGTGATGGACTCCACATAACGAAGCCACATCTCGCATGTGTTCAATTGGAGTAGTTTGGTCTTCCCTTGTGAAAGTTGGTAGAATCTTCAAGGCTGCCATTGGAATGTCATTGTGTTATGCCAAATTCAAGGGGCTCCCTCCATTAAAAGCAACAAAGGGTTGATTCCTTAGAGCGGCCATTGGAGGTGGCTAAGGTGGGTTCACTAGTACACTAGATGAAACCAAAAATGGGACAACAATGTGTGATCCCATAGATGGAGAGGTGGATTGAGTTCTTCTAGAATAGATAATTGTTATTCCTCACCTTTCTATTGCTCTGTATTGTCTTCTTGGTGGTGACAGCTGCAAATATTCAAAAGGAAAAAGACTGCTCCTTGTCTGAACTCTTCTCATAAACTATAGAAGGCGTTGATTTTGAAGTTATTTCTCTCTACAGAGTCACCAAGTATGCACAAATGACTTCTGTAAAGCCTGGAACTCACTGGTTGCATACTAAAACAACAACATAATGTGGTTCGAGTCCCACCGAGTGTGCCAAAACTGTTATCACCTAGAAATGCACCCTACACACAGTGATGGAGACTGAGCTTTCTAGTGAAACATGGGATCATTTCAAGGCTGTGGGTCACCTAGAAATTGAAATGAACCTCTGGAGAAGGCCAACTTCCTTTGGGTATCACCCAAACTAACGATTTAGTAAAGGGAAAAGGGAGAAGGAGTACATGAATGAAACTAAACTATGGTGATACACCGAGTTGATAATAAATCATGAAAAGATAACAAGATGAACATACACTGAGAAGCTAATAGTTAGTATTTTACTTATTTAGCATGACCCCCTTTAGACTTATGCACTATTCTTAAAAGGCTTGCTCTACATACATATATTAAGAAGGAAAGATGAATTCACAACTTTAAGGTATGAATACAAATTTTAGAAAAAAAATAGTTGAGAACTTGCATAATCTAAAAGAAATATAGAACTGAGAGTAATACAAACATTAACACTAGCTTCCGAGGTAAACTTTGTGCTTTTATTCCAGATTCTTGTTGAGTTACAAAACATACATTAGTTGAGAAAGGATTCATAAAAATCACTAACTCTTCAAAGTGTATAATCTGAACTTTCTACCAAAAAAGGCAAAAAATGCATTATATACAAAAAAGATCTCAGCCCCTTAGGGCTTACAAAATATCAGTCCTCGGGATAGATCTCTCCTTAGATCTTTTGATTTAATTTAATGCTGCACCCTGCGTGTCCATGTCGGTGAAGAGTTATCCCCAGAGAAGCCTCTAGATCTTTTGTAGCTACCACATTAATTTCTGACCCTTGTGTCCTCCTTGAACCTCTTCAGCTAAGCACTTTGAATGCTCTTGAGCTTAGAATAGATACACGTTGCTTTTCATTTTGTTGATGTTCTTCATCCTAGTCAGACTGCCATGGCTCACTTTCAGATCTCTCTGATTGGTCGGGTATACTCCACGTAGACTCTTTGGATGGTCAAAAGCTCCTCCTGTAGAATCGCATGTTGGTGAGACACTAATCGTGTCTCCCCGATGCGATTAAATCTTTCTGTGGTTATCGGCATAGCTTGAAACCGTCGATGAGAGCTCCTGTCAAGCCCAAAAGTCATACTGATATCACCTCTATGGTCGCCAAGACAATCGCGTTCGGCCAGACAACATGACGAACTCTTCTCATCTTCTATCGGCGAAAGTATATTGATGTCACCCTGAACATACTTCACTCCACTGAGCTCCACATGTCTTTCGACAAGACCATGGCAAGTTGGGAAGACTTCATAGCAAGGTCCCCTAGTCATATTGATACTCGTCTACTCTTTGGAAAGCTCCTTTATGTCGGTGAGACTTCCCTTCTTCACCCAGACCTCACATCAAGGTCCTCTCTTTTGCTGAGTTGTTCACTGGTCCGAAAGACATCACCAGGTCAGGGAGACCTTTCTCCGACTTGGAAAGTTATACCGAAGGCTCCCTTTATCGGTAAGACCCCCTCTGCATCACTGAGACCTTACATCGAAAGCCAAATCCTTTGGCAAGCTCCTTTTTCTGTCGGGGAGACATCCTTATATCAACAAGACCTTATGCTGATGTCAAACCTTCTCGGTGAGGTATTTTGTTGTCGGCGAGACACCTGCTGAAGGAAATCACATATCGAGGCCCCCTTTGTCTTTCAGCAAGACTCCCTGTTTGCCGAGACATTACAGAGATTCCTTCATCCTTCGTCAAAACCATCATATCCTACCAAGGCTTCATCTATCGACAAGATTCCTAAGTGTTGGTGAGAGATCTTACCAAAAGTAAAATGCCACCCCGAGACCCACCATTCCATCCATGAGATGTAATGCCTTCGCCAAGACATCATGGCGAAACTACTTTCCTTGGCCGAGACCACAAGTAAGTCAGGAAGACTAATAGCGATGTCCATTAGTCATACCGATACTCGCCTCCATCGCTGAGACCCACCATGTCGGCAAGACATTACCTCGACAACTGGAAACTACACCGATGTCAAATATATCAGGGAGACCTCCTGCATTCGGCAAGACATTCTGGAAAAGACACCAACCTTTGCCAAGAGCCCATCCTTCTTGTCAGGGAGACATGACCATATTGGTAAGACCATTTACCGAGGGAACAACCCTATACTGAATGCGTCATCCCCTCAGCAAAACACATGTTATCAAGGAGACTCCTGCCGAGCTTCATTACTATCGCCAAAACATCGGCTCATTGGCCAGACATTCGCCCAAGATGATTTCATTTCCCTGACGCGACCATTTCCTCCAGATGATGCCTTCATTTAGCAAGAGCCCTTTTAGTCGGTGAGACATTCTGAAGGTCTTGGCGACTCTCTCCTTAGGGGATTTTCATGCCGAACTTGAACAAGCCAGGTTTCCCAACTGAGTTCCCTGTGACCTAGCACCAGATGTAGGATTGTTTCCCTTGTTGTGAATGTTCCATTTGGCCTCCTCGAGCCTTTGTCACATGATTTATCCTGCCTGATTGAGCCCGTGGGTGAAAATTAGGTAACAGTAACATAACCTCATGTGGTGTGGGAATGTGAAAATTCTTTATGTGATGCAATCAATATGATCAATACCCTATGTGATGGAGTACTATAGTTAAACTCCATATTACTATAATATTTGAAAAATGATATGTGATATTTTTTCTCACATTACTCCTAGTATAAGGAATCAATCAAACTTGAAAATAATGAAAAGACATATAATGAGTAACTCCCACTTCATAATCAAAATACACATTTAAACTACAAGTAATTTCAACTATCTAGAAAAAATGAGAAGATTGAAGGTTTATGAAATTATACTTATATTAAAAGTGATACAATAATATTATACATGATGTGCACCACAATATAGATTTGTGTAATATGGCCATGTGACATAACCCCATGTGATGTGTGAATGTGAAAATTATTTATGTGATGCAATCAATGTGATACTACCGCGAGCAATGTAAGAAATATGATCAAGACCATATGTGATGGAGTACTATGGTTAATCTCCATATTACTATCTTTGAAAAATAATATGTGGTATTTTTTCTCACATTTCTCCTAGCATAAGGACTCCATCAAACTTGAAAAATAATGAAAAGACATATAATGAGTAACTCCCACTTCATAATAAAAATAAACATAAACTAAAAGTAATTTAAACTATCTATAAAAAATGATAAGATTGAAGGTTTAGAAAATTCTACTTATACTAAAAGTGATACAATAATATTATGCATAATGTGCATTGCAATATAGATTTCTGTAATATGGCTATGTGATATAACTTCATGTGAAGTTGGAATATAAAAATTATTTAGCAAGAAATATGATCAACACCCTATGTGATGGAGTACTATGATTAATATTTGCACAATGTAGGCCTACATTGTGATACATATCAATGTGAAGTGGCAATGTGATAGATCTCAATGCAATGTGTACATATAATGCAATATATCTCCGTGACATGTGGTAATGTGATATATTTCCACATAATGCACATGTGTAATACAACCAAGTTATATTTGGATATGGTAATGAGTCTTTATGTAGCACTAGCCATTATTTTAAATCTCAACCATGAAAAAGTGTTTGCAACAATATATAAGATCCCTTTAATTGGTTGTATCCATGAATATAAGGAATTTTGAGAACATAAAATAATACATGATAATGAAAATGATAAGAAAAATAAGATAATTGAATTAAATTTAAGCATGTTATTGAGAAAAGGTGTGTTGTACACCTTGCATAATATTTATAAAGTAAAACTAGTATTTATTAATGGTGTACTAGGTAATCTAGGGACGTGTGCATCACATGGGTTAGATATTCTTGGGGCTAGTTTGTATATTGTATGTAATATTGGGGTATATATTTAATGTGGGTTGCACAATGAGAAAATATTTAATACTGGGGAAATTTAGTAAAAAATGAAGAAAATATTAGTACCAAGAGTAAATATGGGGGACATAAGTTTGTAAGCTCATGGCATTAGGCACATGGTTTATGTAATACCGATTGGTGGTTTTGTAGAAAATATCAGTTTTCTCTTCGGGTAGATCTTCAATCATTTTCAAATTCAATTAGTTTCTATTAAATCTTTTTTACATTTAGATTAATTTGGCCATTTCCCATTTTTTTACTCCTGTTGTGTTATGAATTATTTTTATCTTAATTCCACACAAGACCTATCAAGTAGTTATTCACTTTCTTCTCTTCAACCATATTCCCAATAAAATTACATCACCTAAGCCCATCAGCAATGGATGCCACTTTTTATTAGAGCATGTGCATTAACATGACTATGTTAAAGGAAGGTATTTAGAAAATGAGTTATGAATAGAAAGTGTACCACAATAGAAATCTACCACTTTTCGCATAATAGCATCAAAGGATTATCATCATCATCAAATTGATAATCAGGGAGGACATATGCCACCATAGTGTAATAGCCAAAATTCATTCCTTGATACTTGATGAGAAACTATATTGCAAAGAGTGAGTACACTACAATTAGCATGCCCCACATAGACATAGGCATGGCAACAAATAGAATGAGAAAATTCACAAGTGAAAAATAACTGTAGAGAAGGGGGATTCACTACTCATGAGTCTCTTTATTCTCAAGAGATTCCCAAGGGCATAACTACCCTAAACTACCTCAAGGAACAAAGCGAGAGTTCTAGAATCTGAAGAAGCAAATCACAAAGGTTTTTTGGATAGATTGACAAGCTCTCAACCAAAGGATGACAACCTAGAATAAGGATGAAAGCGCAATGCGTTGGTGTCTCATATAGACTAGAAAGTGAGAATATCACATAAAATAGCTAAATGATCACTAACAATTAGATTACTAAGAGCTTTCAAAATGTGAGAAAATGATAGAATGTAATAGAACTAAAGTGAAATAAAGTACAAATGCTAAAGTTAAAGAGGATGAGAGATAGAAGAAGCTTACAAAAACCCAAGTAATGGAGCCTCCAACAAATGAATGTCTTCAATACCTGCATGTATAAAATCTAGAGAAAATATTGGGGCCGTATAATATTTTTCCTCATTCAAACCCCCATTTTGGTGTGCCCACCTCCACAGATAGCTAAATAGATAGAGAGAAATGAATAAAGGAGTGATAAAAGCAATCCCTGCTCGAGGAGGAGAACCTGTATCACAAGGATGTGATGAATCCAAAGATGCTTGCAAGCACAAAGTAAGGGAGGTGTTAGCTACAAGGCTTAAGGACACCAAAGAGAGCAAGGATGAAAGAGCTGGTTGTGAGAGCCAAGAGAGCTACACAGAGCATTGTGAGAGCATAAGAGTTCTGTAAAATCTTGAGTGTGCTGCTATAACAAGTTGTAAAGAGCTATGCAAGCAAGATAGAAAAAGCAATAGGGGACTAAAAGATAGGAGCCCAAGCTAGAAAGATTCAGAAGACTAAAATAGATTGAAAAGATAACATATAAAGAGAGAACAAGAGAGAAAAGAAGCTTCTTGGGAAGTTACAAGGCGTCCTGAGTTGTTAGCATCAACAAAGTTAGTTGAAAAGTTGAAAACATGCTTGGAAATGATTATTTGAATGTTGAAATGTTGTAGGATGCTAGCGTGGTGCACAAATGTCTACGTGGTGCGCTAGTGTCCAGACACATCACGCTACAAAATGACGAGAATAGGAAAAGAACAAGGTTTGATACAAAGCTGACGCACAAGGGTAGCTACCAAAAAGGGGTCCCTAAGCATCCTGAGAAGGGGAAAAGGCTGATGCATGGGCTAAAGTGAGCCTAGATAAATGCTAGGAGAGTGGACACTAAAGTAGATGCAAGAATGTATGTGAAATTGCAAGGGGTGCAATTTTACGACATTACATTTCCCCCCCACTTTAGTGGGTATGTGAATCTATGCTAATATGCACACTAAAGGAAATCTACTAAACATAAATAACATCATGATGCCAAAAGGATACTGTAGAGGAATGAGAAAACTCTTCAAACCAAGGAAGCTTTCCCCCAAGATGAAGACCTGCAAAACAAACACATTAGACAAGAAAGACCTGCACAAGACAACAATGTTAGAACATAAAAATCCACTACATCATGGGGTTAAAACATAAAAAATACACATAGACACAAAACAAACTAAATGATTTGAGTCAGCAAAGTGAAAGAGATCTCGAAGTAAAAGGTTGTCTCAGTACTATACATCATCCCCAAACTAAAAACAATAACACATAGAAGAATTCTAAAATGAAGAGAAGAATGTAAGGATTGATTGCTTCAAGAGAAGAATGCACCCAAAAGTCAAGGAAGAAACCAATGTCGAAGAGAGAAAGAAGTATATACTTAGGATGAAGAAGATGCAAATCTTCGATTTGGTATACACAATTAAGAAGAAAGAGAATTTTAAGAGAGAGAGATGGAGAAGCTAGAAAGGAATGAAAATTCCAAGAGAGATGGCTCCATAGGTCCTTAGACCTAAGGAGATTTGAAAAACTACACCACAGATTTGTAGACCTATGGAAGGTGAACAAAAGGATCTATAGGTACTCTCTCCTACAGATTTGAAAAAACTACACCAAAGGCCTGCAGACCAATAGTGAATAGATCCTATAGGATGAAATCACTTTAAAAGTACTTAGAATTGCAAAGAAGGTGCCCCAGGTAATATCTCCTAAGGGAAGCAAGATGTAGGGGACTCTATAGAGTTAGATTGGGCCCTTACAAGTGCTTAGCCCTTCAAGGTTGATTGAAAAGCAACTTCACAGGCACGCCTGCAAAGCAACATGTTAATCTAAAAACTAAACATGTTAGGAAATATTGACACAAAGGAGCTCTACAGGTTCTTGGTCCTGTAGAGCAATACTAATCAAAGAATCCTATGGCTATTGCAAATTTCATTGCAGGATAGTCATAGAAAAGATAGGTCTAGTCAGGCTATCCCCAAGCTAGACACCAATGAATTCAATTGAGAGAAGAGCTTTCAAAGGGGGTCCCTCAGGAACCCTTCAAAATAAAAAGGGGTCCACTCAAGAGATGTTTCATTTGAAAGGCATAGAGAGGAGAGGGGTTCCTTAAGAAGGACACAAATCTTCTGAACAAGTTGTCACTACCCCCAACACACAGGGGAGGAGAACCATGCAAGATACTTAGAACATACATGATAGAGGTAGACCTTTATATCACTTGTCATGCGAAGAAAAGGCAGGTGCATCAGTCAAATGGGAGTTTGATGGCACTAGAATCACAAAGCTATTGTATTTTATCCTTGAAGGCCTTACATTCACTAGTGGAATGACCAAGCACTTGATGGTATGCACATAAAGAATATTTTTCTTTATCAGTCTTATGGAGTTTCTTACATGTAGGAGAAGGAAGAGTAATTAAGTGGGATTTTAGAAGCCTCAAAAAAATACACTCTTGTTTAGATAAAGAATAAGGAGTAGGAAGCAACCCTTTCTCTTGTGGAGGAAAGCTTGAATGCTCACAAGAAGAAGGCAAAAAGATAGCGGATAAAGGAGGATGAATCACCTCAAGAGAATGAGGTTGAGTAGAATTCATGTCATTCAACCATGGCTTCCACTTATATTTTTCATTCAAGCAACCAAGTCCCAAATTACGTTTACAAGGTACACATTCTATAGGGACTTGAATGCCTTGTTCATTACACCCACAAACTTTACACCCATGACCATATTTAGCAGCAAGTTTAAAGGGAGGGCCATAACATGTTTGCAAATATTGAGGAGGATCTTCATAGAGAGCGTTATTCAAGAAATGGGGATAACACTCTTCTATGAGATTTCCATCATCCTTCTTGACAGTACTGCCAACATTAGCCTCTTTAACTGAATTGTGATCATCTTCTTGAGAAGGTGTGTTGTAGAAAAAAGGAACCTTTGCTTGACATGGGATTAATTCATGATAAAATAGACTTGATAAGGTCTTAATCGAGTGTTGTGAGGCATTTTATGAATCCACACTAGGTCTTGGACCCTTGCAAATCAAATAACATGCTTTTAATGATGTCTTGTAAAGGTGTTGTAAAGTCTTGTAAAGGACTTTCATGCTTTTCTAGACTTAATTAACCTATTTCTCCCTAATTCAGCATTATAAAATGTGTTTAATAACATTATCACATCAATATAGAAGGTTCCTAACTTAAACTTAATGATAAACTAGTGTTGTAATGTGTCTTGCACATTCACATTGGTTATTGTGCATTCCTAGGCCATGTGGACCTCATTTTAGTGTTGTAAAGTGTATTTAATCACACTTTCACATTGATTTTTGTGTCCCAAGCCCTATTTTATATTTTCATAATCTCTAATAGGCCCGTATTAACCCATATTGTGCATCCTGAGCTTCAAATTGATCAAATACGTGACAAGGTTTCATTTTAGATCTTATTGCCTTATTCCTTGGCATCTGAGTTGTCAAAATAGCCCCTGTGGGACCCATTGTGGGACCCATTCACCATGTGTGGTGAATGATTCCCATTTGGCCCCATTTTGACCTTTGAGCAGGAAAAAAGGTGAAATTTGAGTTTAATTTTGCTTCTTGTCAGCCTGTGATAAGGTATTAATAGGTAAAATAGGTGAATTTCCTATAAAAGCACATCTCTAACTCATTTTTACAACCATTAACTTAATTCACATCCATTCTTCATTATTTATCCATTAATCTTTCACCTCAAGTGAAGCATCTTAAGGCTTTACATTGCAATTCATCAAGTAAGCTTCTAAGGACATTCAAGGGCTGAATCTTCCTCCATTATTGTAGGATTTTAAGATCAAATCATCATGACAAGGTAATCAACTCCATTTTTGCATGTTTCATTAATTTATTTCATCATTTGGTTTAATTACCTAAAAGGGTTTTGACCAAGGAAAACCCCTATATCCTAACCCTCAACAATTTTTCCCCTTTGCATGTGTTTGTGTATGTAGATTTATCAAATGGAAAGGTGAGAAAATGTGTACATATATCATCAAAGTCATTCAAGGTGTTTCAAGCCCTATTTCAAGCTTGGAGAGAATCTACAAGTTGAGTTTTACAGATTCAGATTTGGGGAATCTTCAAAAACATAATTGCATATCATAAGCCACAGAATCCTATCCAAAATTCTCTATTTTCTAGAAGAGGACTCATTCACAATTGATGGAAAATTAGTCCCATTTCTAGGCTTGAACAATGATTTCTATAGATTTGGATACCCAATTCCTTGAAATTGGTTCTAGCACTTTTTGGAAAAAATAAGACTTATTTGCCTAGTATGGTGAATCAGTCCCATTGAGCATTTTTGGTGACTTTTGCAAGTTTTCAGAGCTTCATTTCATCCTCTTCTAACTTCCAGGTACTTATCTCCAATCTGGTTACTTTTTGTTATAGTTTATTTACATTTCTAGTAAAATAGTTTGAATACACATTGTGTTTTCCAACACTTTTGCATTAGGTTAGAATACATCCCTTGATCTACATTTTCATTAATTTTTCAAAATTTAAACACATCCACACACACACTTCATATCCCTCTTTCCATTTCCTCTAATGAGAACATAAGTATTTTTTTCCCAATAGGTGAAAAACCCTAGGAGTGATAGAAAGCAAGTAGGAGCCAAAAATCTATGTTTCATTTTGGTGAACCTGTTGTTTGAATCCCCTCCTTTCTGATTTTGGAGTCCATTAATTATTCTAGAGTTGCTTGCATTGCATTTTGCATTAGTACGCTTGCATTCTAGAGTTTCATTTTTGCATGAGTAAAAGTACATGATAGGTTGCATTTTTGCATCTTTAATCATTCAAAAGTTTTGAAATTCTTCCTTTTTCACTTAGGTCTGCATAATAGCACTCAAAATTCATAAATATCAATCACAAATTTTTGAAATTTTTGAAAAAAGTCCATACTAGGACTCATTCGCCACCTTGGGCGAATTAGTCCCTTCTGACCCCTTAAACAACATTTTACAAAATTCAAAAAATTGTTTTTAGGCTTCTGTTTGGTTCCTTCACTTGTATATATCAGTCATTTGCATTTCTGTAGCATGCATTTCATGATATTTAGCATAAAATAACTCATTTCATGCATTTTTTAAATTCAAAATTTGCATTTGCAACATTTCATTTTCAGCTTGTTATATAGTATAATCAGAAAATTACTTTGTTTGAAGTCTAAAAATTTGCATTTCATTCTATGCCTTTATATTACATCATTAGAATTAGACATTATTTCCATTCATGGCACTTAGAATTTTGAACTCTTCATTTTCTGCATTAGTTCCTAGCTCATTTAGATCAACTTCATTACACAATGAAAACAAGCAAACACAAACATCAAAAGAACCAAACATAACATTTGACCCCTTTAGTAGTTATGATTTGGAAATGTTAGATGAAGCCTTAGATGACTTCCTCTCTTTTAAATCATCCACTAAAGCTTTTCACCAAAAGGATGCATGTATTGATAATCATGATAATCATAATTGTTCTTCTCCTGATATCTCTTCCATTGGTGATGAAGATTTCTTGATGAAGGAAGAAACAATCATTGAAGATCATGAAAGCCTTGCTTGTCTTCCTTTTCCTCGCCCTTGCAACAAAATTATCACACACATTGCCACTACCTGACCAAATCCCCTTTCATCTCCCAATCCCTCCCCTCCTTGTGACAATCCTTTAGTGAATACAGATACAATCCTGGACGATCATGACAAACACATTTGTGTGGAGGATATAATTGAGAACTATGAAAATCCTACTTCCCCCACCCACAAAGACATTATCGTACATGCTGATGTAGATAATCATGACAATCCACCCTTTTCTTCTCCTACTATCTTCTCTACACATGAACATAGTTTAGTGTTAGAACATATCAATAGTGACACTCATGAACAACTTATTTCTCCCTTCCTTGATCCCATCATTGGTAACCATGAAACTCCTAGTTATCCTTCTCTTGATGACTTTCCTATAAGTGATGAAGCTATAATGCCATATACAATTATGACATGTGATGAAAATATTATCTCTCCTCATAGGGTCAATATTATTGCACATAATAATGATATCTTAGTGACAACCGACAACCGAAAAGAGCCTCCTATATTCACTTTTGATACTCCAACAAATTCCACCCTTAATCATCATCCTATGAAAGCTCACACAATACCTAACCTCATTATTCCATTTGTCATAGTCTTTGTGATTTTCCTTTTATAGCCATCAACCCATCCAACAAACCTTCCCTCAAAATCCATACTATCACCAACTATTTTTCCAAGAAACCTTTCACCTTGTTACATCCTAAATCAATACGTAAATACCATTAGTTGCTGCTTCTTGCCATGTAATAGTTGTAGGATCATAGCATTCTCACTATTACATTGTTTTGCATCCCTTGTAAGGGGAAACATACTATCATCCACTTTAGGCTCTCCCTTGTTCTGCACTAAGTGAGGGGAAAAGAGTTAGATAGCCTTATCCATTGTATTTCACTTGTTGTTGTCTCTTTCAACTACTCGTTAACTTTTCATGAACATATAAGAGCAAGCTTGAGATGTGAGCAACATGTCTTAAGATTGAATCGCTTGTGACATACTTTCTTTCTTTGTGACACAACTTATCGAAAAACATATGACTTGGCATAGGGATTTTCGAATAAGCTCTCATCTCCTCTTCTACTTTAAAGCAATTGCTCACAGTATTGGTGTTAGAAATTCCTTTAAAGTGGGGAGAATACATTACCATAATTCATGTGTATTCTTGGTTCCTAGTGTAGCCTTATCATTTATATGATGCATTCGTCACTTTGTGGATGACATTGGGTGTGATGTCCTTCATAATTGTGATCTATCTCAACATATTACATTCCTCTTGGTGGCCTGATGCGATGCACTACATCCCCTAAGTTGTGAATATACCATTCTTTGATTGCTCCTCTCTTGGAGACATTAGACACAATGTTCCCTAAGTGACTGACCTTGCACAAACTAAACAAGACTCCTTGAACATCTTTTACATTTTACACTTTTACATTTTTCATTTTTACACTTTACACTTTTACCACCTTGCATAACACAACTTGCATGACTTTGGTACCTTTTCTTTTTGTTCATGAGCATTTTATTTGTGGTGCCTTGTTAAAGTTATCAAGAGGTATAACTTTGACATGGTTGAGTAGGAATCCCACCTAGCGGCATGAATTTTACACATAGCCACCTTTGTGTTTGTGAGTGCATACCAACTAGCATATGTATCTTACCTTTTGGGCTTTCTCACCCCGCAAGCAATCAAAATTTTCATGGCCCCAGTGTGAGTACATTTGGGATTTATCACCCAACAGACAACCAAAAGTTTTGTGGTCCTAGAGTGAGTACATTTGGGCCTTCTCACCTGATGGACTGCCATGTGTTTTGTCACCCTAGAGTGAGTACACATTCTCTTTTTCAAACAAATAGCCTAGATCTGATCCACAACTAGTTGGACAAACAATTGAAGCTTGATCCATCCTTTTCACCCCTTCTTCCTTGCCATTGAATGATTTTGTATCTTGGGGTATTGACTTAGGATCTTTTATCCTAGGGGCTTGGCCACTTGCTTTGATCTTTGTCATTCTTTTTCATTTGCATTTGTGTATGAGGACCTCTCTTGAATTTCTACTTTAGTGTGAGTTTGAAGAAAGTTCACCCTCTCACTAAAGTGGGGGCTAAATGTGCTGTAGAAAAAAAGACCCTTTGCTTGACATGGGATTAATTCATGATAAAATGGACTTGATAAGGTATTAATCTAGTGTTGTGAGGCATTTTATGCATCCACACTAGGTCTTGGACCCTTTCAAATTGAATAACATGCTTTTAATGACGTCTTGTAAAGGTGTTGTAAAGTCTTGTAAAGGACTTTCATGCTTTCATAAACTTAATTAACCTATTTATCCCTAATTTAACATTATAAAATGTGTTTAATAACATTATCACATGAATCTAGAAGGTTCCTAACTTAAACTTGATGATAAACTAGTGTTGTAATGTGTCTTGCACATTCACACTGGTTCTTGTGCACTCCTAGGTCATGTGAACCTCATTTTAGTGTTGTAAAGTGTATTTAATCACACTTTCACATTGATTTTTGTGTCCCAAGCCCTATTTTACATTTACATAATCTCTAATAGGCCCCTATTAATCCGTATTGTGCATCTCGAGGTTTGAATTGATCAAATACCCAACAAGGTTGCATTTTAGACCTTATTTCCTTATTCCTTGGCATATGAGCTGTCAAAATAGCCCCTATGGGACCCATTTTCCATGCATGGCGAATTAGGCCCATCCAGGTGGGACCCATTCACCATGTGTGGCAAATGAGTCCCATTTGGCCCCATTTTGACCTTTGAGCAGGAAAAAAGGTGAGATTTGAGTTTACTTTTGCTTCATGTCAGCTTGTGATGAGGTATTAACAGGTAAAAGAGGTGAATTTCCTATAAAAGAACATCTATAACTCATTTTTACATCCATTAACTTAATTCACATCCATTCTTCATTATTCATCCATCAATATTTCACCTCAAGTCAAGCATCTTAGGGTTTTACATTGCAATTCATCAAGTTAGCTTCTAAGGAAATTCAAGGGTTGAACCTTCCTCCATTAATAAAAAATTTCAAGATCAAATCATCATGACAAGGTAATCAAATCCATTGTTGCATGTTTCATTACTTTATTTCATCATTTGATTTAATTACCTAAAAGGGGTTTGACCAAGGCAAGCCTCTATATCCTAACCCTCAACACTTTTTCCCCTTTGCATGTGTTTGTGTATGTAGATTTATCAAATGGAAAGGTGAGAAAATGTGTACATATCTCATCAAATTCATTCAAGGTGTTTCAAGCCCTATTTCAAGCTTGGAGAGAATTTACAGGTTGAGTTTTGCAAATTCAGATTCGGGGAATCTTCAGAAACAGAATTGCAGATCATAAGCAACAAAATCCTATCCAGAATTCTTTGTTTTCCAAAAGAGGACTCATTCACCATTGATGGTGAATTAGTCCCATTTCCAGGCTTGAATAGTGATTTCTATAGATTTGGATACCCAATTCCCCAAAACTGGTTCTGACACTTTCTGGCAAAAACATGACTTATTTGCCCAGAATGGTGAATCAGTCCTAGTGAGCATTTTAGGTGTCTTCTGCAGGTTTTCAGAGCTTCATTTCATCCTCTTCCAACTTCTAGGTACTTATCTCCAATCTGGTTACTTTATGTTACAATTTATTTACATTTCTAGTCAAATAGTTTGAATACACATTGTGTTTTCCAACACTTTTGTATTAGGTTAGAATACATTGCTTGATCTACATTTTCATTAATTTTTCAACATTTAAACACATCCACACATACACTTCATATCCCTCTAATGCGAACATAAGCATTTTTGGCCCACCTTTCTCCTTCTAGGTGAAAAACCCTAGGAGTGATATAAAGCAAGTAGGAGCCAAAAATCTGTTTTAGAAGGAAGAGGACCCACATTAAGGACATTACAACTATTTCTCACATTATCCCATGATATAAAAGAATAATCATCTTTGATAGCAGGTGCAGATGATGTTACTGAAAGGTTTGAGTGGATTGGGTCAACTTTATATTCCCTAATGAAGGATTCTATAAATTCTAAAGAACCCCAATCATCACCAAGTCATGCATTATTTTGAGAAGTAGAAAGAGTAGACTTAAGATTTCTTACTTCAGAAGGATCTTCTTTAGGGACATCTATCTCAAGAGTATCCTTTGTAGTAGGTACCACTAGAGTAAACATCAACACATTGGAATACAATGAAGGAATAAGAGTAGGCATAACTAAAACTTGACCAACATCTGCCATCTCACATAAATGCATAGCTTCAGGATCAGCCCTAACTATTACTACTCGATTATTACAAATGAACTTAATAGATTTATGTAAGGTAGATGAGACTATGTTGGCAATACAAGGGCAGACAACTAAGAGGGGGGGTGAATCAATTGTCACAAAAATTCAAACATATTCAACTTATTAACCTTAATCTTAATAGATATGATAATTAACCATGAAAGCATGAATCAACAACACATCAACACACATAACACCAAGATTTTTTTACATGGAAAACATGTTAGGGGACAAACCACGGTGGAGGTTAGTCCACAAGATTATACCTTGTTAAAAGTATAAGAGAATAAAATATGGGGAATGCACTTGCATTTAGGTGCATTACCTAGAGCTCACTGCTCAATTA
This sequence comes from Sequoia sempervirens, assembly GCA_007258455.2. Taxonomy (NCBI): domain Eukaryota; kingdom Viridiplantae; phylum Streptophyta; class Pinopsida; order Cupressales; family Cupressaceae; genus Sequoia; species Sequoia sempervirens. The sequence continues at coordinate 861,768,444 of VDFB02281492.1, read as the reverse complement.
CAAAGGAAGACACACTATCTTACAAATAGATTTGGATTATATCCATCTGCAGGGATTTGAACTGATAAAATAGCATCCACTAATGCCTGATCACATTTCTAGTTAATCACATGAACAACTCTTCACTCTTCTTCACTTTTCTTCACACTTTGCTCTACCTTCGAATTATTAGGACATTATTCGCACAAAAAAACATTTGAAACACTTCAATTTGAACAAACAACCACTCTTATATATCCACAACAAGAAATTTCATTGCTACAAGTGGTGCAGGAGCACCTAGCAAAGTTTAGCTTTATTGAAGATTTTGTTGGAAGTCCAAATTTTTGTTGTGTTAAGTTGAGGTCATGTTGACCATCTAGTTTGGTTGTTTTTGTTTTGAATAAAACTTGATCTATCCATGATCAATGGATTGGGAGGTGGCAATCATGAGTGGGTTTTGAAGCCCAACTTGTCATCTTTACCAATCTTGCCAAAGTGTTTGAAAACACATGAGGTTTTATATTTTGAATCTTTAGGTCATCTTTGTGTTCAACCAAAGCACCTAATTTGTTGTGGAGGCATATTTAAGGCAGGCCACGACCTTTTGGTTGGTAGGAAGTTTCATGGTACAAACTATTTTCTTAGAAGTTAAAGAAGAATAACATTCCAACTATTACTTTCTAGTTTTTTGTTATCTTAGCAGTGCTTAATGGATTAAATTGATATTGTTTTGATGTGTAGAATGTAGTTGGGGTTGTGCCCAATAATTTTTTAGGGTTAAGAGTTTTCTTTGGTGCATTTTTAAGTATTTGTTGTAATTAGTTTTATTTCTGCTCAAATTATGGTTTGAACCAAATTGTATTTTGAAATGTGGTGCTAGTGCACTTTTCCTCCGTACAATCTGTACGACCCTTTGGAAATAGTGCCTAGTCACCATGCTTGTAAATATACTTGTAGATAGGGTTTGTGTGAGTTCATTGGGTGCTAGCAAATGGATTCCCTAGGCGAGCCAGAGCAGGCCTGGTTGGGGCAGTCTTGATGTAAAAGCTCTATATTTTGCAGGGGAACAAAGATCTGAGTGAAATTATTCTTGGAGAATTTAAAGAAATGTCTTAAGTATGCTTGGAGATTAGGAGAGAGTTATGGCAGCTCATCTTGAGGGAGTATTCTTTGACAGTCTTCATTCAGCTCTGTGAAATTAGAAACCGTAGGGTTCTTGTGCATTTTAGTGTCTAAACAACATACGGTCTAAGAAAGCTTGAGACCACAAGAATCTTGGAGGTGAGGGTAGGGGAAACACTATTCCTAAGCCAAGAACCTAGATCCTTGAGTGGGTTTAAATGGAAGAAGCATTTTAACCCTGTTCAGAGACCTAATTGGGGCTCAAGGCTACTAGCCTTTCAAACCTAGGGAAGGAACCTTGAGGAAGCGATGGAAAGTTGGAGGTTTGTGGTTGCAAAAGGACCTTAGATTGGTCATTTTGAAGTTCTTGAAACACCTTTAAACCCTTGCAAGAACCTTGAAGAAGTTTGAGGTTAATACGCCTTTAGGGTAGATTAAGGGCCAAAGGAGAGAACATGGTGAAGCACCAAGACTTTCTTGGAAGAAGGACAACAAGTGGATAGTAGAGGGATTGGTCAGACAACCAGGGGTTCCTAGGTAGAAGCAAGGACCTATAGGTTAGCTTGGTGGAGCAAGGCACCAAGGGGGGGTCTATTGAGGAAAGTCCAAGAGCAAAAATTAGTGAGCAATTCCTCCAATCCCTTTCCCTATCAGATTGGTATTAGAGCGAGTGAAAGATTTGGGAAAGAAATATTGCATGTCAGACATTGAGTCAAGTGATTCTTCCACCATGGTAACCAATGCAAAACTTGATAAGATGGTTGAAGAGCAAGAAGAAGACAATAGGCAGTTGAGGGAAAGAATAGCCCAACTTGAGGCAGCAGTAAGGAGTGCAAAGTTTTAGGGAAGAATTCCAAAAGAAGAAGAGGTTGCAGAGGAAGATAAGACCCCTGAACCTGGCCCTGTTTCGAAGGAAGAGCCTTTCTTGAAGGCATTGAAAGCCTTGAGTGGAAAAGCACTTGAAGGTATACCACTTTTCAGTGGAAAGATGGAAGCAGACCTAGTCATGGATTGGATAGAGGGCATGGAGAATCACTTTGAGTGTGATGGAGTTACTGAAGCACAAAAGGTGAAGGTTGCTAAATCAAGGTTGAGAGGATCAACTTTGACATGGTGGAAGTTTGTTAAGACTGAAAGGGAGAAAGAAGGAAAATAACCCATATCAACTTGGAAAGGAATGGTTTCTAAGGTGAAGGAAGCCTATATGCCAGATGATTATGAGATCCAACTACACAAGAAGAGGCAGAGTCTAAGGCAGAAAGACCAAGATGTCAAAACCTATACTGAAGAGTTTTAGAAGCTTTGCTTGAGATCAAATGTGACAGAGGATGAGAGCTTAAAAGTGGCTAGGTACCTTAATGGCTTGAAGTGGAACATTCAGGAAGAGATGGCTTTACTCAATCCTAAGAAAGTCCACCAATATTATCAGTTGGCTATAAAGATTGAAGAAAGGAACAAAAGGAAGCATGATCAGTCTGCTAGGGGCAGAGGCAAAGGCAGGGATCAAAGAGATCAAAGAGGACAGCATGGTGGTTACCAAGGAAAAGGTAGTGACCAAAGAAACCAAGGAGAATCAAAACTCATTGATCATGGAGGTGAAATATCTTCAAGAGGAGGTTTTAATAGAGGAAGAGGACCTCAAGGAGGTTCAAACAAAGGAAGAGGAGTAGGTAGGAGTAATTCTTACTTTGCAAACATGAAGTGTTGCCATTGCAATCAAATGGGTCATCCAACTTATAGGTGCCTAGAGAAAGCATCCTCTTCTAGCAATGAGAAAAGAGTGGCCTATGCACAAGAGGACACCATGAGTCCTAAGGCAACTGAGATCAGTCATATAGAATCTAAAATTGGAGAGAGTTTGATGTTTAACAGAGTGCTGATTAGACAACCAGTCAAAGAGGAACCTAAGCAAAGAAGAGCTCTTTTTAGAGTAAGGTGTAAGATACTTGGTAAAGTGTGCAAGGTTATAGTAGATTCTGGTTCAACAGACAATATAATCTCAGAGGAGGTAGTAACAAAGCTAAAATTGGAGAAGGTACCACACACTAACCCCTACAAGGTCACATGGCTGAATAAAGGGCAGAGTGTTTTGGTGAATGAGCAAGTAACAGTGGAATTTTCAATTGGAGGCTATAAAGACAAGCTATTTTTTGATGTATTACCCATGGATGCATGCCATCTGCTACTAGGTTGACCATGGCAATATGACAGAAGTACTATTTATAATGGGAAGGAGAATACCATTTCATTTAAAAAGGATGGAAGGACTTTCAAGTTGCAATCACTGTTAGAAGAAGATGAAGAGCAGTCCAAGACACCTAACGTCATGTTGAGTAGTGGCAAAGAGTTCCTTAAAGACATACACCAAGGGAATGAAGGATATGTGGTTTTAATGTAGTGTAAAGAGGAGGAAAAGGCTAAAAGGACAGTCTTACTAGAAGCAGTCCAAAGGTTACTTGATAAGTACAAGAGCGTAGTGAGTGATGGTACACCAACAAATTTACCTCCAAAGAGAGCAATAAGTCATCAAATTGACTTCTACCTGGAGCCTCATTGCCTAAAAAAGTAGCATACAAGCTCACTCCTGAGCAGAACCTAGAGGTGGCTAGGCAAGTGGAAGAATTGTTGAATCAAGGTCTAATTCAAAAGAGTATCAGCCCATGTGCAGTCCCGGTGGTTTTGGAAACTAAGGAGGTAAGTGGAGACTTTGTACTGATTCTAGAGCAATCAATAGGATTAGAATCAGATATAGATTCCCTATCCCTAGAATAGAAGATTTAATGGATTGCCTTGGAGGAGCATAGTATTTCACTAAGTTGGACCTCAAGAGTCGCTACCATCAGATTAGAATTAAGGAAGGTGATGAGTGGAAGATAAATTTTAAGACAAATGATGGGTTATATGAGTGGAAAGTGATGCCATTTGGCCTCTCAAATGCCCCTAGCACGTTCATGAGACTAATGAATGAAGTGCTTAAGGATTTCACAGGAATCTTTGTTGTAGTCTATCTTGATGACATACTGATTTTTAGTAAGACAACAAAAGAACACCTCAAGCATGTGGAGATGGTTCTTAAAAGGTTACAAGAAGAGAAGTTGGCAATTAACCTTGAGAAGTGTGAGTTCTTCAAGCAAGAGCTTGTGTATCTAGGCTTTGTAGTATCCCAAGGAACGTTAAAGATGGATCCAAGCAAGGTGGAAGCCATCCTAAACTGGCCCACACCAACCACATCAATAGAGGTAAGAAGTTTTCATGGTTTAGCTCAGTTCTATAGAAAATTAATAAGAAAATTTAGTGGTATATGTGCACCAGTCCTAGATACTATCAAAGGTGGTATGAAAACAAAGTTTAAGTGGACTCTAGAGGCTGATAAAGGGCTTGAGAAATTGAAACAAGAGGTAGCAACCCAACCTATACTTTTGTTACCTAGTTTTGACAAGTTATTCACTATAGAATGTGATGCAAGTGGAGTGGCAGTAGGAGTACTTAGTCAAGAAGGTAGGCCTGTAGCCTTCTTTAGTGAAAATCTCAATGAAGCCAAACAAAAGTACTCTACCTATGATCTAGAATTATATGCTTTAGTGCAGTCCCTTAGGAAGTGGAGGCATTATTTGTTGCCCAAAGAGTTTGTGGTTTTTACTAATAACCAGGCACTTAATTACATCAACACCCAAGAGAAGCTGAGTAATAGAAATTTGAAATGGATGGAATACATTCAAGCATTCACATTTACTATCAAGCACAAGAAAGGGAAAATGAATAAAGTTGCAGATGTATTAAGCAGAAGGTTGTTGATAGTCCAAGAGATACAATTGAAGAGCATTGGATTAGAGAGTTTCAAAGACCTCTATGGTGAAGATGAAGACTTCTCAGAAGCTTACAAGGTATGCTCTGATTTTGAGAATCATTTCCATAGCCAATATGCTGAGTATACACTGCAAAATGGACTGTTATTTAAGGGCAGTTAGTTATGTGTTCCAAGAGGGTCAATGAGGGAAAATCTAATTCAAGAGAAGCATAATGGCAGTCTTAGTGGTCATTTTGGTATCAATAAGACTTTAGAACTAGTGCAAAGGTTCTATTATTGGCCTAAATTGGAAAGATATGTTAGAAGGTATGTGGAGCAGTGTGTAGTTTGCATGAAAGCCAAAGGGGGAGCTAGCAATGCTGGTTTATATCAGCCCCTACCTATTCCTAACAGACCATGGGAGTGTGTGAGCATGGATTTTGTGGTAGGTATTCCTAAGACCAAGACTGGTTTTGATAGTGTTTATGTAGTTGTGGACAGATTTAGCAAGATGAGTCACTTTATCCCTTGCAAGACTACACATGATGCAAGTTACATAGCCCATCTCTTCTTCAGGGAAGTTGTAAGAATCCATGGATTGCCATTGAGCATTGTATCAGATAGGGATGTGAAATTCATGAGTCATTTTTGGAAGACTTTATGGAGCAGATTGGGTACCAATCTATCATTTGGATCAGCATACCATCCCCAAACCGATGGTCAAACAGAGGTGGTTAACAAGGTGTTAGATAATCTTCTAAGGTGTCTAACCAAGGAGTATGGACAGACATGGGATATGGTGATCTCCCAAGCTGAATATGCCTATAATGATAGTGTCAATAGAACTACAAGAAAAAGTCCTTTTGAGGTTGTGTATGGATGCACCCAAGAGGTATTTGTGAACTCAAAGACCTTGGATCTATGGAGAATAGGAGTGGACATGCAAAAGACTTCACTCAGACAATGAGAGATCCATGAGTAGGTCAAGCAAACAGTTACAACAACAACCCAAAAGTTGAAGGAAAAAGTGGATTTGTCAAAGAGAGATGTGCTATTTGCAGTTGGGGACTATGTTATGGTCCACCTCAACAAATCCAGATTGCAAAAAGGAATGGCAACCAAGTTATAGATGAAAAGATTGGGTCCATGCAAGGTGTTGGCCAAATATGGCAAGAATGCATATAAGGTGGAATTACCATCAGATTTGGGCATCTCGCTAGTTTTCAATGTTGCTGATTTGATCAAGTACAAGGGATCAGTCAATGATGAGGGTCAGAATAGTCAGGAAGTTCTCAAGGACATCAGTAATGTACCTTTCCCTCATCAAGACAAGCTTCAGGCAGAGAAGATCTTGCAATCAAGAGTGCAGAAAGCTATAAGACATAAGGTCTACGTGGAGCACCTTATCAAGTGGAAGAACAAGCCAAAATTAGAAGCCACTTGGGTATAGGAAGATCAGTTCAAGAAGTTTGGTATTGAACTATCATTGGCCTCTCCTTCCTCTCCTTAGTTGTTTGGGCAGAGAGGGGGAGAAAATGGTGCAGGAGCACTTGGCAAAGTTTAGTTTTATTGAAGATTTTCTTGGAAGTCCAAATTTTTGTTGTGTTAAGTTGAGGTCATGTTGACCATCTAGTTTGGTTTTTTTTGTTTTGAATAAAACTTGATCTAGCCATGATCAATGGATTGGGAGGTGGCAATCATGAGTGGGTTTTGAAGCCCAACTTGTCATCTTTACCAATCTTGCCAAAGTGTTTGAAAACACATGAGGTTTTATATTTTGAATCTTTAGGTCATCTTTGTGTTCAACCAAAGCACCTAAGTTGTTGTGGAGGAATATTTAAGGCATTCCATGACCTTTTGGTTGGTAGTAAGTTTCATGGTATGGACAATTTTCTCAGAAGTTAAAGAAGAACAATGTTCCAGCTATTACTTTCTAGTTTTTTGCTATCTTAGCAGTGCTTAATGGATTAAATTGATATTTTTTTGATCTATAGAATGTAGTTGGGGTTGTGCCCAAGAATTTTTTAGGGTTAAGAGTTTTCTTTGGTGCTTTTGTAAGTATTTGTTGTAATTAGTTTTATTTCTGCTCAAATTCTGGTTTGAACCAAACTGTATTTTGAAATTTGGTGCTAGTGCACTTTTCCTCCGTACAATCTGTACGACCCTTTGGAAATAGTGCCTAGTCACCATGCTTGTAAATATACTTGTAGATAGGGTTTGTGTGAGTTCATTGGGTGCTAGCAAATGGATTCCCTAGGCGAGCCAGAGCAGGCCCGGTTAGGGCAGTTTTGATGTAAAAGCTCTATATTTTGCAGGGGAACAAAGATCTGAGCGAAATTATTCTTGGAGAATTTAAAGAAATGTCTTAAGTATGCTTGGAGATTAGGAGAGAGTTATGGCAGCTCATCTTGAGGGATTATTCTTTGACAGTCTTCTTTCAGCTCTATGAAATTAGAAACCGTAGGGTTCTTGTGCATTTTAGTGTCTAAACAACATACGGCCTGAGAAAGCTTGAGACCACAAGAATCTTGGAGGTGAGGGCAGGGGAAACACCATTCCTAAGCCAAAAACCTAGATCCTTGAGTGGGTTTAAATGGAAGAAGCATTTTAACCCTATTCAGAGACCTAATTGGGGGCTCAAGGCTACTAGCCTTTCAAACCTAGGGAAGGAACCTTGAGGAAGCGATGGAAAGTTGGAGGTTTGTGGTTGCACAAGGACCTTAGATTGGTAATTTTGAAGTTCTTGAAACACCTTTAAACCCTTGCAAGAACCTTGAAGAATTTTGAGGTTAATAGGCCTTTAGGGTAGATTAAGGGCCAAAGGAGAGAACATGGTGAAGCACAAGGAATTTCTTGGAAGAAGGACAACAAGTGGATAGTAGAGGGATTGGTTAGACAACCAGGGGTTCCTAGGCAGAAGCAAGGACCTATAGGTTATCTTGGTGGAGGAAGGCACCAAG
>VDFB02281492.1:861746025-861760493 GCA_007258455.2 Sequoia sempervirens | reverse complement strand
CGGGTCCCCGTCATTCAAAAATATTTGATAGAAAGGATCTCTGAGCTCATCCTAGGTATTGATAGTGTTTTCTTGCAGTGTTTGGTACCAATCTAGTGCCTTGTCTTTGAAAGAGGCAACGAGCAAACTTAGTGCTATATTTTGGTTTGTAATGCCGCATACCAGAAATACATCTGCAACATCTTGTAGATGTTTGGATGGTGTTATTGAGCCATATCTAGTGATCTTAGGTATAGCTTTTAAGGCGAAGACTAGGAAGCGGCCCAAATGGTAGGCACTACTGGTGCAACAAGAGGAATTTCAACATCCCATGCCACATAATTTCTATTAGAAACGGGCAACATGGCTAGTGGAAGGGACAGAGGAAGTGAAACATTCACTAATTGGGTCATGGGATATATTATCCCTAATGGAAACATTGATAAACTAGGTTTATTTGCTATTTGGGATCTAGTTACAGGCCGATGGATCATACACCCTCCTTAAAATCAGGTTCATTTAAACTCAGTCCCACTAGGTGTGCTAGGAAAAAGAAAAAATTGTTGATGGCTAAAATTGGCAAGGTAATAGCCCTTTATGGGAAACTCAATTTATGGGGGACCTATTGCACTAAACTAAGTGACCTTTGGGTTTTTAAAGAGGCCAACTTCTTTTGTAGTTGGGGTTTGGAAAGGGAAAAAGGAGCAGAAATAAAAATAAAGGATCTAATTAAGGCGATGCACCATAATTTAGATAAAAACATGATAAATCTATGTTTTGGATATGATCTAAGGGCCTGTTCAACAATTTTCTATGTCCTAGAATGACAAAAATTAAAGATTGAAGCATGAATAGTACATTCAATGACATAAAATAATTTTGACACTTATTCACTGAAAAGAGGAGTCAAAAGACATGATCTAAACCAACAAACTTGCATTTAAATTATAGAAGTTCTGCAAATGAACCATTCAAACAATAATGTCACAATATAAAGTTAAACAAATAGCTTTAATAAAAATAGAAAGGCCAAACAATGACATAGTTTGTGAGTCTTTCTGCAATAATCTAATAACAATAAAAAAGGCCTAGTGTTTCTAAAATTCTATATTTTCTACAATTCTTGAACTCTTGGAACTTGTGGAACTTTGAACTTCGAACCCCTCTTCAGAAGTGAAGAGAAGTATATATAGTGAGCATTCCCACCACCTGGCAAGTAGTAACTAAAAAGATTTTGTATCCTAAGCAATGATTCCCCTTGGCCGTTGTAATGGAAAAAAAGTCGAGCCATAGCATGTGGTCGCTCCCCTTCTAGGTGTATCCTCTGCGAATGATTGCAGTGTTCTTGACATAGTCTCATACAAACAAGTGTCACTACCCAGTATATGCAATTAGAACATGTGACATCATATTGCAGCCCATTATTCACCCATCCTTTTCTTTGAAGTACTCACCAAAGAGACGCTTTGGTGGTATTTTGTAGCTCATGGTTCATTCACCCCCCTCGTCATTGAAGGCTTGTGCTAGGAAGATGCATGGAAGCATGCTTTTTTATCGGCACTGACTGCGAGGTCTACCAAAGGATATGTGGATGAAGGCTACATGGCACACGATCAAGACTCGAGTCAAAAGTGAAGGGAAGTAGCCTTTAAGTGTGCATAATGATGACATGTGGAAACATAGCAGGAGCCGGTAGAAGAGAAAAGGAAAGAATCCCTTTAGCAAGGGCTGAGTGGACACATGGTAGAGGTCAACAATGTTTTATCAAAAAGGGTTGATGATGTTTACCTAAGGCATGGGCTAGTACTTAGTAAAAAACAAAACCCAAAGGGATCTTGATGAATTTTATATTCACAATCTCCAGAAGAGAGTGCATTGGAATGAGTAGAAGGTAGAGTAACATTAAGAAAGGTATCAATGATTTCATCCTCTTGCACCAAAATATCCTAAGAAGGAATTTTGAGAGAGGGATTAACAAAGAATAATAAGAAAGGAGACAATAACTCACTTTCACATGCTTGTAAGAGAGCTTCTTGAAGCTTGTTAGCAAATCTAGAAAGAGATAGGAGGAAGAAATATAGAAAATACATTTTGAAATAGATATATAGACACGTCAACTGACCCAGAGCAATCCAAAGGTGACAAAACTGAGAAAAACTGAAAATCCAAATTTTATGATTTTTTGGGTATTTTCTAGGTTCTAGCAATTTGCATTTTTGGAGGTCTTTAGAGTAGAATTTGGGGTCGAAACTTGCGTTGGTCCCTAAAATTTAGTGATTGAAGGAACCATATTTTAGGGACCAAATTAGTCCTCTTGGAGATCTTTCCAACAGTGTAAACGGTTTTGAATTCTGAGCACCAAATCAAAAGTTATGACCCCACCAAGTTGGGGTAAATAAATTCCTAGTTTTTTCCAATATTGGCATGGTGTGATGGTTTAAAGGTGAAATTTTTTTTCTTTCCATTAAAGTTCAAACCTTGTTAGGATGGTATTTTTGAGTGGTTGTATTCCAATTCATAGCTCTGGTTCAAAAGCATTTACCCCTTGAATAAAAAAAATAAATTCCTAGTTTTTTTGAAAAATATTATGGTTCACATCAGGTTCACCAAAATGTAGAGAAGGGGGATTTTCTACTCATGAGTCTCTTTATTCACAAGAGATTCCAAAAGGGGCGAACTTCCTTAAACTACCTCAAGGAACAAAGCGAGAGTTCTAGAATCTGAAGGAGTAAATCACAAACGTTTTCTAGAAAAACTGACAAGCTCTCGACTGAAGGATGACAACATGGAATAAGAACAATAGTGTGGCACGCTGGCATCTCGTACAGACTAGAAAGTGAGAATATCACAAAAAACAACTAAATGATCACTAATAATTTGATTGATAAGAACCTGCAGAATGTGGGAAAATGACAAAATGTAATAGAACTGAAGTGAAGTAAAATACAAATGCTAAAGTTAAAGAGGATAAGAGATAGAAGAAGCTCAGAAAAACCCAAGTAATGGAGCCTCTAGAAAATGAATTTCTTCAATACCTAGATGCATAAAATCTAGAGAAAATTTTGGTGCTATATAGGGGTTTTCCTCAGTCAAACCCCCATTTTGGTGTGCCCACCTCAATGGAAAGCCAAATAGATAGAGAGAAATGAGCAAAGGAGTGATAAAGAAATCCCCGCTCAAGGAGGAGAACTTGTATCACAGGGATGTGATGAATCCCAAGATGTTGTCAAGCACAAAGTAAGGGAGGTGTCAACTTCAAGGCTTAAGGAAGTTGTTAGGTCTCAAAAACATTGGTTGGAAAACCTCAAGAGGTTGCCAAGCTCTTGGTATGTTTTAGGCTAATGAACAAGACTAATTGGTGTATTTGAACCTTCTTTTTAGGATTTTCCAGACCTAGGTGGGTGTACCTATGTAAATGAAGTAGACTTAAACTATGTGTTTCCTACTTGAGCAATCTATCCACAATGGAAATTGGGAGTGGAGAGATGCAAGCCTAATTTTGTATAAATTGTATAAGCAATATCAAGGTGAAGTTTATTAATATGTTTAGTTAACAGATGTAAGGTTTTGAAAACAAATTTGATAAAATTAGGTGATGAAATGGGTAAGACCAGTGCCTTGTTGGGTAAATGGAGTCAAATAAAGATCTAGGGTGAATGACTTATATTGGCTATAATTCAAACTATTTGACACACTTATGTTGGTTTATATCTTGTATAAACGTGCATGAAAGTGATTGAAAAACTCTACTTATTGATCCAACTAATACAACTAGGTTACTTATGACTTATTAAAAGGATTTTAATCCTTCATTGAAGGAACCAATTGAATAAATCACACGGGAATTATAGATGATACCAAATCGAAGACAAAATGGCAATCCTAATTATATGGCTCTTCTTAGTGATCCAGATGCTTCTTCTAAGTTACTGTGATTAATTATAAGGATTTAATTCATGAGGAGAAACCAATTAAATTAACCACACATGAACAACAAATGTGTCTAATGAATTTGGATACTAGCTTGGATATACAACTTCAAATAACTAAGAAATAACACAGTGGAGACAACCAGATAATTGTTTAAAACAACAAATAATTGACACCAATATGAAACCACAAAATCAAATATCTTTCATTGATTTACTCAAAATTATGCTTGCAACATAGTCTTTCGAAATGTAAACATTATGGAACTCTTCTGCTATCTATCTATTATCCCTATTCAATTTCTCCTACCTTTTTCTCTTTGGTCTTGGTCTCTCTTATATATATAAGAGGCAACAAGCTTCAGACCAAAAGATATGTCCTTTGATAACAAAACATGATTTTAAAACTAAGCATAAGTAAGAAATTAACACAATCGTAGATGTGTGCACCAATCCGTTAATCTCCGAGTAGAATCCCGTGACCACCTAAGACCTATTCAAGGCTTTTACTGTGTAATAGGGTCCACATCATCACTACCGATCGATTTTGATTATTGCTCAGTTGTGCCTAGAATGTCCATCGCCTGATTGATAAATAGATTGAATGCTAAGAGGTGATGGATGTATTCCTATTCTGCATGAGTGCTTGCACTGGATATTACTTCTTTCATATCATACTCCATGTACATGAATTTCTCAAAATTTTTATGAGTATTTTGCAGGACCATATCCTCATTATTGATTTCTTTCAACAAAGTTGTTAGAAACTTTGTAATTCTTCTTTCCAATCATCCCTTTCTCAAAGATTCCCTATATCATCATAGAGTGTAGGAATCAAATTAAAGCAGCCAAGATCCTCTTTGAGTCTATGATGATATTGGTTGTGAGACTCTACCAAGTTGTTATATCTCTACAGTGTTTGCTCTTCCAGAGTCTGCTTATCCAAAAGTACCCTCTTTTTATCATTTATTCTACTTTGCAATCATAAATTATCCTCTATTGCTGATTGTATCTGCTTGAACACACTCCAATAATCATCAACTTGCTTCATTATCTTATTGAACCTTTCCTTGATTATCTCAGACATAGTATTGTACTTAATGACTTTCATTTCCTTTTCTAGTGCTTTACACTTTTCCTGGGATTTCAAATGGGAAATTTTCCAATAAGATACATAAGCTAATGCATCTAATATTCTCTTCTCCTTTTCGAGCCATGGGGAGTACAATTTTGAAGCAAAAGAGGAAGATGACTTCTCCTTTTGATATGATAGCTCCCTTTTCAATTTGTCATTTTCTTTAACCAACTTTTCAATTTGTGCTCTAGTGAATTTTGCCACATTGACATTCAATTCTGTAGTTTCCAAGGGATTAGTTTCCCCAACTCTTTGGAATAAAATATTTCCAAACATTTGATTTGGATTATCAATTACTGCCAACCTCTTTTCATGGGGGTATAATGACCAAATAAGCAAGGTAGCCTCATCTAGATTATACCCAGACCTTGAATACATCTTATCACTAGCTCCTCTGTTAGGTTCATTTTTTTAACCCCTCTTTTTCTGAAACTATCGAACACAATTGCTGAGAAAATGCCCCATCCTAGTAGAAGTAATACCCCATCCTCTTGAAGTAATTCTCAACCTCTCTCAGGGGTGATAGATTACATCTCCTTGTCAATTTCCTTTTTCAATTCCTCTAAAGCAACAACTTCCTTTTCAAGAGTAATATCTTGCTCCTTTTGTCTTATTTTCCTTCCCTTATATTCATAGAAAAATGATTTGAATTCAATTTTTTTAACAAATTCACCATTAGAAATAAATTCATGACCAACCTTGACCTTAATGTCATTAGATAATTCATCTAATGCTTCAAATATTACAACATTATGTTCCTGAGGGGGATCATATTGTGTAATCACAGGGGATTTTATGTGTTCTACTTGTTGCTCCTCTTCACTACTCTTCTCAAATCACTTTCTTTGTTACTTTCCTCTTCTTCACTCTTGTTGATGGAAAAACATACATCAAGAGTAGGTTGAGAGGGTATGTGATCTAGAGGCTCCACATATTCAACCTGTACTCCTGTATAAATTGCATGAGATGTATCAAAAATATATGAAGGCACATGTTTTACTATTTCATTTATATAAGCAATAAGTTGCTCAATCCTAACCAAGGGATCCTGTATATCACCAAATGTTTTTGAATATGATGGGAAATTCTTTCTCTTCCACTCCTTTGTGAGGATAACTTTATTATATGAGGCCATTCTATCATGGGTGGAAGCTTCATCTCATTTCCTGATCACATCATCAACCATAAACCAATGCTCATATTGTGACAACCCTTGTGCTAATCTTTCTTGATGAATAAACCCCTCTACATCAAATTTCTCTTTCATACCCAAGAGGGAGGTTGTAATGTGCTATTTTAGCATTGATTTCCTCATATCCTTCATTTGAAACTACTGTAAAATCTCCAAAACAAAGAGTGCTGGGCATGAGTGATTGCTTATTATGACCCTTGAGATGTTTAGCATCAAACTTTTCCAATTTCCGTACAATCTCCAGATAAGCAACTCTATTAGGAACTACTTTGGGTAGCAAATGTGGAATCCCTTCAAACCCATAGACTCTTATTATTGTGTAGTTAGAGAAAGCATACCATTCTCCCCAATTATGGTTTAATTTTCCTTTTAGGCCAGTCTCCTTTTGCCTTAGAAATATTTACACCTCAAGGGATAAGTTGTGATCATATGAATATCCCAGTAGCTTCATTAATGGTTTAACAAAAAAATATTCAAAATATAAATAATGAGACCTTTCACATCAAATATCCCATAGTGAAGTCCACATTTGTATAGGTATGAAGTTTCCATTTTCATCTGTATCTTTAATCCTTAGTTATTTACTCCACACATTTCAGGCATGTCCCTCATACAAAAGTAAATTCATTAGCAAAGAATAGTGTTTGAAATCTATGCAATCATTGTTATTTTTGATCCTTTCAAGCCCGTGATTTAGGGCATTAGCCAAGTAGCTTACATAGTCGAATGACCTAGCATCCTTGTTTTGTATATCTGTAGTTACAACCATCTGTGCAATAGACATAAGAGGTGGGACCTCTATTCCCAAGACTTGACCAACTTAGTAAGAGGTATACTAAAAGTATTGTTCAAATAAATCTACATGAAAAGGAGGGTTTTCATTGCTCAAAAACCTCCTGAGCTAGCCTTCCTCATTTTTAGGTCTATGCAAAGGAAATTTCCATCTCTTGTAACTAGTATACATGCAACGATATTCTGTCAAGAGATCTCTAATTGTGAATGTAAAATTCTAGGGATATTCTAACTGAAATACGTTAGAGATCAGGTCTTGGGAGATAACAAGCCTTTCAGCTCCACTCAGTGATTAGATAGTTCTCTTCTTGGTGTTATACCGACTTGCAAGAGATTTCATTAATTCTACATTGATGAATACATTTGGCACCAAAAGTCTTCCTAAGTTCAACTTCCATGGGTTACAGACTGGTTGAAATATGAATTGATTTCTATAGTGATACATATAAAAAGTTCATATCCTCGATATGGCATCCAAACATCCCCCAAAACCTTATGTTTGTCTAACAATTTACTTGTTTGAACACTTCTCCTGTGTCTTGGCCCTGACCTCGGACATTGTTCTATCAAATCTTGGTTTAAATTCCTCTTTTCGGTTTTTTGTTTCTTTCCTTAGGTTTCTCCACATTTTCTTCCATCAAAATCTCTAAAAATACAATTTTCTAGCTAAGAGTGATGTAATTACATGAATTTATACCCCCCTTGGTTTTTTTACATAAGATCTTCAAGTTCCATCTTTTCTGCTTCTTCCCTTAGCGTAGCCCTCTTAGTTTATGCAATTGTATGATTAACTTGTGGTGCAATTTACTTATGCTCTAACTCATTAATATACCACTTGTTTCAGTCTTGTCATTGGGAGGAGCATTTATGTTAAATATCTTGATGATGCTCTTGGACGTCACAACAACTTATAGTAATTGTTCATCACTATATTGTTGGAGCCTTGGTTCATTTTCCACCGATGGGCACCTTCTCCACTAATGAGTGTATTTCTTTCAGTCTATCGGTGGGACACCAAAAAATTCTTCACCGTTGAGTGTTATAATTTTGATAATCCATGATTGTATCGGGCCATTGGGGGATCACAATCATTCGTTCCACTGATGTATTAGAGCTATGGAAATGTGATCATCTTTATTTCCTCTATCGATCTATCAGGGAGACTACCTTGGAAGTTAGCTATATGGAATGAGGTTACACCGATGTAAAGTTATGAATTGTCCTCATTGGGATATTGGTGGGTGATGATGGGAGTTCCACCGATGAGGTATTGTTAGGCCGATGATGTTAATGGGACTTCAAAATTTTTTATGAATGCGATTTTTAGGGTATGCTAGTTGCAAAATGGATTTTGTTACACAAATCTCAGTGATTTGTCTAAATCATAAAGTTAAGTGTGGTGAATTTTTGTAAGGACTAAGAGGTAAGTGGATAGAGGTTGATGAAAATATGTGGGATTTTTTAGTCCTAACAAAAGCCAAAGAGAGCAAGGATGAAAGAGAGGGATGTGAGAGCCAAGAGAGATGCAAAGAGCATTGTGAGAGCTTAAGAGTGTTGTAAAAGCTTGAGTGTGCTGCTATGGAAAAATATAAAGAGCTGTGCAAGCAAGATAGAAAAAGCAATAGGGGGCTAAAAGATAGGAGCCCAAGCTAGAAATATTTAGAAGAACAAAATAGATTGAAAAGATAGCATATAAAGAGAAAATAGGAGGGAAAAGAAGCTTCTGAGCAATTACAGGGTGTCTTGAGCCGTTATCACTGAAAAATTTAGTTGATAAGTGGAAAACATGCTTGGGAATGGTCATTTGAAAGTTGAAATGTTGCAAAATGCTAGTGCGGTGTGCGAAGATCTATACAGCGCGCTATGTCTAGACACATTACACTAAAAAATGAGGAGAACAGAAAAGCACAAGGTTTGACACAAAGTTGACATGCAAGGGTAGCTACTGAAAAGGGGTCCTTGAGCATCCTGAGAAGGGAAAAAGGATGATGTAGGGGCTAAAATGAGCTTACACAAATGCTAGGGGAGTGGACACTAAAGAAGATGCAAGAATGTATGTGAAATTGCAAGGGGTGTAATTTTACAACATTACAATAACATATTTATTTATTTGAGGAGAAGGGTTTAGATGATAATTTAAAGCAAGGGGAAAAAAAAATAATGAAAATTGAGACATGCATAAGAAAACTTAAAGTAATCCTATGGGTTTGACTAGTCACCAAAAAATAAGAAGCTTAAGACTTATAGGCATGAGTTAAAGGCTTAAACTTTTAGGATATTTGAAAAAGCCTAATTGAGGATGATGCAAGAAGTTGGGTCCACAGAAAGCTCAAAAATTGGAAGTGATTTTCTTGATTTTCAAAATTTGTCACAATTGGACTGAAAATTTGAAGCACTTACACAAATGTTAATAATATGAAATTTATTCTTTTGAGTATTTTTTAGAACCATACCATGCACATGTATAGATACTAGATAATTTGACCTAAATAAAATTAATTTTCTATTTCCCTTTGGGTAAAGATGTGTAACAAATTGAAGATTGAGGAGGATATTTTTGTTGTTTTATAATTTTTTTTTTATTAATTTTTATTAGCCCTAATTGTTGTTTTTGAAAACCAATGTGTATGAACACCATAATTGACCTAAACTAATAATTTTTTAATTTGAATTGTTTTTAGATTGATGTCATATAAATTTTTTTACAAAAAAAAGATTAAAAGTTATTAAAAAACAAAAAGTGCCTAATATTTCAAGTTTTTGGACCATTTTTCTTATAAATAAATTAAAAATAGAAAACATGATCTAATGATAAAAATATTACATACTTGAAAACTAGACATCGTGATTTATAATGGGTTTTAATTTCATTAATTAATTCTTAAAAAAAAAACCCATCAAGCTTCTATATTGCCAAAGCTAGATATTTCTCTTGACATTGTCTTAGTTTTTTAGTTGTAGGTCAAAGGCTAAGGGTCGGGTTACCAAACCTTTATAGAGCATAAAACCAAAGAAAAAATTTGCTTTGGGATTCCAAGGCATGCATTATGGGTAGCATCTTTTTGTCATAAATGGAATATCCTCTTTCATTCACTCTCAACTTCGTACTTTCAAATGCTATGGGGTGTCCTTTCTAAGAGAGGACAGTTCCAATTCCTTCACCAGAAGCACCACATTCTACAACAAAAAAAGTGAGAAATCAGGAATTGCAAGAACCAAATAAGAAATCATTACCTCTTTTAGCTTCTCAAAGGTCCTTTGTGCTTCCTCTATCCATTCAAAGGCTCCTACTTTAGTTAGATTGGTGAGAGGCACCACAGATTAAGAAAATCCTCTAATAAAACACTAGTCATAGCAATAAGTCCAAATAAACCTCTTAGCTAAGACAATTTTGTAGGAGGCAACCAGTCTAGAATAGATTGGATCTTTTGTTGATCAACCTAAAATCCTTTAGCAGTTATGACATGTCCCAAATATAATATCTCTATTGACCCAAACTAAGAGAGACTATTGTTCTAGAATTCCCAAGACTATATCCAAATGCTTCAAATGTTCTTCCCATGTTTTTCTATAATTCATAATATCATCAATAAAAACCAACACAAACTTCCTCAAGTGCTTACTAAAAACATCAATCATGCATGATTGGACTATTTTTAGAGCATTAATGAGACCAAAGCGTATAACCAAGAACTAAAAATGCTCATAGTGACACCAAAAAGAAGTCTTCTATACATATTCTTCCCTGATGTAGATCTGGTGGTATTTAGACCTCAAATCAATATTTGAAAAGTACACCAAACCATATAGCTCATCAATCATCTCATCTATCCATAGTATAGGGTACCGGTTCTTAATGGTCTTATTGTTCAATACCCAGTAGTCTATGCACATCCACAAAGTGCCATTCTTCTTTACCAACACCACAAAACATGTGAAAGGACTAGAGATTGGTCTGATGTAGCCCATATCCAACAAATCCTTTATTTCTTTCTCTATCTCCTCCTTATACATCCAAGTATGGTAGTATGGAGTGGTCATAACCAAATTTTATCTTGGTTCAATTTTTATAATATGATGGAAACCTCTATTTGGTGGAAATTTGGGATGCATATCACTAGAAAAAAAAATACTTATCCAAAATATTTTGCATATCAATATGAACTTGACCATTCTCTCCTTTAGAAGAGTCTTTTGAAATCACCAAACAAGTAGCAGTCCAAATGACTCGGCTCTTCCTGAAAATCCTTTCCATTCTCCTAGCTAATACTACTTACTGACCTCCATTAGTCATTCCCTTTAGAACCACATCCTTCCCATTGGCTTTGAACTTGAGTTCCATCATTTGGTAGTTTTTAGTATACTCTCCCAATGTATGTAGCCACTACACACCCAAAATTACATAATTAATTTCTCCCAAACCAATAACATAAAAGTTAAAAAAAAACCTTATGATCTCTAAATGTTATGTCCAACTTTTGGACTTTATCCTTGCAGGGTAAGATATATTTGTCTACTCCAATGACAGTGTCAAAGCCTTCAATTTTTTTTTTCATTTAGTCTTCTTCTCTTCACAAGTCCTTCAATAGTGAATTTATGCATGTAGCTCCTCTTTCAATTAGAATAGTCTCTCTTTGTCTAACAAGGACTCCCTAGATATTGAAAGAGTGGTATCTATGTGCACTACATAGAGATTCTAATATGCCACTATTGTCTTTCTCCTTATATTCCTCCCCTAGAAGGGCGTCTTCTAGATCATGAAACTCTTTGGACCCATCTAATTCTGATTCTTTGTTAGAAAGGACTTCTATATAGAAAAAATTCCCCTTACCTATACATCTGTGTCCTGGAACCCATGCTTCTCAACAAGAGAAACAAAGTTTCTTTCTTTGGAGGTCATTCTTAGTCTCTTAGTCTACCCTCTTCACCACATTAGGAGTTATATATTTGGGTGTCAGTACCAGAGCATTTAGTAGTCTCTTTTGAAAACAACCCTTATGGGGCCATGCACTGGGTTTAGATGAGTGAGAGAAAAAATTCTTTAAAATTGATGGCTCAAGGGTTACAACTATTTTAATAGCCTCTTCTAAAGATATTGGTGAAAAATATTTCATAAAATTCCTAAGAGGTTCAGTGAGCCTTGAAATGAAAAGGTGCACAATCCTATTTTCTGATAGTTCAAGTACCATCACCGCCACTTTATGAAATTCCCTTATATAGTCATCCATCGAGTGATGTTGTTTGATCATGGCCAGCTTGTTGAAATATTCTTCTTCATCCTTCAAATCAAATCTATCAAGAATACTCTTTTTGAATTCATCAAATCTACACATTTTATCATGACCTTGAGTGGTATGGCCATTAAACCACCATTCATAGGCTTCCGCTTTGAGATGTAAAGAGGAAAATTTAACTACATCTTTTTGTGTCATAGGGTTGAGAAAGAAATAAGTTTCCATGTTTTGTAACCATGCTCTAGTTGAGATCTTATTACTCCCATCAAAATAAGTTGTTGCAAGTTTTCCCAACTGATGCTTTAGATCCTTGCTTTTGTATAACCATCTCTTCTATGACTCACTCTTCCTTTCAAATTCTATGTAAGTTTACATAAGAAATATCTGATTTGTTTTCCTTAAGTAAAAATTGGTACTTGCCATGCCATCTATGAATAGTTTCCATATTGAAGGAACATGTGCTCATATGTTTTCTCCTCTCTTGTTCAATTTCTAGAAAGAATCATTGGGGTCCTTGACGGGATTTTATTCACTACGTCATTAATTCCACCATTTTTTGATGAGATCTCACACTTTGGAGTATTGTGATTTGAATTTCCATTTGACATCTTATCTACCAAAACTTTCAATACATCTTGTCTCCATTAGGATTTCAAGCATATCCCTTAACCCTCTTGTAATCTCATGAACTTTTGCAATTGTTTTCTCAAATATTTCTTCATCTTCTAAAATATTTCTTTTATTTAGGTTTAAACTCCCTTCTTGTTCCAATTTATTTAGTTTTCTCCCATGTTACCTAATGTCCCTTTCACTCAACATAAATCATAAGGAAAACCCTATGGGTTGGTAGAATCATGCTCTAATACTACTGTAATGTCCCTCACATAAAATCTTAACATAAAGATTGATTTTTTAGGTTGAATTCATTGAACAACAATAAATGAACATAAAGATCACTTTGATATATTGATAAACTCAATAATTTCATCCACATATGTGATATATCAAACAAAACTCAATAATTTACTAATCTCGGATGATATACAATGCTATTATAGATCAACAACAATACTACTAAATTTCTTATAAAATCCTTGAAGCTTAGATGTAATCCTTGAGTGAGAATTCCCTAAGGAACCAAAGGGGTTTTGTCCTCTGATCCTAGTGATCACTGGGGTTTCGTCCAATGATCCCAAAATCCTATGGGTTTTCATTAATAGAAGGAATTAGAACACAAGTGTCCAAAGATATAGAAGAAAGACATAATAATCTAATACTTATTACAATAATTGACTCCCTATATTTATTTGCTAACAATTTCCCTCAAGGAACAGGTTAGCCTTGAGCCAAAATGGTGCTAAAGCCCAAAATTTGAATTTCAACATGCTACACTAAGTCACCTTGGAGGCCAAAGTAGATTCTTTTGGAGTTAGCATGCTACCCTACAAGCGTATCTAAATGCTTCCTTAGGTCATTCCTTCATCTTGATACTTCACAATTGGCACCACACATTTCAAAAGTAACCTACTCAATTCACCTAAGGGACTATTTGTTGAGAACCTAACACAATCATCTCTTGACAATGGTATCTTTCTAGAACCTGATCCATTCTTCATGAATTTTGGATATGATGTGCACATATCTTTGTAGAATGTGTATTTTGATTTTCAACTTGAGATATTCTCTTGTGGAGGAATGTGAAGCAATGTCCAAATATGCCCTGGCACTAGAGAGGTGAAACTAGACTATTTCTCAAGGGGATCTTCTATTAGTGATACCTTTTCAAAAATTTATCCTTTTCTTATGAAATTTGGGTAAAATGTGTATGGTTCATGGGTGATCTTAGTTCCTTGGCCATAGGCAGATTGGATCCTTTGTAGTGGAATGTGGAATGTTTACTAGATGCTACTTGGTAACTATATTTCTAGAAAAAGGGACATGACATTTTGATAGAGATCCTTTAAGGATACCTTATATGGAGGGTGGAGATGAAAATAAAGAACCCAGATTAGAGGACCTACAATAATTTGAACAAGACCATAAAGCAATGAAGATGTTTGAATATTTATTTAGAAATAACCTTGATCATTATTTCCAAAATATTAGGTCAAGAGGGTGCTTTAATACCTACTCACCTCATGAAGGATGTAGATCTCATTATAGCCATCAATTGGGGAGGAACAAGTCAAGCCAATCCAACCCAAACA
>VDFB02281492.1:861628525-861741025 GCA_007258455.2 Sequoia sempervirens | reverse complement strand
CCAAGGTTTAAATACTAACTAGGGGTTTGAAAAATAAAAATCCCCCATTAGAAACCAATTTATACTTTATTTTATAGGTATTTTTGTAGATTTAGATCTGGGTTTTTGTAAGAAAACATAGTGCAGACTGTGGGCTTCCATTTCCAGTTTTAGATTTGGAAAAAATACTAAGTGGACTAAGTCACCAACAGTGGAGACTTAGTCCCACTACACTAATTTTTTAGGGATTTTTATAGTTTCATATATCCATTTGACAGAAACAACTTCTTGGATAGTTTCCTTGATCTAGGACTAAGTCACCCAACCTGGCATAAGTGTCCCAGTTGAGTCAAAAGTCAAGTTTTCCAAAATTTTAGAGGTCTCTGCAATCCCCATTCTTCTCTTCATTAGTTTCTAGGTGCACAATTTTACTTTAACATCTTTATTTTGTTATTCATTACATTCATTTTATCATTCTGCATATCATAATGTGTTTTCAAAAAAATTGCATTTCTTAGATATTTCATTAATAAGTCATTCATTTTCTCAATTTGTCACATTTAGACATCATACTTAGGCATATTACATCCATCCTTGCATTGATTTTGAGTGTAGACATTAGCATTTTGGGTCCATTTCTCTCCTTTTAGGTGAAATACCCTAGGAGTGCAAGAGAACCTTGGATACCCTAAATTGGTGTCCACATTTTGGTGAACCCGACTTTTTAACATTTTATTTTTGATTTCAAGTGCATTTGCATCCTAGGTTCAACTTGCATCAACATTGCATTAGGTATTGCATTGTTTGATTTGCATCCTAGGATTTTAAACATTGTATTAGTGAAAAGCTCATTTAAGCTTGCATTATTGAATTTTATTTCCTTTCACAATAGTAAAATTCTGCATTTGAACTGTAGATTTGCATGGTACTGTACAAAACACATCAATATCCATCAGAAAATTCAAATAAACTTTAAAAATAACCCTACTAGGACTAATTCGCCACCCTAGGCGACTTAGTCCTAGTACACATTTTGCATTTGTGTTTTCAACATTTTGTTTCCAATTTCTTCAATTATTGTTTGTTCTAGTTCTTTTTTGTTTTTGTGCAGTTATTTTTTGTTACATTCAAATAATTAGCATTAGTATCATTTACTTTAATGGAAATTATAGATAGCATTATATTTTTACAATGTTCATTTTTAGCATTAGTTCCTAGTTCATTTAGATCAGATTCATCAGAAAAAGAAAACAAAACCCTGACAACATCAAATAAACCAATAAATACTATGATTCACTTTAGAAAAACTATATCCTCCAAACCTTTTTGTAGTGATGACTTGGATAAGTTAGATGAATCTCTACAAGGCTTCCTCTCACTGAGTTCATCCACTAAGGCTTGATGACCAACCCAAACCATTCAACGATAACTTATCTGCCAAAAATTTTAGTACTGATGACTTTAATATGTTAGATGAAGCCCTTGAGGACTTCATCTCACCAATTCCATCCACTAAGGTTTGTTCTTAGCAAACTAAAACAAAATATGTCAATGTAATTCAACCTCAACTTGTCCTCACCTTCACATCAACCTCAACCTCCACCTAAACCATAGTTTACCCTTTGCCCACCTCAACATGATGTTGTTGCACACACACATTACAATAGAAATAATCTGCAACCACAACAACCCAATCCAACATCCTTACCTTTACCAAACCCCATCTTTTCTAGTGCTCCTTGCTTAAATTCACAGCTTAGGGAGTACGATCTCATCAAACAACTTAAGAATACCCTTGCAAAGATATCCCTTTGGGATCTTCTTAATAATTCCCCAAATTATCATTCAATGCTCCAAACAACATTGCAACAAATAGTGTTTCCTCCTGATACAAGCACAAATGATGTGGCAGCTCTTATAAAAGGAATGAATGTAGTTGATGTAGACATTACCTTTCATCAACATGAGCTCCCTCCATTAGAATTAAGGAAGCAAAATGAGGCCTTTATGATAATTTCTCAATATAATACAACATGCATCAAAAGAAACCTTGTTGAAAATGGCTCTGCCCTTAATGTGTGTAGTGCAAATATCCTAGATCGATTACATATGGATAAATCACAAATCAAACTTGATTCCTTATCTATTAGAGGATTTGACAATACTACAAAGCAATCACTTAGTGTAATCACTTTGCCTATCACAGTCGGAGTGGCTACCTTGCAAACTCCTATTCATGTCATTCTCTATGATACTGCATATAATCTTCTCTTGGGAAGGCCATGGATTCATGAAATGCATGTGGTGCCTTCGACCCTTCATCGAATAATGAAATATGTCTATAACAATTTTTTTTATCAAGTTGAAATAAACCCCGAACTTGAAAGTTGCTTAGAACTTGAAAAAGGAATGACAAGTCCTCTGAACACATTACTTCCAACATCTCATATAGAACCCTTTGAGACTAGCAGACAAGAAGAAGAAATTGTGTCTAAATTGTTAGATGATGATTGGGGTACATTAGAATTCACACCTTCATTTATGAATGAATACATAATCACATGAAAAGAGGATGAAAAACAAGAACAACCAATGGTTATGTCAACTCAGAATTTGGAAGAATCCTCCCCAATATCTACCTCATCTCCTTTGGACGAAAATACAACATACACAATGAATTTTGATGAGATAGATTATCAACATCCTCCTAACCCAAAGGAAATGGAAAGACTTTATGGGAAAGGCTATGCACTAGTGAAACAATTGGGATATAATGGTAAAGGATGTGGAAAGAATGAACAAGGCATTTGAGTTCCTATAAAACCTAATACATAAGAGACAAAGACTAGTTTGGGATATTCTTTTTCTAAGACAACAAAAGCAACTCAATGACCATCATTAAACATCAACACCATCACATGTAAACCAAGAACCAATCTTATGCTAAAGCATCCTAAATTTCTCTATATGGATTCACCACCATCATGGGAGTATGTTGAAAGTGATGAAGCCTTGAAAAAAATGTTAGGTGCTTTTGATAAGCCATTTTCTTCCAAGAGAAAAGTTACCTGTACTATGATAAGTACCACACAAAAATATATTGATACTAATGAGACAAACATGAGCATGGAACCATATTCTCTTGAATTCCCTAAGTCTAATGCACTCCCCTTAGGAGATACAATTGATATACCAATGGACATAGGACATAAAGAAAAAGTCATTAAGATTGGGAAGTGCCTTGATGATGAAGAACAAGAGGATACTACAACCTTGCTTCATGATTTTCTTGAAATTTTTTCTTGGAAATATTCAGATATGCCAAGAATAGACCCGAAGATAGTAGCACATAACATTGTTCTTACAAACAATGCTAAGCCTGTTTGACAAAAGATACAAAAAATGAACCCTAAGATAACCTTGCATGTTAAAGGAGAACTTGAAAAACTCCTTGACGCAGGTTTCATTCGACCTATTTATTATTCTCCTTGGATCTCAAACATTGTCGTAGTTGCTAAACCTAATAATCATATTAGGATATGTACAAATTTTCGTGACTTGAATAAAGCCTCTTTAAAAGATGATTTTCCTCTTCCTAATATTGACATGATCGTGGATTCAACTATGGGACATGCTTTGTTTTCATTCATGGATGGATTTTTTGGCTATAATTAAATCTTTATCAACCCACAAGGTCAATACAAGACAACATTTACAACTATTTGGAGAATGTTTTGCTGGGTTATGATGCCTTTTTGGATTAAAGAATGCAGGCGCAACTTATCAAAGAGCAATGGAATTGATATTTCATGATTACATACACAAAATCTTGGAAGATTATGTTGATGACAACCTTTCCAAATCCTTAACAAGACAACATAATGTGAATGTCCTTTGAAAAATATTTGAATGGATGCATAAATACAATATGAGACTCAATTCAAAAAAGTGTGTCTTTGGAGTAGATAGTGGAAAAATATTAGGGTTTATCATATCTCACAGAGGCATTGAAGTGGACATAAAGAAAATTGATGTTATCATCAACATGCCACCTCCTAGGAACATTTCTCAATTATGGATGTTATAAGGAAGAATTCAAGCCATCTGTCATTTTGTCGCCTTCTTAGCTGATCAAACACTACCTTTTATAGATCTCATCAAGAAGGATGTGCCATTTGATTGGAATGAGGATTGTAAATAGGCCTTTGAGAGTTTGAAGGAATACCTTACAAATCCACCTGTTTTACAACTTGTTGTGCCAAACAAACCATTCATCCTTTATATAGCTGCAACTTCCCATGCTCTTACAACATTGTTGGCTCAACACAATGATAATGGAAAATAACATCCTGTTTATTACATTAGTCAAACTTTAATCGATTATGAAACATGACACACTCCAATTGAAAAACAATGTTTAGCTCTTGTATTCACTACTAGTAAGTTGTGACATTATTTACTAAATGTAGAAATACAAGTCATGACAAAATTTGATCCTCTCAAACATCTTTTTAACAAAAAAAACTTATCAAGACGTTTACCTAAATGGGTTATGTTGTTGACTGAGTTTGACCATTAAGTTTGTTTTACAAAAAGAAATTAAAGGTCAAGCCTTGACCGACCACTTAGTTGATTCTCCTTCTCCTTTGGCACTCCCTGGCAATGACTCTTTTCCTAATGATAGTGTGTTGACAACAAATATTTCTACATTGGAATTATATTTTGATGGATCCAAGTGTAGAATAGGCTCTGGTGCTGGAGTAATATTGGGTCTACCTAAAGGAAAGCCTCTTCCCTTGTATCAATTGAATTTCCTATGTACAAATAACACAACTGAATGTGAGGCATTAATTTCTAGATTACGTGCTACTTTAATCATGGGCATTAAAGATATTGAGATCTTTGGTGATTCACAATTAGTGATAAAACAAAAAAATGAAGTCTATCAAGATAAACATGATAAATTATAGAAATATAAGGATCTTACAATGACTTGGTTGGCACAATTTGACTCATTCATCATTGATAACATCCCACAAAAAGATAATCGACACACAGATGCAATGGTGAGTGTTGCTTCTCTTATATCACCTCAAGAACCCTCAAAGAATGTTATATTCACTGTTCATTTGATCCTAAAACCTTCAATTGATGATACCACTGTTGATGTGTTAACAACAAAAAAGGAAAATTCAAGTGAATGGTATGATTCCATATATAATTATATAAAAGATGGTACCATTCTCAAACCTATAACAAACAACACCCGAGCTCATTTAAAAAAAATAGCCACCAAGTACATAATTCTTGCCGATGTGCTATATAGATGGTCCTTTGATGGATTTTACTTAGATGTCTTAAGGATTTCAAAATAAATATGGCACTTGAGTAGGTTCATGTAGGAAGTTGTGGAGGTCATTTTGGAGAAAATAGTTTAGCATAAAAGCTCATTCGTATGGGCTACTACTAGAAAAACATGGAAAATATTGTTATGCATATGTTAAGTGATGTCACAAATGTCAAAAACATAGCCATTTGCTTCATGCTTCTGCTTCTGAGCTCTGTGCCCAAATCCCTATTTGTCCATTCTCTGTATGGGGGCTAGACAAATAGAAAAATCTCCCCACCATCTTCTACTAGACATACGTTTATTATCACTGCAACCGATTACTTCACGAAATGGGTAGAGGCTATTCCTCTTCACTCTACAACACCTGAGGTAATATGTCGTTTCATCCTAGAGCACATTATTGCTTTCTTTGGAATCCCTTCTGCATTAGTCTCTGATAATGGTACACCATTTAAGAATAATAATGTGAAGAAATTATTGGAGAAATTTAATATCCAACATCATTTTTTGACACCTTATTACCCACAATCTAATGGTCAAGCTGAGTCAACTAATAAAGTCCTTGAATTTTTTTTGAAGAAAACTGTTAATAATAATCATAGGGACTAACACACACAATTGCACTGTAATACCCCTCTGTGTCGGTTGTTCTGAACTTGTGTGTGAGTTTTTGTGTGTGTCTCATTGATTACCGTGTTATTTGATTGTGTGGAAAATATAATATGTTAGTAATCATGTTTAAATAATTAATTAAATCATAAGTGATTTGTAAAGTTATTTAAAATAGGATTAGAAATTAAAATCATAATCAATTAAGTTAAATCAAATGATTTAGAACAAATGATCAAATTAAACTAATTTGTTAAAAGTAAAAGTGATATTATTAGATAAATTGATTTAAATTGTTGAAGTTAATAATAATTATGAATAAATAATCTTGAAAAGATAATTATTATAATAAGAAGTTTAATGGATACTTATTTAGAATCTTGCAAATGGTTGATTGTAATTATTTTAATGTGCATGTGTTTATTTAAATTGTTGTGGAAATGATAAATAAATAAACAAATAAAAAGATCAATCTTTTGTGGATTTAAATGTAATTAAATTTCATTTTTTGGAGAAGTGACTTTTGGTATTCGCTGGAAGAGGAAATGGAAGAGACTTTTGTGAGATTTTATTTAGAGGATTTTTGTGTTGGAAGGGGGGTTGCATTCTCTTTCCAACAGATTTTGGGAGAAATTTGGCAGTCAATTTTCTGTTATAGTGTGCATTCTTTTATTATTCTGTGAATTCATTGAGGCATAAGATTGGAGTTGAGGGGAAGATATTGGAGCTACTGCTGGAAACATTCGTTGGCGGAGGATTGGATCGGCGAAAGGGATAGAGCTTCTACAGATCTTCTTCAAACATAGGATGCTAGGTTCCTTTCTTATTTAATTGCTGTAGCATTAAATAAAATAGCAATTGATTGGATTTGTTTCGTTGTGCATGAAATTTTCATTTGGGGATTGGAATTTTTGTTGTGAAAAGGGAATTTAGTTGGGTTCTGGACTGTCAATTATTAAACAAAAATTTTCTAGGAGTTCGGGACTGTTGTTCATATAAATGAAATTAATTGTTGGATTTGTATTGTTGTTCATTATAACATAACCAAGATGGGAATTCTGGAAAAGAACCAATAGTATTGTAGTTTTCTCTGGAAAATAATAATTAAGCAATAAAAGAAAATGTCCTGTCTGGGAATTCGGGGTTATGTAAATCCTCATATGTAGATAAATTTTACAAGTATATTCTGTGTTTAAATGTTTTTATTGAAACAGTAAATTGTACAATTGAAATTTATTTCTCTGTATTCAAAATATTTTGTATGCAATATATATATGTATATCAGATATATATATATATATAAATATATACACACAAACACACACACACACACACACATATATATATATATAAATGTAAAGATGGCATTAAAAGAAAAATTTAATTAAGATTTATATTTCCGCAGTATTAAATTTGTTTTGAAAATTATTTATAAAAAATAAATAAAAAAAAATATATATATAAATGCAGACTGGGGGTGGTTCGGCCTCGGCCGTACCCACCACCCAACCGATAGCGGTGATGGTGCGGCAGCCTACGGGCTACCACGGCAATCCATCGGACTGCCATGATAGTCCGTAGACTGTCCACGGTAGTCCTTCAGACTGCTATGACAACCAAGGACTGTCCACAGCCAGGGGGTAAAACCCCGTGGCTTTTGATAGCCGTTTTCTTTCAAACAAAAGAAAAATAAATAAAACATAAAATATGCGCTTTACCTCTTTTCGTTTAAAATGAAATTTTGTGTTTCAATTTTAATATATGCATTTATATATATATATGTATATATATATGTATATATATATCATATATTTATTATTTAATTTAATTATATTTTATGTCATAATTCCTCTGTTATATTTATTTAATTAAGTTCTATCTGTAAACAGATAGTTTCACTTTCTGGTATGAGATAAATAAAATTTTATTATAGTGAAGATATGGAAATAAGAAAGGAACTTCTATTAATTTGTTAAATTGTGAACTTTGATAGGATAATATGAGGGCAATCTGTGAATATATATGTACCAGCATTGATCGTTTTATTTCAAATATGTATATGGTGGAAATAGAATTTAATATAGAATTGAATAAGTTATCTTTTTATTCTTATTTTGTGAAGTTATAGTCTGGTAGACTTGTTGATTCCTAGAAAAGATCTATTCTCTTTCTACATTCCCTCCTCAAAAAGAATTTAAATCTATAAATATGTAGTGGTTTTAAAAGGTAGTTACGTGTGTAAGTTATTTAGATAGATTTAAGATTTTAAGGTGGTAAGTTCTATTATGTAGTTTAAGTATTCAGAGTATTGTCATTATTATCATTTTAAAGTATAAACAGTTGGTCTTAAATGGGTTTCACATTGGAAGTGAGTGTAAGTTGTAAACATAAGTAGTTATGAAATGATAATGAGTTAACTACCCAGCTATTAAGTAGTTTTCAATTATGTTGTTAAATGAAAGGGGAAATTTAAATGTGTGGGCAAGGTTAGAGATTGATTAGGATATTCTCGAATTGGATAGTTTATTGGTAAAAAGGGATTTTAATCTCTTGGAAATTGATGTCCTTTATTTTCATTTAATGGTTGATTTTTAAGTTCTCTTTATGGATAAGTCTTTTAGAATACTTGTGATGGTTATCATGAATTGTTTTAGTATGGGTAATTTGTATAGTTATTTAGTTCTGGTTGTTAATTGATTGGTTATTAAATATTGCTCTTGTTTGAATCTTTGGTTGTTGTTTATTATGCGAGTGTTTGGTGGAGTGATGTGTGGTTGAGTATTTAAGGTGTTCTTAAATTTGGTGCCTTGGATGCTTGGTTGAATGCGTTTACCTTTGTTGTTGAAGGATTATTTTTGGATGGTTCCATGTTGGTGTGAATGCCTTTGGAGGTTAGTTTTGATTTAAGGAATCCTTTGTCATTTAAATTTGTGTTGCAATGTGATTGGGAACTTGTATTTTGTTGATGAGTTGTGGGAAGTTGATCTTCTTGGATTTCTGATTTATTTTGTATCAAAGTTGTTTATGTGGTTTGGATGGGGTGGTTGATCTTATTTTAATGTATTCACTCATTATATTTGAATTGAAAATAGATCTGGTGGCCTTGCAATTATTATTGTCATTGCTATGTTGTTTTTTATGAAGGTGATTTGCGTACCATCATAAGGGGGTTCTTGTGAGGAGAAAATTGAGGTCTCCCATGGAATGCCTAGTTGGTGGCTTTTGGTTTCATTAAGTGATTTCGTTGAATTAAGGTTGATTTTCTTTTACGGTTTCCTATTTGAGGTGACACCATTGTTGATTTGTGGATGGGTCTTGATGAATCTTCTCTCTTTTACGAATTTTTTGATTTACTCTCATATTTGATGAAATTTTATCCTTGTGTTGGAATTAATGGAGAAATACTCACGTTGCTTCACTTTACCCTTGTTTGTGGGTTTTCATTCTTTTGGCTTCCAGAGGCTTGAGATGATTGACATTTGATGTTCTCTCTCTTTATGTGCCCTTGATGTGGCAAGTGTTTTGGTTTCATGGTTTTGAAAGGGTTGTACGGGAATTGTTGAGACTCTAATTTTGTACTTATTAGCGAGATGGATAATGCCTCACATGCTTTTGTGTTGTGATTCATTGTTCAAATTATGATGGTACAACCCTTGGTTTCTTGGTTTCTTGGTTTCTTGGTTTTTATGTTGTTGGGTCTCTAGGGAGAGTGGCTCCTCGTGGGGGCTGGCACCCCGTGTAAGGGTAAGGGCACAGGATAACCCACGAGTGAGTTGGTAATCAAGTGAAAACCTAATAATTAACTTAGGAGGGTTGGGTAGTAATATCATTATAAGATTAAAAAAAAAATGGATGCCTCATCTTCATTAGTGCTTCTGCAGACTAATGGAAGGCTGAGAAGGCCGTGGTTGGCAAGGTGGTAACCTCATCCTCATGAGAGGTTATCGGCTCCGCATGAGCTACCCTATGGTGTTGGCGCCTGAAGTAGGAGGAAGGGCCAGGATATCCATAGATGGGGGCCGGCGCCTCAGTTTGGAGGAAGGGCCAGGATAACCAATGTAGGCTATGCGATGACACTCTCCCCTAGTTGTCCATGTGTTTTACCTTATTGTGTTCCTCTGGAAGTAGGTTATGGGAGTTGGTTTAGATTGTTGTTTGAATTGATTTAAATTGATTATTGTTTTTATACATCTTTAGTATACTTTGTGGTCTTGTATGATCTCATTGATATTTGACTTATGACCTTGTACTTTTAGGGTACTGTGATATGATGTTATTGTATTGTTTAGTTGCAATTTGGAATTGTATTATGTTTATTAATTCAGTTTGATTTGGAAGTGTTTCATGATCATCCTTTGGTTACTTGTTTATTGGTCAATGCTTTGATTTATGTGTTGGGATTTGTGACTTTAAGTTATTATATTGTCTCTTGTAATCCTTGAGTTTTATGATACTTTTGTATGGCGTTGAGTCTTGTGATCCCGTGTTTGGATGTTCTTGGTTGAGGACTCTTCTTGTCAGCTCCTAGCACGAGGGGTGGGTCTTCGGACTCACATGGTCGGGTGGAACGTGCTAAGCACCCCATTGGGTCCCCAGTCAAGGATCGAGAGGTGTGGATTGGTGCTGTTGCAGTGACTCCAGAGTTGTATCCGTCTTGGAGCCAGTTTTCATCTATTTATTTGTATCATGTTATCTTATGTATGGTTTCCATTTATGTTTGGAAACACTTTTGTATCATTGTACCTCTAGAACATTGTACTGTAATGTAATGTTAAACTTGGTGTGATTATTGGCCATGGCAGTTGTTATTCATTGTGTTGAGTTAATTATGTATATGTTGTACTTACTCAAATGGTTTCTTATCAATGATTATCATGTATGTGTTATATTTGTTAATGTTTATTTTGTTATGGGTTATATCTTTGGATTTTATTCTTTATTGTCGTTGTGTGGATCTCAGTCTCGTAATGACTCCTCGTGTACCCCAAGGGATGTGTGTGCTAATGAATCTACTTAAATGAAATTCATGTCATATCTTAATGTGTATTACATGTATGTTATGTTACTTGAAATTTTTTTTTTTGTGCTGTAATTATTATGTATTTGTCCTTTGGGGTTCACGCGGTGGGGTGTTACAACATGGTATCAGAGCATAGGTTCATACACTGGGCACTATGTGTGCTCACTATGTAACCTTGCACTTAGACCCATGAGTCTTGAGTTTCACTTTTCTGCTGTCATTGTTGTGAACTTGAATTTCTTCCATAGATGGTGTCGGGTCGATGTTGCAGGAAACTGATGGGAAAGGATAGGACCCACGGTGTAGTGCACAATGCACCAATATCCTTCCTGTCAGGGATGATGGACCCTTGAGTTTTAGTGTGATGTGTTTCTTGGTGATGTGTTTTATGTGTGTGAATATGTCAAGTGTGCGTGAAATCTGCGATTTTGTTGTCCTTGAGTGATGAATTATGTTTCTTGAATCTGTGAAGATGTAAAATTTTACCCTTTTTATTGAAATTGATGTGAGTTTTGGTGTTGAATAATGGTTAAAGTGGAGTTCTTTGTGTGAAAATTATGAGTTTTAACTAAATTGTAAGGTTTTGTGGATAATTATTCTATGATTTTTTTAGCAGAATATAGTATCTTGAGGTTAAGATGCAACTTGAATTATTGGTACTAATGTGCAATGCTCTATGGTAGCTTTTGATTTACAGGAAGTGGGCTTCAGAAAGCATAGTAACGAAGGTAATGTAATTGTAAAATGCAGGTATAGACACTTATAATGTCAAGTAGTAATTAATTTTGATACAGTTAGTATCCTTATACGAATATTTCCTAACTAATAAGAAGCAAATTGTTTATGAGTTACTATAATTGTTTTGACTGTTATGTGTTGTTTAGTGGGAGGGACAGTGTGGTATCACTCGCTTGCAAGTGCCCTACTATGTTGGGAGTTCCTCTCACGATGTATATGTGATATATGTATTGTGCACAACGTTTGTTTGCATACAGGATTGCAGGAACTAAGTCTCGATTCCACCTGCATTGTCAGGACAGGGCGAGCATCATAAACACCCAATGGGATTGACATGGAAAATAGGAATTGACAAGAAAGTTTCCCCAACCTAGTTCATCATCTGTCCTTGTGTTTGTCAAATTGGTCTGGTTGCAACCCTGTCACCATTTTCATTTTGGTATCCTTTCCTTATTTTTGGTTTGTTTAATTTTTGTTGTTTACTTGATGACGTTTAATCGATGTTTTAATTTATGGTGTTGATGTGCTTATGATCATTGATATTGTTGTGTTACCATGTTTATGATTGAGCTCGACTTCCAGGAGTAAGTCAATTTTTAAGGGGGGGAGGATGTAATACCCCTCTGTGTCGGTTGTTCTAAACTTGTGTGTGAGTTTTTGTGTGTGTCTCATTGATTACTATGTTATTTGATTGTGTGGAAAATATAATATGTTAGTAATCATGTTTAAATAATTAATTAAATCATAAGTGATTTGTAAAGTTATTTAAAATAGGATTAGAAATTAAAATCATAATCAATTAAGTTAAATCAAATGATTTAGAACAAATGATCAAATTAAACTAATTCGTTAAAAGTAAAAGTGATATTAGATAAAATGCTTTTGGATTTAACTGTGTATATTTTTTTCCTTCGACGTTTCGAATCACACTCAGTGATCCTGATGATGGATCGCGAGTGTGATTCAACATACGCGTTAAATCCAAAAGCATTTATCTATCTTCAATAATTTGTGGAAAACTCATACCAATAAAAGTGATATTATTAGATAAATGATTTAAATTGTTGAAGTTAATAATAATTATGAATAAATAATCTTGAAAAGATAATTATTATAATAAGAAGTTTAATGGATACTTATTTAGAATCTTGCAAATGGTTGATTGTAATTATTTTAATGTGCATGTGTTTATTTAAATTGTTGTGGAAATGATAAATAAATAAACAAATAAAAAGATCAATCTTTTGTGGATTTAAATGTAATTAAATTTCATTTTTTTTGGAGAAGTGACTTTTGGTATTCGCTGGAAGAGGAAATGGAAGAGACTTTTGTGAGATTTTATTTAGAGGATTTTTGTGTTGGAAGGGGGGTTGCATTCTCTTTCCAACAGATTTTGGGAGAAATTTGGCAGTCAATTTTCTGTTATAGTGTGCATTCTTTTATTATTCTGTGAATTCATTGAGGCATAAGATTGGAGTTGAGGGGAAGATATTGGAGCTGCTGCTGGAAACATTCGTTGGCGGAGGATTGGATCGGCGAAAGGGATAGAGCTTCTACAGATCTTCTTCAAACACAGGATGCCAGGTTCCTTTCTTATTTATTTGCTGTAGCATTAAATAAAATAGCAATTGATTGGATTTGTTTCGTTGTGCATGAAATTTTCATCTGGGGATTGGAATTTCTGTTGTGAAAATGGAATTTAGTTGGGTTCTGGACTGTCAATTATTAAACTGAAAATTTTTTGGGAGTTCGGGACTGTTGTTCATTTAAATGAAATTAATTGTTGGATTTGTACTGTTGTTCATTATAACATAACCAAGATGGGAATTCTGGAAAAGAACCAGTAGTATTGTAGTTTTCTCTGGAAAATAATAATTAAGCAATAAAAGAAAATGTCTGTCTAGGAATTCGGGGTTGTGTAAATCCTCATATGTAGATAAATTTTACAAGTATATTCT
This sequence comes from Sequoia sempervirens, assembly GCA_007258455.2. Classification (NCBI taxonomy): domain Eukaryota; kingdom Viridiplantae; phylum Streptophyta; class Pinopsida; order Cupressales; family Cupressaceae; genus Sequoia; species Sequoia sempervirens. The sequence continues at coordinate 861,727,371 of VDFB02281492.1, read as the reverse complement.
GTGTTTAAATGTTTTTATTGAAACAGTAAATTGTACAATTGAAATTTATTTCTCTGTATTCAAAATATTTTGTATGCAATATATATATGTATATATATATGTATATCAGATATATATATATAAATGTATACACATATATATATATAATGTAAATATGGCATTAAAAGAAAAAATTTAATTAGATTTATATTTCCATGATACTATAAATTTATTTTGAAAAATTGTTATAAGAAATAATATATATATATATATATATATATATATATATAAATCTTAGGAGGCCCCACAGGGGGTGGTTGGAAGCCGGCGTACCACCTGACCAACTGCGCGATGATGGTGCGGCGGCCTACGGGCTACCGCAGCGGGTCCGATGGGACTGCGTGACGTTGGGCAGCATCACCGATGGATTGGGCTAACGTGACAACCAAGGGCTGTCATGACCGGTGAAGCCCATGACTTTTGATAACGTTTTCTTTCAAACAAAAATAAATAAAACATAAATATCTAAACTTTACCTCTTTTAGGTTTAAGCAATTTTTTGTGTTTAGATTATTATGCGTTATAAATATATATATATATAATAACATATATATATATGTATATATATATATATATATATATATGTATATATATATATATATATATATATATATATATTATATATATCATATATTTATTATTTAATTTAATTATATTTTATGTCATAATTCCTCTGTTATATTTATTTAATTAAGTTCTGTCTGTAAACAGATAGTTTCACTTTCTGGTATGAGATAAATAAAATTTTATTATAGTGAAGATATGGAAATAAGAAAGGAACTTCTATTAATTTGTTAAATTGTGAACTTTGATAGGATAATATAAGGGCGATCTGTGAATATATATGTACCAGCATTGATCGTTTTATTTCAAATATGTATATGGTGGAAATATAATTTAATATAGAATTGAATAAGTTATCTTTTTATTCTTATTTTGTGAAGTTATAGTCTGGTAGACTTGTTGATTCCTAGAAAAGATCTATTCTCTTTCTACATTCCCTCCTCAAAAAGAATTTAAATCTATAAATATGTAGTGGTTTTAAAAGGTAGTTATGTGTGTAAGTTATTTAGATAGATTTAAGATTTTAAGGTGGTAAGTTCTATTATGTAGTTTAAGTATTCAGAGTATTCTCATTATTATCATTTTAAAGTATAAACAATTGGTCTTAAATGGGTTTCACGTTGGAAGTGAGTGTAAGTTGTAAACATAAGTAGTTATGAAATGATAATGAGTTAACTACCCAGCTATTAAGTAGTTTTAATTATGTTGTTAAAGGAAAGGGGAAATTTAAATGTGTGGGCAAGGTTAGAGATTGATTAGGATATTCTCGAATTGGATAGTTTATTGGTAAAAAGGGATTTTAATCTCTTGGAAATTGATGTCCTTTATTTTCATTTAATGGTTGATTTGTAAGTTCTCTTTATGGATAAGTCTTTTAGAATACTTGTGATGGTTATCATGAACTGTTTTAGTATGGGTAAGTTGTATAGTTATTTAGTTCTGGTTGTTAATTGATTGGTTATTAAATATTGCTCTTGTTTGAATCTTTGGTTGTTGTTTATTATGCGAGTGTTTGGTGGATGATGTGTGGTTGAGTATTTAAGTGTTTCTTAAATTTGGTGCCTTGGATGCTTGGTTGAATGCGTTTACCTCTATTGTTGAAGGATTGTTTTTGGATGGTTCCATGTTGGTGTGAATGCCTTTGGAGGTTAGTTTTGATTTAAGGAATCCTTTGTCATTTAAATTTGTGTTGCAATGTAATTGGGAACTTGTATTTTGTTGATGAGTTGTGGGAAGTTGATCTTCTTGGATTTCTGATTTATTTTGTATCAAAGTTGTTTATGTGGTTTGGATGGGGTGGTTGATCTTATTTTAATGTATTCACTCATTATATTTGAATTGAAAATAGATCTGGTGGCCTTGCAATTATTATTGTCATTGCTATGATGTTTTTTATGAAGGTGATTTGCGTACCATCATAAGGGGGTTCTTGTGAGGAGAAAATTGAGGTCTCCCATGGAATGCCTAGTTGGTGGCTTTTGGTTTCATTAAGTGATTTCGTTGGATTAAGGTTGATTTTATTTTGTGGTTTCCTATTTGAGGTGACACCATTGTTGATTTGTGGATGGGTCTTGATGAATCTTTTCTCTTTTATGGATTTTCTGATTTACTCTCATATTTGATGAAATTTTATCCTTGTGTTGGAATTAATGGAGAAATACTCATGTTGCTTCACTTTACCCTTGTTTGTGGGTTTTCATTCTTTTGGCTTCCAGAGGCTTGAGATGATTGACATTTGATGTTCTCTCTCTTTATGTGCCCTTGATGTGGCAAGTGTTTTGGTTTCATGGTTTTGAAAGGGTTGTACGGGAATTGTTGAGACTCTGATTTTGTACTTATTAGCGAGATGGATAATGCCTTGCATGCTTTTGTGTTGTGATTCATTATTCAAATTATGATGGTACAACCCTTGGTTTCTTGGTTTCTTGGTTTTTATGTTGTTGGGTCTCTAGGGAGAGTGGCTCCTCATGGGGGCCGGCGCCCCGTGTAAGGGGAAGAGCATAGGATAACCCACGAGTGAGTTGGTAATCAAGTGAAAACCTAATAATTAACTTAGGAGGGTTGGGTAGTAATATCATTATAAGATTAAAAAAAATGGATGCCTCGTCTTCATTAGTGCTTCCACAGACTAATGGAAGGCTGAGAAGGCCGTGGTTGGCAAGGTGGTAACCTCATCTTCATGAGAGGTTATCGGCTCCGCATGAGCTACCCTATGGTGTTGGCGCCTCAAGTAGGAGGAAGGGCCAGGATATCCATAGATGGGGGCCGACGCCTCAGTTTGGAAGAAGGGCCAGGATAACCAATGTAGGCTATGCGATGACACTCTCCCCTAGTTGCCCATGTGTTTTACCTTATTGTGTTCCTCTGGAAGTAGGTTATGGGAGTTGGTTTAGATTGTTGTTTGAATTGATTTAAATTGATTATTGTTTTTATACATCTTTAGTATACTTTGTGGTCTTGTATGATCTCATTGATATTTGACTTATGACCTTGTACTTTTAGGGTACTGTGATATGATGTTATTGTATTGTTTAGTTGCAATTTGGAATTGTATTATGTTTATTAATTCAGTTTGATTTGGAAGTGTTTCATGATCATCCTTTGGTTACTTGTTTATTGGTCAATGCTTTGATTTATGTGTTGGGATTTGTGACTTTAAGTTATTATATTGTCTCTTGTAATCCTTGAGTTTTATGATACTTTTGTATGGCGTTGAGTCTTGTGATCCCGTGTTTGGATGTTCTTGGTTGAGGACTCTTCTTGTCAGCTCCTAGCACAGGGGGTGGGTCTTCGGACTCACATGGTCGGGTGGAACGTGCTAAGCACCCCATTGGGTCCCCAGTCAAGGATCGAGAGGTGTGGATTGGTGTTGTTGAAGTGACTCCAAAGTTGTATCCATCTTGGAGCTAGTTTTCATCTGTTTATTTGTATCATGTTATCTTATGTATGGTTTCCATTTATGTTTGGAAACACTTTTGTATCATTGTACCTCTAGAACATTGTACTGTAATGTAATGTTAAAATCGGTATGATTATTGGCCATGGCAGTTGTTATTCATTGTGTTGAGTTAATTATGTATATGTTGTACTTACTCAAATGGTTTCTTATCAATGATTATCATGTATGTGTTATATTTGTTAATGTTTATTTTGTTATGGGTTATATCTTTGGATTTTATTCTTTATTGTTGTTGTGTGGATCTCAGTCTCATAATGACTCCTCGTGTACCCCAAGGGATGTGTGTGCTAGTGAATCTACTTAAATGAAATTCATGCCATATCTTAATGTGTATTACATGTATGTTATGTTACTTTAAAAAAAAAATTTTGTGCTGTAATTATTATGTATTTGTCCTTTGGGGTTCACACGGTGGGGCGTTACATGCACTATGTGCTTTGGGCTTATCGCATAGGTGTTCGATCCTCCACTGGAGCTAGACCTTATAACCTTGTTTATGGTACTGAGGCAATCATTCCCTTGGAGTTAGAAATCCCAACATTACAAATTTCTCTTCAAGGTCTTCTTGATAACAACACTTATAAGGCAGAAAGATTACACCAAATTGAAATTCTCGATGAACAACACATTAACGCTCTTGAGCATCTCCAAGATTATTGCAAATAGAAACAATTCTATTACAATCTCAACATTATCCCTCACACATTCCACAAGGGTAAATTAGTTCTATCTACAAATCAATGTAATGTCAATGCTGACCCAAATGAAAGAGGAAAATTTAGTCCTAATTGGTTAGGACCATATATAGTCGACAAAAGCTTTGGGTATGGTGTGTATGTATTAACAAAACTAGATGGCACACTTCTCAAGGAACCCATCAATGTCACACATTTGTGTTGGTATTACGTATAACCCCTTTGAATAGTATGAATGATAAAGTAGTGTTGTTAAAGTTATGAGGTCATATCCTATATGCTTTCACATTGCTTCATTCTTGACAAACCAATCATGCATATGTCTTGAGCACTAAAGTGATTATTTAATTTATTACTTTAGGTTTCATACTATTCAAATTCATCTTGTGTGTTATGATAAGTTATAAAATTTAATTTAACATAACATACTTAATCATAATTTTGTATCTAAAAGAAACTGTAATAAGTTTTAATTATATCACATAAAACTCTGTTCAATCATGTAGACATTAATTAAGTAATCTTATAAAGGTTATTTAATTAATCACTTAAACATCAAATGCTCATATATATATCCAAAGTTTTATGTACATATCATCATAATATACAATATCACTAAGGTCTATGGGAACTCGATCCCTCGGGCTCTGGTGCTCGTGATTCGGTAGCAGGACATCGGGAGACAATCATATGTGATCATCACCGTGTTCTGCTGAACTTGAGTGCAAACTCTAAGCCCTGAATCCATTCAAGGGCCACTTGATGATCCTTTGCTATTTGTTCCCTCTCCGCCTATAACCATGATACCTTTGCCTATAATTTCTCAACCTTTTCTAGAGTCTGGGATGACTGTCTTGTAGTCTCGGATCAGTGGAGGCATCTCCTCACACTCTCATACGCTGCCCCTAGCCTCACAAATAGTCTAAGTGACTCTGAATCCTACTCCATGATAGGTGGGGGCACATAATCCGAGTCCATCTCCTCCTTGTTGATGGATGCAGACACTATCTCTTTAGCCACCTAATGGTAAAATCCCACTAGTCTCTTACCGCTCTTGCAAGGTAGAAACAAAACACAATCAATACACGTCATCATGATAAATATATATATATATATAAAGAATATAAGCACTAAAGTACATGCATAAAATCAAATATAATCACCTATATCTCTAGTAGGCTAAGAAATCTTGACATTCTCCTGTGCAGGGGGCATGGAGGATGTGCTAGCCTCTCCACGACTGTGAGTACTAGTCCCTGCTGCAATTGCTACTCGTAATCTCATCATACAGATGGGAGAGGGATCGCGCCACTTGTGCCAATCCTCAGTTACTGCCTCATCACTATCACTTAGGGGTGGCTCCTCATCCTCATCCTCCTCCTCATATTCCTCATCCTCATCCTCCTCATCTCCCTCCTGGCCATTATAATACGAATCTGTATCCTCATCGTACTCATCATCAATGACATCAGTGAATATATCTACAACCCTATAGCGTGTCTCCTTAGCCCTATCCTCTTTTTCATCTCCCTCATCTGGTAGTGGACTTGCATCTCCCATTGGCTCATCCATCAGATATATTAGTGCTAGTCATGCCACCATCCACCACTCCTCATTATCACCTATGGCATTGACGTCATCTATGTCAAAGACTAGCAGCTAGTCATGATCAGAGAAGTCAGAGTCACTCTCGACCACATGGTCTAGAGTGAGTCGCACTGTATCACTTGGTCTCCAGGAAGTTTGAACTAACCTCCTGAAAGAGGATTGTGCTTGGGGTGGTATCTAAACCTATCCAAATTGTTGCATGTCTCAATCATAGTAGAAAGGTTATACTACATGGTCATGTTGGCCAACCAAAAATCTATCAAACTACAGTCTCCTCAACTATCTAGTATGACTTGGCCACTATAGCGTTAGTTGATAAGGTCTCCATAAGATCTCATCCACCTCTAGTCAGTCAAATCATACTCTCAATAAATGTAAATCACCATACTACCATAATCATCATAGAGGATAGCCGAAAGCTCGAGGATACCCTACTAGTATAGCACACATGAAGCTGACTGGTCTGGTACACATAATATGCTCTAGAAACCACACCTATAGAAGCGTAGAGTGCACCATACTATCTACCTCCTAGAATACAAATTGACCAAGATCATAATACAAATGTGAAAGGATACATCGACCCTAGGCATACACTGTGTGATGCTCTACCATCCCTTGAATCAAATGGATTAGTCCTCCCTAGAGATGCACTACCCACCCATTAGAGATGAGAACTAATGGTATAGTATGCATCATAATCTGCCTAATCACTGGTACTCATGAGTATAGTAACATCGCTAGGTCTATCCACCCTCTCACCTGATAATCATGTACTGGACCACCTAGATAGTACTACATATCCACCTTCTGCTCGTGGAAGGTCCAGGCTCTCTTAAAACGTATCAACTCTCCTTGAAATGAAACATAGAAGGAAGGTGGAATGTGCGTGTATTTGCATCCTAACACTCACAAAGAGCCATCAACATCGCATCATGGTACCTCATGGGAGGCATGAGGTACGCCTAATAGATGCCTATGGCTTGAAGGTGCTCTATCTCCTCCATTGAAAGTGATGGGGCTAAATCTATCAAGAAGCTCAACTATCTACCCCGTAGTCGCTACCGCGATCAGGTGAGTAACTATCAAAATCATAAAAATATGCTCTAAAAATCATTTAATATCTTTAATTTTTCAATTATTCACCATGCAAGTGTACTAAAGTTCTTCTAGTGTGCTTTCCTAAAGGCCCTAGACACTTTAGAACCCTTTTGGGAAACTTTGCAAAGAAACAGGACACTTCACAAAGAAAATGGGAACTTTGCAAAGAAACGAGACACTTTGTGAACAAAAGGGAGACTTTGCAAACAAATGGGAAACTTTGTGAACTTTTTTCTAAGGTCCTAAATTAACCTAGATATGCATAAAAAAATAATTAAATAATTACATAAACACATAGCACAGGTAGCAGAATCGACTCACCTTGTGATGACGCTCATCGTGTGCCACTTGGTCCTGGAGAATGTCCAATTGCATAGGCTTGTATTCTCATCTGCTCAACATCTTTTCATCTAAATCATCACTCTTATGCTACAAGAAGATAAAATATAATAATAAATGACCAAATACTTCCCTTTCACCTCTTTTAACTCTTTTCATTCTTTTTACTCTTATGCATCCAATTAGGGTTTTTCCTATCTTAAGAGTTAATAAAGTGATTTTTATTCAAAACACCATAATAGGTGCTAGGGAACTCCATTTTTGACATCATTTTCTACATTGGAATCATGATTATGCACCTGACATCATCAATTATCTATTGTTATGTGGCATGGTACTTGCAAATGTCCTACGATATGATGTTTCTTATTTAATGTGGGTAGATTGCTACCATAATTCCACCTTCGTAAAGCAAGCAAAATCAAGGGGGGGCATACATCTACTATTGAATTTGATTTCTAGAAGTTAGGAAGAAGGATTTTTGGACAACTAACAAATTTATGTTGCAAGATGTGGTTCCTAATGTTGTAGTTTTGTAGATAACTACACTGGGGGCTACATTCTCCCATCTTTTGAATGAGTATCCTTTTATAGTAAAGTCTACTGTTTAGGGTACCTTAGCTTACATATGCACGTAGAGTCATATGGGTGCTAAAGTGGGGGCTTAATGTGTCACCACAAATTGTATACTCTTGAAGAAAGAGACAATTTTGCAATTAATTTGGTCCTATTTTAGACACCCTTGCATTAATCACCCCTTAAAAACTGCATTTATAGGCCCCTAATGCTCATTATTTTGGATGTTAAGGCCTATTCCACTAAAAAATAATACAAATCCCGACAAGCAACATTCAAACCACTCAAATTTCATGAAACCCACCTCAAAAATCCTTGGTGGGACTAAGTCACCCAAGGTGGCGGCTTAGTCCCTTTTGAGGTATTTTTCACTTTGGACTGGGAAAATCACTAACTTAATTCAAATTCTTGATGGATGTCAGCTTGTGAAGTTAAAATAATGAATAATTCAGTGTTAATGTCTATAAATACGTGTTTTTAGGTCATTTTCACAACATTAAGTCATTTTTCATCAAGAAAAATCAAGAGTCAAGAGTCAAATGTCTACAACAAAGTTGAAGCTTTAGGGAAGCAAGCTAGGGTTTTTGCAAGTCTTCAAGCTCACTTTTTGTCCAAGATCTTACATTGCAAAGAGGCGATGATGGATTCCTATGGAGAATCATGGAGAAATCTAGGTTGAGGAGATGCAACTAGTCATCAAATCAAGCCTAAAGACTTGTTTTCAAAGTGATTCCATCTTCCATTTTCTCTCTATCTTCAACCCAAGGAAGGTTTGCATGTCATTTAGATTCATTTCTAATGTGATTTAATGTCTCTTAGAGTGAGTCTTGCATTTTTTAAAATCCATTTATGCATCTTATTCTTGCACATTAGAGTAGGGTTGCATCTTATTTTTAGACTTCCTAGTCTTAGACACACTTAGGGCTAGGGTTTTATGTAGATTTTATCTCTTCCAAGGTTTAAATACTAACTAGGGTTTTGAACAAGGAAAACCCCCTATTAGAAACCAATTTATCTCTTCCATCAAAAAGTAGAGTGTAGACTATGGGCTTCCGTTTCCACTTTTAGATTTGTAGAAAATCCTAAGTGGACTAAGTCACCAATAGCGGTGACTTAGTCCCATTGCACTAATTTTAACAGTTTTAGGTACCCCTTTAACAAATACTTCCTAGACAGTTTCCTTGATCTAGGACTAAGTCACCCAACTTGGCGTAAATGTCCCAATTGACTCATAAGTCAAGTTTTCTAGAATTTCAGAGGTCTCTGCAATCCCCATTCTACTCTTCATTAGTTTCTAGGTGCATAATTTCAGTTTAACATCTTTATTTTGTTCCTCATTAGATTCATTTTATCATTTTGCATATCACAATGTGTTTTCAAACACTTTGTAGTTTTTAGATATTGCATTAATAAGTCATTCATTTTATCAATTTTTGAAATTTGGACATCATACTTAAGCATATTGCATGCATCCTTGCATTGATTTTGAGTGTAGAAATTAGCATTTTGGGTCCATTTCTCTCCTTTTAGGTGAAAAACCCTAGGAGTGCAAGAGAACCTTGGATACCCAAAATTGATGTCCACATTAATATATATTTATGTGCTAGAATCTTTAACATGTGTTGACAGAGGAGTAGATGTTGCAAGTGCAAGAGGCTATGTAGACTCCCATGTCATTTTCCCGAGAGAATCAATATACGATATTATTTAAATTGTTATTTTAGATGTTAATTTTTGAAATCTATTATGTTTAAATACATGTGCTACATATATTGATAGTCTAATGTAATCTTGTCTTTTTATGCATCAACCTAGTTATTATACAACCTTGTTGACTAGGTTTGGCCCATTGCATGAAGTTGCATAATAGGTATATATTTTTTTTATTTTCAACATTATGATTATATGTGCATGTGCATTTAAAGTGTGTTAAACTCTTGCCATTTTTTATATAGGAAACCATCTTAGCTGCTTCATCCACTATGAGCCCATCTAGTGTTGTAGCATCATAATAGGTATGTGTCTATTTTTTATTGCAGATATTTACATTTAGATAGGAGTAGATATGTGTTTAGTAGATATGATTATTTTCCAACAATTATATGTTAATTTGTATCATTTTTATTTTACCTGTTATAGTCCTCTGCTCGACTTAGCACTATGACGAGTGTGATACCATTACTTTATACGAGGAATCCCAATCGTCCTAAGCGACAATAATATGTAGACCATCTTGCAAAAAAGAGAGCGATACTTGAGGTAAACAAGAATTGCATTATTGATATAATATAGTACATGTATACTGATTTTGATGTTAAATTCATAATTTATAAATGATAGTATATAAGTTTCTATTTACTAGTCTATCTTCTCAACCATTCACATAATTAATCTACTTTGTGGTTTGAATTGTTGTTGTGTAGGAAACTTTAGAGCAACTAACTTCTTTGAGGAGGCTCAATTTTGATGGTCCAACACAGGATTAGGATATGATATAGATTGATATGTACTTAGGGCTTGATAGATCTTGAGATGACATATATGCTACATTTTGTAAAACTGGTTGTAAAACTTGTTCTAAGTAGGCATATGCCAAATTTTGTATATGCACAAACATTATTATTCTACATTTTGATATATAAGATTTGATATTTGATCTATTTTTTTCCTAGTGTGTATGTCTTTCTACTTTGAATTTTCAAAATGGAATGTATAATTATCTTAGAATGGTTTAAAGTTATGATTGATAATGTATGTTATAAATTAACAAAATTGTATTTTAATAGAACTTATGAATTACAATTGGTAATCCATCTATGTTAGAGTTCATTAATATTAAGGTTCACATACATTACATTCCATGAGACCACATTTCTTTGAGGAGTCTTTTCAAACAAATCACTGCCTTTTCTATTGTACCACATTTTTCATACATGTCTACTAATAAATTTTTATCAAACACTCAATTTGAGAATACCCATGATTTCAAGCTCTATTGAATGAATTTACATTTGAAATTATTTTATTTTTTGAACTATTGTAATGAAGTGGGCAGCTGATTTTTATTTCAAAAGAAGTTAAAATTAATGAAAAATGGTATGAGAAGCAGTGTATAATATTTGTTGAGAAGAATTATTTGAAAATATGTCTCAAAGAATTATGGTCTCATAGACAAGGAAAAAAAGATGAAAAAAGAAGCTTGTGATAGTCTTATGGAATTGATTCTTTTGATTGATTAAAAACTTCAAACAAATGGATACAACTTAATGAAATATATGTCATGTTAAAGTGTACATTTGAAAGCAATATAATCATCTTGATAAAAATAAATGCCACTTAATGTTCATTGTAGCTTAATAACATGTAGAAGGTATAAAATCATCTTGAATAAGAATCACTATCTTTCAACCATAGGGGTTTGATGAAACCTTCAAACAAATTCCTTACAACTGAACAAGATACATGTTCATTAGATTGTTCATGTGAAATCTATACAATAATCACAATAAAAAATTAAGACATCACTCAACCATGAATTAACCATTAAAAAAACCAAATGATTGTGATGCTACCATTAAAAAAACCAAATACAACTCCATGACATGCATGTTATTTTACCTTTGATATGCAATTTGTATTATCGTAATGCATAACAATGAATGTTGCTAACCATAATGCATTAATAAGCAAACTAGGAATACTATATGGGCTTGATGCACACTAGTCATAATGCACACTTTGCACAAAATAAATAACATTGATATGATATTGTGATATATGTAAATCAACCTTGACCCACACCAAACTTGCTATATCTCAATTGTTGTCATAAATGCCATTCAACCTAATACAATTAAAGTTTTGTATTTGGTAAGAATTTGTGTAGGAAAAGAAAGTGGGAGATGATAGTTAAGGTGGATTTGAACAAATGAAGTTGTTGTCATAAGCGTTGAAAACTCTATCAAACAAAGGGATATTGTTTTCCTAAGCATTCAAATTGAAGAAAAACAATTGAAGACTAAAATTAACCATAGTTTGCAAAAGGAATGAAAAGATAAGAAGAAGATTTTATCGTCAATGAAAAGGAGGTTATTTTTCTCTAAAAATAGTTCCAATGTGTGTGGATGGGTACGTTTAGGCTAGGCATGGCTCTGTTATGAATCCAAACATGTCGAAATAGTTAGCACTACATTGGATTGGTGATATCCTTAAGAGTCCAAAGTGCAAAAAGGTAGCAATCTTTGACGGGCTATTACTCAAAGACCGTGATACTTAAAAACTCTTCATTTGAGGCTATGGGATCGTATTGCAACCTTCTTCAATAACCTTTCTCAAATTTTTCTATCTTAGAGGTGTTCTTCCATAGTGACGAGTTTTCAGTTGAGGAAAAAATTGTCAAATGCAAGCAATGTAAAGTTGCAAAGTGGTGCAACTTTCATTCTACAACTTGTACGATCAAACAAAATATTCCAACATGTCTAGATGGGTAATTTTACACTAGGAATGCTCATCTTTTGCACCCAAACACACCAAATCACTTCGAGCTACATTGGATTGGAGATTTCCCTTAGGAGTCCAAAGTGCTAAAATACAACAATCTTTGATGGGATATTACTTGGAAACTATGATGCTTACAAAATCTTTATCTAAGGGTATGCGATCATGTTGGGATCCTCTTCAATAACCTCTCAATTTTTTCAATCTCAAAGGAATTTTCCTATGGTGACGAGTTTTCAATTGAGGAAAAAGTTATCGGATACAAGTAGTGTAAAGTTGAAAAGCAGTGCAACTTTTGTTTTGCAACTCGTATGACCAAACAAAATATTTGAATACATTCGGATGGGTACATTTACAATAGGAATGGTCCTATTTTTCACCCAAACATGGTGAATCACTCTGAACTACATTGGACCGGCAATTTCCATTAAGAGTCTAAAGTGTAAAAAGACAACAATCTTTGATAGGCTATTACTTAGAAACCATGATGCTTACAAACTCTCCATCTGAGGCTACATGATCATTTTTGGGACCCTCTTCAATAACCTCTCTCAGTTTTCACTATCTTAGAGGTGTTTTTCCGTGGTGACGAGTTTTTAGTTGAGGAAAAAGTTGTTAGATGCAAGCAGTGTAAACTTGCAAAGTGGTGCAACTTTCATTCTATAAATCGTATGGCCAAACAGACTGTTCCAACAAATTTAGATGGGTATGTTTACACTAGGAATGGTCCTCTTTTGTACCCAAAAAAGTTGAATCACTCTAAGCTACATTGCATTAGAAATTTCCCTCAAGAGTCCAAAGTGCTAAAAGACAGAAAAAATTGACAAGCTATTTCTTAGAAACTGTAATGCTTACATAATCTCTGTCTAAGGATATGGGACTATGTTGGGACCCTCTACAATAACCTCTTAGTTTTTTTAATCTCAAAGGAATTTTATAGTGGTGACGAGTTTTCAGTTGAAGAAAAAGTTGTTAGATGCAAGCAATGTAAAGTTGCAAAGTGGTGCAACTTTCGTTCTACAACTTGTAGAACCAAATGGACTATTCCAACACATTCGTATGGATATGTTTATGCTAGGAATGGTCCTCTTTTCCACCCAAACATGTTGAACCACTTTGAGGTACATTGGACTAGTGATTTCCCTTAAGAGTCTGAAGTGCTAAAAGACAACAATCTTTGACGCTCTATTACTCATAAACTGTGATGCTTATAGACTCTTCATCTAAGGCTATGGGATTGTGTTGGGACCCTCTATAATAACTTGTCCAATTTTTTTCTATCTTGGAGACATTTTCTCATGGTGACGAGTTTTTAGTTGAGGAAAAAGTTGTCAAATGAAAGTATTGTAAAGTTGTAAAGTGGTTTAACTTTCATTTTGCAACTCGTACGACCAAATGAACTATTCCAAAATGTCCAGATGGGTATGTTTATGTTAGGAATGGTCCTCTTTTTCACCCAAACACGCCGAATCACTCTGAGCTAAATTGGATCAATGATTTCCTTTAAGAGTCTAAAGTGCTAAAAGGAAACAATCTTTGATGAGATATTACTCAGAAATCGTGTCACCCATAAACAATTCATCTAATTCTATGAGATCACGTAGGGCCCCTCCGCAATAACCTTTCTCAGTTTTTGATATCTCTAAGGCATTTTTCTGTGGTGTTGAGTTTTCTATTGATGGAAAAAGGGTTAGATGGATGCAATGTAAAGGTGCAAAGGGGTTTAGGGTTTGTTTTACTCCTCGTGAGTAAGTGAAAAAGTGAATAATTTACTCAAATGCACTTAAGTCATGAACTACACACGTGAATATAAAGCATACACATAAAAACATGTAGGTTGTAAAGTATACTTTGGAATACTCATAAGTGATAAAGTATACACATAAGTTGTAAAGTATACACTTGAATACATAAAGTATATACAATACACATGATATTATCATTCAAGAAATGCTATTAAATATAGGATTTACAAAATACCACATAGGCATACAACAAATGATCCTAATACATAGTCATTTCCTTGTAGGGGAAGGAAATAGATCATTCATTTCCTTCACAGTTGGCATAGTCTTCCACAATATTAGCATGTTGACATTCTAGAGTGAAAAGCATTTGTACAAACCATCAAGGTAGCAGTTAAACTACATACAATAGAAAATATGCTTAGAATAAAAAAATATATTATTCTAAAAAACCTAAGTGATGATGAAATGGTAATGCAAACTAGGAAAGATGCTTAGAATAAAAAATCTATATTATTCTAATATGTCGCATACCTTTGCCAAAGGATTAGAGTTGGCTATTGTTGTACCAGCTCCATGATCAATCATGCCAAGAACATTGCAATATACTTCAAATGACAAATATATATGGTCATAATATAAAAGATGTTTAGAATAACAAAAATATATTATTCTAATTAACCTAAATGATGATGATATGGTAATGCAAACTAGAAAAAATGCTTACAATAACAAACCTATATTATTCTAATCAACCTAAATGATGATGAAATGGTAATGCAAACTAGAAAAAATGCTTAGAATAAAAAAACTATATTATTCTAATCAACCTAAACGATGATGAAATGGTAATGAAAACTAGAAAAGATGCTTATAATAATAAATCTATATTATTCTAATCTTTCGCATACCTCTTCCAAAGGATTAGAGCTAGCTATTATTGTAGTAGCTCCATGATCAATCATGCTAGGAACATCATAATATACTTCAAATGAGAAATCTATATGGTCACAATAAAAAAGATGCTTATACTAACAAATCTATATAATTCTAAACAACCTGAATGATGATGAATTGGTAACGCAAACTAGAAAATATGCTTAGAATAGTAAATCTATATTATTCTAAACAACCTAAATAATGAACCTTAGCAGATAAATAGTGTGCTAACCCATATCCTAATACTTGCAAAACAAAGAGAAAAAACACCTTAAGTTAGATATTGCAAGCATGAACAATGATTCTCCTTGAAATCCATTTACAAACTTCAAATTAGGAAAGAAAACAATGAAAAACATAATAAAACAATAAAATATAGATTCAATCCTAATTAAAATAGCAAATAGATGATCCCATGGGGGAATTGGTGCCAACTTGATGTGAAAATTGGCCCTTTCCCAATTCCTAAGATGCAAGCTTGATATGTTGATGATGATTGATCCACTTTGTTGATGAAGGATGAAAGCTCCAAGCCAAAATTTGCGAAAAACCTAACTAAGAACTCAATGGTGATGGATGGAAATGGCTAAATATTTTAGCATAATAACTTTGCATAATTTGTGGATGATCAAATGAGGAGATGGGCCCTTTATTTATAGAATGACAAGATGGATGAATGTCCAAATTTGAGCAATGTGGGAATAACATTCATCTAATGGCATGATGCCACTTGTCAATCTATGAGCGGATGGAGGATGTACAAGATTTGGGGATTGTGCCAATAAATGCATATTTTTGAATTTCAAATTTATTGAAATGACTTGTAAGAGGGAAGGGAAAATGCAATAAATGCCACTTGGCTCAAGGCAAAGGACATGTAAGATGAAGTTATTGCCTTGTTGGATGTACATGTTGACTTGGAATTTTTGAATTCAAACTTGGAGAATATTCCAAAAGATTCCTTGTGAGGAAAATAGAGATTTAATAAATGAATTAAATCTATTTTCATGTGCAACTTACAAAATCTAGAGGATGGGACATGATTCAAATTAAATTAATCAAGGGTTAATTAATTTAATAGGAGATTAGATGATGTGACCTATTTGACTCAAATTTATGGATTTATTTAAGTCAAATAAGAGAGGAATATGATAAGAGAACAATTAAATAAGGATTTTTGATTTATTTAATTAAAAGATATGGTGTTAGATTAAATCAAATAAGGTTTTAGTTTATTTAATTTAATGGATAGACTTTAGAGATTTAATCAAATAAAATTAATTATTTAATTAAATAGGGATAATTAGATCAGAAGGATTGATTTAATTAACAAAAAAGGTGACTTAATTAGATAAAATAGTTTACTTAATTAAGATAGAGAAATTGATGAATTTAATTAGATAAGGAGATTTGATTAAATGGTTAGTCTGAGGGATGATTCTGGATGAAACAATGTTACTAGTTAGGATCAAGTGCTCAATGTCAATCAATATATTTTACGTGTCTACATTTTGCCCCTCTTTGAAGCAATGCACTTGTTGTGTTGGTTCAAAGAATAAACGATCTCGATCAAAGCCAAAAATTTTTATTATTTAAAAACTTGCCCCACTATTGCCTGGAAAGAGAAAACATGCCATTATAATGCCCCCTCGAGAGATTGGATGAAAATTTTAATTTTTGGGTGATCTCACAAAAAAAGAGAACAAAGTGCCATACAGGTCCAAAAAGGATCCAGGAGGCCAAAAACATGTCTAAACACGATAAAACAATGTAAAACAAGCCTCAACTGGACAAAAATAGCTTCGAGGTCCCAAAAACCTAGCAGGACAGCTAATCAGGGTGAAAAAACCCTAATTTTTAGGCTTAAAAGGGGCCCGATGGGTCACTTTCAAGTCATTTTCAAACACTTCCATTTGCAACCTCGAGATTTGAGCTCTGACCTCTTGATGATATGGCGCAACGACAACTTCCCCTACACATTTTTGATCGAGTTTAGACGTACCAGCGGCCACCTGGCATCTGGGCACCGGTAAGTGACCCTTACCTGAGCTTCATTTTTCATTTATTACTTCATTTAATGCTTTTAAAGGTCAGTCCATCTGTAGCGATGCTATATAGCACTGCTTGGAAATCAAACTGCATTGCGTGATGTGATATTGCACCGTGACTGTGTAGTTTGGAGTTTGAAAACTCTGACACTAAGCTCAGGGCTGGCGGGGCGGTTTGCAAAGTGCGACACAGCAGTCTTGTGTCTACCCAAAGTGCGCCATTGGAAGGGAAAGTGCATCGCAGCGGTGCCATTTTTCTCTTTTAAGCCCTAGCATCGGAGTTTGATTAGAAATAAAACTGTGACGCCTTCATGGGTTGCACTGCTGGAGAAGTTTTTTTGAACGATTGATGAAGAATTTTTCAAAAAATTTAACACGGTGACCTTCCTTGATGCAGGGCACGGTGAGGGAGCTCTACTCTCGAGAGCACAGGTCACGGGATTTGTTTGGATTTTTGTGGGACTTGAGAAAAATGGATCATGATCAACTCTGGATTGTAGAGTTATGGTACATTGCCTACGCAACACCCATTCACACTCACCTAGGGGTGCTGTTAGCGTTAGCCGAGAGATGGCATAGCGAGACCTCTTCCTTTCATCTTCCCACTAGCGAGGCCACCGTCACCTTAGAGGATGTTTGGCATATTTTGAGATTGTTGATTCACGGTCAGCAAGTGATTTTTGATATGGATGAGGGGCGCGAGGCCTGCCACAGAGTCCTCGCCACATAGGACATCATTTTTTGCAAGGGACAGATAGAGCTCGAGCGGCATAGGATCCTGGCACCTCCCTTCCGTTGGGTGATTGCATCCATCATTTCAGGTCTCATTTCCCCTGACAGATGAGGCTGATACTTTAGTCCTGGCTAGGGATATTGCTGGGAGTGGATGGTTCGAGACAGACTAGTTTGTTTTGCATGGGGGCCTGTGCTTCTCGCATCCTTATACAGAGATCTGCACAAGTACATGTACATGGACGATAGAGCACTGGGAGCAGGGATGACACTTCTTCACATCTAGGCATGGGAGCACATTGTTGTGCTACGACCACGTGTTGTTTCAGTTTTGATGCTGCCAGACGATCCCCTCGTGTGGCGATAAAGAGGCAGTGTGTCCTTTACACACACTGGTGAGCACATTATCCCCTACTAGAGGAGGGTCTTGGACAAGATGTAGGTTTTCACCTGGCAACCATACCTTGGTCAGTTCAGATGGGCTGATGATGCTGATTAGTTGTTCTATGCTCGCCAGAACCATTTTATGTAGGGGCAAGAGTACACCATGATTGAGAGGTACTTGCCCAGGCGTGTGCAACATCATTTCGGTGAGCCGTAGGATCGCCCCTATGATTATGTAGCCGTCTTCACCCACACCATGACACAGGTTTCATGGGGGAAGTATATTCTTACTTAGGAGGTGGTGGAAAACTTTAGGCAGTTGGTAGCCCAACCATGGGCTTATGATCAGGGGCCTGCAGATCTAGGCATGACTCAGGCCTACAGGGATTGGTTATGACCTCCGCTTTGATTGACTATTCTAGGAGCAGTCCCAAATTTGTAGAGAGTTAGAGGCAGAGGGGGAGGATGAGGACAGAGGGTTGAACAACAGGATCAACCAGCTGTGCTGCCAGTCCAGCTAGGGCAGGGAGATGTTTTGATGCTAGACTAGCAGCAAGTGCCACCAGGTGTACCACCATAGGGCGAGGATTAGCCTTAGGTGCAGCCTTAGGTACAACCCTAGGTGTAGCTGGTAGGACAGGTGGATCCTCAGGATGTGTTGATTGTGTAGTTATAGGCTCAGGTATAGACTTTGATAGCCGAGAGAGATCGGACTAGGGTCAAGAGAGAGAAACTCAAGGCCGAGAGGGATCAGGCCGTACAATAGAGATAGGCTATAGAGCTACAGGAAGCCACAAATCTAGGAAAGAGATAACAACTAGAGAGCATGGAAGCCTCCTCCTCCCAAGGTACAGTGTCTCTGTGGTCTTATAGGGATGTCATCTGAGAGGCCAAGTACTACCAGAGACATTATCATGAGGCCGTACCTAGAGGAGGACAGGTCCCAGAGTACTTAGAGCAGACTAGCTATAGACCAGCAAAGGGTCACGGTGACAAAAGCAAGGGCAGTATACACGGGGATAGAGCTTGATTGAGATGCTATAATACTTTTGTGCTTTATGGGCTCCTTTTTGATAGCCCGATGGGCCTTTTGTACTGATTGACATACATGTACAGTGATCCGATTTATTATTGTACTATGACAGTTGTGTTATTGGTGATATATATATATATATATGAGCCAATGATGATTTTGATGTGATGCGATGTGTACCCTTTATTTATGCATATGTGGATGATTTTATTTCTATATGTTGTGCAAAGATTTTTTCGATGGTTATATGATGCTATATGATGTATTTATGGATGCACTTATTTCTGATGATATATGCATTATGCAATGATTATGACTAACAAATCTATATTATGTTGACCAATGATATGCAGATGTATTTATGTGATGCATAATGATGTTGTCTATATGATGATCTATTTATGTTGATGAAAATGGTGATGTGATACGTGATATATGAACAAATTATGGATGGATGTACGCTTTATATGTGATGGATTGCTTTCCATTTATGCTTATGTGGAATGATTTATGCAATGAATGATTTATGATGTTATTTATGAGATGAGATGGATGATGTAATGTGAATGCAATGGTCGTGATATGATGCCAATGAGATGGTTATTTAAGATGCTTAGAATAACAAATTTTATTATCCTCAACATATTAAATGATTATGTAATATATGTGATGCAAATAATATGATGTAATCATATGTCTATACAAAGTGGTATGATGATGCGTAATGTAATATGAACGTAATGTGGTGAGATGATGTTATGATTTTATGTAAGTATGTATGCAACTGAATTATTTATAATGCTTCTATACCTATTATTTATGATTATGCAAAAATGATCATGAAATGCTTATGTAAATTTTTATGCGATAATTTATGTGATAGATGTAATGTGATGCAAGAAATGGATGCAATGTAATAAGAATGAATGTGCTTATCTATAAAAAATGCTTATAATGACATGTTTATACGATGATGGAAATGCAATCATATGTTTCCTATATGATATGTTGATGCAATATGCTAATGATTTGTGGATGCAGGATCGATGACGATGATGATGGTGATGGTGATGATCAACTGTCATAGTACTTTGTTAGTGCAGTGAGCAAGAAGAGAAGAAGTCATTTCAACAAGACACAAGATGATGTAAATGCAAATGATGATGATGATGATGATGATTTCTTGCCAATGAATTGGGATTTTCAAAGGGACAATTTCCTTATGTTTGATAACACATGTGGTACGATGCATCAAGGTATAAAAGACCAAGATGGTGTGGTACCTAGTGTGGTGGACTTTGACTTTGACAAACAAATAGGAGTATCCTTGCTCACACCTGACATACAGAAACCTTGCTAGGATGCACTTTGGATGTTTCAAACACCTTGGACCAAAACATGGAAAGGTAAACCTATCAATGCATTAGTCAACAAGTTGTCCAAAACCTTCTCCATACATACCTAAGAAAGCAAGTATTCGCCAAGGTTATATTACAAGAACGTCCAACAAGCATAGCAGACAAAAAGATAATGATTGTTGCCCCATTCCTGTTTCTCTAAATCCTCTGTTGGGATATCATTGAGAAGTCCTTGGAATGAGCACAATAAGATAAGTCAAAAGATAGAGACAAAGTAATCAAACAAGCTGATGCTCTTCAATACCACTAACGAAAATAGGATGTGTTTTCTAAGGATGAGAACCGAAACTATTGCCAAAAGATAATGCCCATTGTAGGAAGGATTCATCCTAGGACATGTTAGTGGATGGCGACACATCATTTTGTTTATCCAAATCATTCTAAATGATGATTGATATGGGAGCAATTTGGATGATGAGTCACCAATACAAAGAGATGACCAACTTGCTTATGCACTGACTTAGACCTAAGACTTGATGTTTTGAGTTTTCACTTTCGCCCTGCTAGACTTGTTTCTGATTATCTTACCAAAGATTGAGGATGACGATCGTTTATTATGAATGGTCTTATTGTGGGTGCAAGCGAGATGAGATGGATGGAATTTTTCAAATATTTGGATGTTTTTGACGTTTTGCAATGTTTTGAGGCTATTTTTGGTATTTTTTTGAGATTTTTCAAATGTTTTGATTTTTTGATTTTTCCAATGTTTTTGAGGTTTTTCGAGATTTTGACCAAGAGACTAACCTAAAGACCTATCCTAGGGGCCTCAGGGGCTAATCAATAGATTAGCCTTGCCTATGTTATACACGTAAATACCATGTAGTTCAACTGACGAGTTGAACAATTTATAGATGATGATATACATGATGAGATGTCAGTTTATTATGACAGACTCCTATAGGATTGACCTAAGTGCCTTAGGGGATGATCAAAGATCAAACTTTCCTATGTTCAAGCTCAGAGACGACATAGTTTGACAAGATGACCTTGTTTTTGGCTTTTGATGATTTCTAGATGTTTTTGGATTTTTTGATATTTTGATGTTTTTGGATTTTCTAATTTGAGGATTTTAAGGATATACACAAATCTGATCTGATGAGAACATACCCCTAGCATGGTGCAATAGACTACTCCGATAAAGGTAGGACATACTGACCTTGAGGATGGGTCGAGTAGTACTAGGAGGTATCATGATACGAACACAAAACCAAGCTATGATGTGGATGCGAGTGGATGAGCGATGGATGCAAAACAAGCCATAAAGATCATGATGGATGGAAAGTGCTTATTTACATGAGGTGCTTGTTTTCCAGGTTTTCACCAAGGTACTTTCCCAAAGTGCCACTGAAGTGGTTTTCACTAGAGGACGATTTTTCTCTTTATTGTTTTCAATCCTTTTTCTAATTTTTTTTTTTTTTGTTGTTACCAAGATGCCTGTTTGCCAGGTTTTCGTCGAAGTAACCATTTTTTTAGGACGTTTTTTGATTTTGGTTCTATACCTTGAAAGATTTAGGCATAAAACTTTTTGAGATGAGAGCTATTCATGGGATCTTGGAGAGGTTCCCCTTCAGGTGTTGATAACTGATATGCCCCTGACTTATAACTTGCTGTGATAACGAATGGTCCCAACCAATTAGGTTCAAATTTTCCTTTGTTGCTTGGGATTTGGACATTCTTCTAGTTCTCTTTTAATACCAGTTCTTCGACTTGGAATGTCCTGCTTCTGATTTTCTTATTGTAGCTCCTTTTGAGTCTATTCTGATAGAATTGCAAATGATTCAAAGCATCTACACATCACTCATCCAATAGCTCCAACTCATTTAGTCTTGATACTTTGTATTCTTCATCTGTGATGAGGTTTTGCAGTGATATCTTGAGTGATGGGATCTCAATCTCAATGGGGAGTACTACTTCTAATCCATAGACCAAGGAGAAGGGGGTGGCACCGGTGGGTGTGTGGATACTAGTTCGATAGGCCCAAAGGGCAGGATGAAGCTACAAAGGCCAGTCATGACCTACGTCATTGACTGTTTTCTTAAAGATTTTCAAAATGGTTTTGTTTGTAGCTTTTGCTTGGCCATTGCCTTGGGGATAGTATGGGGTGGAGAAGCGATGTTGGATTTTGAAATTTTCACATAAGTCATGGACCTCCTGATTCTTAAATGGTGTCCCATTATCTGAGATAATGGCTTGTGGAACACCATATCGACAAATGAGATAGTTTAAGATGAACTTAGAAATCTATTTCCCAGTTATGTATGTCATGGGTATGGCCTCCACCCACTTAGTAAAGTACTCCATTGTGGTGATGATGAATTTGTGGCCGTTAGATGAAGTGGGCGTGATTTTTCCAATGAGATCAAGTCCCCACTGTGAAACGGGCCATGGTGTGACAATAGGATGAAGCTCTTGAGCTGGAGCATGGATGAGGTCCCCATGCTGCTGACATTGTAGACACTTTCTGGCATGATTATGTGCTTCTCTTTCCATTGTGGGCCAATAATACCCCATCCTCAATAGTTTCTTGGCTATGGTCATTCCACTCAAGTGTGAACCATAGATGCCGTTATGTACTTCAGTTAGAGTGGTTAATTCCTCCTCAGTGTTTAAGCAGCGTAGTAGGGTTCCTTCTATACTTCTATGATATAAGGTATCACCTAGGATGACAAATCTGGATGCATTTTTAACAAAGGTTCATTTTAGGTTTGAGGGTAGGTCGGATAGTATGACTCATATACAAAGGTATGTGTAAATGTCGTGATACCATGGATCACTGGGACCAATGATCTTGCACACATATTTTGATTTTGGTACCTCGAATGCAGGTACGAGAAGCTACTCAATCAAGAATTCATAATTTGGAATGTTGTGGGGGATGTTAAGCAAGGATCCAATTGTTTCCATGGCATCTGTTGCTGTATTGTTGGTTCTAGGAATTTGCTCAAATGTTATTTCGATGAAGGATTCTTTGAGAGTCTCCACCAATTTCTTGTATGGAGTGAGCTTGTTGTCCTTGGTATGATATTCATCGTTCACTTGATTTATTATCAATTGGGAGTCTCCATATACTTTCAGAGCTATAATGTTCCACTACACTACTATTCTGAGACCTATGGTTAAAGCCTCATATTCTGCAATGTTATTGGTGCAGGGAAATGCTAGTTTGTATGACCTTGGTATGCAATCCCCTTGTGGGGTGATGAAGAAGACACCAAATCCTGATCCATGCTACGTGTATGAGCCATCGAAGTACAATTTCTAGTGGTTAGCTACGTTGAGATTGAAAATGGATTCATCTGGAAACTCTGAGATAAGAGGGTTCTCTAAATAGATTGGTGCTTCTACGAGTTGATCTGCGATGACCTGGCCTTTGGTTGCTTTTTGCTCCACATATTCAATGTCGTATTCTAACAGTATCATTACCCCTTTTTCCATTCTTCCTGTGAGCATTTCCTTTGATAGTAGATACTTGAGAGGGTCAATTTTGGCAATGAGTTTTATTTTATGTGCCAACATGTAATGTTTAAATTTTTGTGATGCAAACACTACTATGAGGCATGCTTTCTCAATGAATGAATAGTTTAGCTCATGCACAACCATTGTCCTTTTGATGTAATAGATAGCCCTTTCTATTCCATTTTGGTCATGCTGAGTTAGGAGAGCTCCAAGGGTTGCTGCTATTGCTGACACATATAAAATCAATGGTTTTCTTGGGATTGGTGGCATTAAGACTAGTGGTGTTAGTAAGTATTCCTTGATTTTTTTGAATGCCTCTTCACACTTGGTATCCCATTTTTATGCTACTCCCTTGTGGAGTAGGTGAGAATATGGGTTATGTTTGTCCACCAATTGTGATATGAATCTTTGAATGGATTGGAGTCTGCCTTGGAGACCTCTTAATTGTTTTAATGTTTTTGGTGCTTCCATCTTGAGGATTGCTTTTACCTTTGTTGGATCTACCTCGATACCCCTCATTGATACTATATATCCTAGCAATTTTCCTGATTGTATGCCGGAGACACACTTCTTTGGGTTTAATCTGACCGTGTACTCCTCCAGCCTATCAAAGATGGCACTTAGGGTTGCTATATGATATTTTCTCTTTTTGGACTTAGCTAGAATGTCGTCAACATAGTCTTCGACCGTCTTATGAATCATGTCATGGAATATTACTTTCATGTCTCTTTGATATGTTTCTCCTACGCTCTTTAAGCCAAATGGAATCATGTTCCAAAAGTATATCCCCCATGGACAAGTGAAAGCTATTTTATGTTGGTCCTCTTTAGCTATCATGATTTGATTGTACCCTAAAAATCTGTCCATTAGTGACAAAATTTCATGTCCCACCATCATGTCTACTATCATGTCGAATTTGGGAAGCGGGAAGTCATATTTTTGACATGCCTTGTTTAAGTCTCTGAAGTCTGTGTAGATTTTGATGTTCCCATCGAGTTTTGAAACAGGTACCAAGTTTGACACCCATTCTGGATAATCTATCGGTCGGATGAATCCTGCATCTAATAGGTTTTTTAGCTCCATTTTGACTAATAGGGTGATCTGAGGATGCATTTTTCAAAGCTTTTGTTTGATAGGCTTTGCTTCTAGATCAAGTCTTGGCATGTCAGCATAACTCCATCTGAAGTTTATTTTTCTTT
This sequence comes from Sequoia sempervirens, assembly GCA_007258455.2. Lineage (NCBI taxonomy): Eukaryota > Viridiplantae > Streptophyta > Pinopsida > Cupressales > Cupressaceae > Sequoia > Sequoia sempervirens. Next base: position 861,702,039 of record VDFB02281492.1, on the reverse strand, counting down.
CTCTTAGGAATGCCGCTAGGAGCTCTTTCTCTTCTAATAGTAGTGATTTTGCGTAGAATGTGATATGTGGGGTCTCCTCTATTCCTAGGTTGACCATATTGCATTTTTCTGCCAAGACTACTGAATTTTCCTGATGAATAGCTCTTAAAGGAAGATTGAATCCCCCATCGTCGGGTGCCTCAAAGAGGTTTTCACCATTGGATGCATCCTTTCTTTTTACTTTTTTTTGGTCAGAGAGTGCCACAGTGTGGTTTTCACTCAAGGACTTGGATATTATTCTTAATTTCTTACTTTTTTGACTAAGGGATTCAATCATTTCCCCATAATAAGTGTGTGTATCTAGCTCTATAATGAACCCTACTTTGTGATCCCCATCTAGAATGTTATCCCGCAGTCCCATGAATTTCGAGAGTGCCTCATCGTTTTTGAATGTATCAAGAACTGGTGGTCATCATTGGTCATAGTCGATGAGTTGGGGATATACTAGGCAGATCTCATGATTTTGATGGTCTATTTCAAAAGATAGGGTGCTAATCATGCAAAGAATGGTATCCTCAAATAGCCTAGGTAAGTTGGTCATGGAATCCTCATCATCACTACTACTACAGACGTCGGTTATATCAAATATAAATTTATCTATGACTCTACCTATAGACACTGGTAAGCATAGTTCTACTAGGGTTGGTTGAGGAGGATTATTGACCGTTCTAACTGGAGGACTTCAGCCACGTATGGTTATACTTGGAGGGGTACATCCAAGGCCAAGATTTGTTATCATTCACGTCTCTGGCATGATAGGTATTATAAGCCCATTGTTGTTTTGTCCAAGTCTTTGATTTCTGTTGTAGCCCATTGCGAGCATCATTTGCAAACCCTTGCTTCTATCATCCATTAGTAAATCAGGTACTGGTCTTTCATCCTGATATAGCATATGAGATGGATCTGCCTCAATAACTTCCTAGCCAAGATCCCCCCAACTTGTAAAGGTGGGATAGTTTTCAGGAGATGTTTGGGATGTGGAGGCTTCATTTGTTTGCGGACATCCCCATGATCTAGGAGATTGTGGTAACTCTCCTACCACAAAAGAATTATTAGGGAGCTTGTAGTTTCCATAACTGTTATCTTGGATTATGACCTTAATGTCAGAGATGGTGGGGATGGTGGGAGTGGCAGGTGTCTCTTTCGTAGAAGTGGACGCGAGAGTGGCAGGATCGATGTATGGTGTGGATGGGCCCTCATCATTTTTTGGTGCTTGGGGGATTTTGTAATATTTTGCTTCAAGATTTTTGCAATAGAAGGGTTTAGGATCTCCATGGATGGTAACTTCTTGTCCCTCATGTGTGAATTTCACACATTGGTGGAAATTTGATGCTACTGCTTTCATCGCATGAATCCATGGGCATCCTAGGAGGATGTTATATGGCAAGTCGAGGTCTAAGACCTAACAAGTGGTTTCCATGATGGTAGGATCTACTTGAATAGGGAGTTTGATTGTGCCCTGAGACACTCTTTCTTGATCATCATATGCTCTTATCATGATACTCTTTCCTTTTTTGATGGAATCATCTAATATTTTCAATTGCTTGATGAGACTGAGGGAACATATGTTCAAGCTTGCACCTCCATCCACCAAGACCCTTTTGAATTTTCTCTTATGTACTATGGCTTCCAAGTGAAGTGCATGGTTGTGAGATGGTTGAGTGGGGAAATCTTGGTTAGAGAATGTAAGAAGATTAGGTGTAATGATATTTACGACCATAGCTTGGAATTGCTCTGCATCAAGATTTGTGGGGATAGTGGATGAAGCCAATGCTTCTTCAAGGATTTTCCTATGGGAAGATGATATTTTTAGCAACTCCATGATGGAGATTTGTGCTGGCATTCTTTTGAGTTGATCTAGGACATTATAGCCATTAGGAATGGATCTAGATGCAAGGACCTTGTTTGGTTGGGATGATCTTGCGATGGTAACTTTGCCGCCTCTTGTAGTGACTCCACAATGTTCGACATAGGCGCCCTTGATGGTGATGACCATGCAATTTTCATCTAGGGAGGTGATGACTATTTCATACACATGATTTACGTTTGAGTGGGTGCCTTTCCCTTTATCTTTGTTATTGTTATTCCCTTTGTTGCCATGATTCGACATCGGATTTGTATATATCTTAAGATCCTAACTTCCTGTAGGTTGTTCCACATTTATGATTCTTGTATCGATGAGATCTTGAATTATGTTCTTTAATCTCATACAACTGTTCATGGTATGACTTTTGATTTTATGGAACTCGCAGAGTTGATTCTCATTATACCAAGGAGGTTTCACATCCGATTCTTGGTAATTCTCAAAGGTAGGAGCCTTGATGAGTTTTTTGTCTATCATCTTTTTCATTATGTCTTCAAGTGGTTCCCCCAAAGTGGTGTATTTTTGCTTGGGATAAATCTTATTGCATTGGGGTGGTCCCCTTTGATCATTGAGATTGTTGATTGTTGGATTGTTGTGTGGTTGTTGTATTGTGTGATGATTGTTTTGGTGTTGGATTTGGATTTGTGGTGCAGGTGTATTTTGGCGAGGGGCACTAATGACCACCTTCGCATTGATGACACCATCATTAGTAATGTTTTTGTTCATTGCCCACATGACATGTTTATCATTATAATTGGAGTATGGGTGGTTGTTTTGTTGTTTGGGGTATGAAGCTGATCCCACAGGTTGAGTCATGAGGGCTTGTTCGATGCTGAGCACCTTAGAGATCAACTGATCATATGTGGTGATGCCTTGAACCTTGAGATGAAATTCCAAGAGGCCATCAAGGTTGGCTATGATGGTGCAAAATTTTTGTTCTTCGGGCATGTTCCACTTGCTCCGATTGGCTTTGAATCACCATCATTGTAGGAATGAAGTGAATGATTCACCCTTTCCTTATTTTAGAGATGAGAGTTCTTCTAGACTAACATCCATTGCAATGTTGCATGCATAATTTTTTTATGAATGCGTCTATAATTTCTTGGAATGTCCTAATGCCTAAAGGTAAGTTAGAAGAACCATTCCATAGCATGGCCTGCCAAACTCCTAGGGAATAGCCACATCAAATAAGTATCGTCATATGTGACTTCCATGCAATGAACTTGGAATTCCCTGATGTGATCTTTAGGGTTTCCTATCTTGCGATATTTTTCAAATTTGGGGATCTCAAATCCCTTGGGGAATGGTTTCATCACTAGGATCCTATCAAATTGATAGGAACACAAGTTGCTTGGTGTTTTTGTTGTTCGCCCTAATTAAAGATCAAACACTTGTTGCGAGAGCAACCTGATTTGTGTCGTTACATCATTTTGCGGATTAGGGGGTGGGATGAAGGTGTTTTGGGGTGTTTCGATTATGGGTTGGATGGATGGGTTGTTTGATGTGTTATTCAATGGTATCTGTATGTTCTACCAAGCTAGGTAGGCTTCCACCTGCTATTGTATGAATAACGCTTGTTGTTGATCTTGTTGCTGCGCTAATATTTGTGCTTGCTATTGCACTTGTTGTTGTGCTTGTGGCTGTTCCAACAATGCTTGTTGTGCTTGTTGCTGTTCCAACAATGCTTGTTGTTGGGCTGCCAATTGGGCTGCTTCTTGTTGCTCTTGATATTGCTTTATTGCTTGCTGATATGCTTGCAATTGTGTTGCTTGTCTTTGTGCAAGAAGTTGTGCTTGTGCTTATGCATGTTGTGCTTGATATTGGGCATTTTCCTAAGCTTGAGGTTGTGCTTGGGCTTGTGATTTTGCTACTTGTTGTTGTAATAGAGTTTGTGCTTGAGCAACCTTTTGTGCTTGCAATGCGGCTTGGGCTGCTTGGGCGGCTTGCACAACTTGAGCAACTTCTTCTTGTTGTTGTTGCAATAACGCTTGGGCTTTTTGCACTTGTAATGTGGCTTGGGCTGCTTGGGCAGCTTGAGCGGCTTGTTGAGAAGCTAGTTGTACAAATTTTTTGTCTTTGCACTTGTTGGAATCCCCTTTGAAAAGCATCTTTCAATGTCGCGTTGTATTGGCTTGATGTGGTGGAAGTTGGTGGTGGTGGGGGTGGTGGTGGATTTAGAATGGTGTTTGTGGTGAGTGATAATGTTGTGTTGGTTATTTGAGTGGTGGATGGTGGTGGTTGGTCCTTGAGAAATCATGCTTTGTGATGTTAGGGGTGTGTTTGATGATGTTGCAATTGATTATGCATTTTTCATCTGTTTTTGCGATATCGACAAGTTTTGAGTGTTTGGTATAATGCTTTGATTGATTTTTGGGTTGTTGGTTTGATTGATAGTTAGTAGGGGGGAATCCCTAAGCCAAGGAGTGATGTGTATGATGATGGAAATGGTGGAAGAGGTGGAAATGTGAGGGGTGTGAGTTATTGTGAAAATGTTGTGGTGTCGAAAATGGCCCCTGGTCCGAACATATCTCCCTCCTCTTGCAAATTTGTGAGGAGAGAAGTTTGAGGTGTTGTGTGAAAAAAATGATGATGATGGATCATGATGGAAGGTGAGAGGAACATTCTTATGTAATGGGTTTTTGTATGTTTTGTTCCAAGATGGTATTTTCATCCAAGTTTTGATTATTAACAAGGGGGTGTGTCTGAATAGCATTGAGAAATGCATTTCCCTTATTAACATTGGGTTGGGTTGGAGCAAAAGATGTCATGATCTACGACATGTTTTGAGTGATATTTTTGGATGGGGGTGTAGATGAGATGGGAATGGTGGATGAGATTGGAGGAAAAGATGTCTCCACTATGGTACTCATGTCAAAATCCGAAGGTAATTTGGCCCCTTGTTTTGCTAGTTCAAGAATGTATAGCGAAGGGTTAAGCCTCATCATGATGTTGATGATTTTATGGTTCTCCGGGTTTTGGAGAATTTTAGTTATTTCTTCATGAGACATCCCAAAGTTAAGATCCTCTCCTTGGGTTTCCTCTTGCAGATTTTGTGATGATGAGATGGTCAAAGGATTGCTTGATTTGGTAGGATTCATTTCAATGTTTGTTTGGCTAAGATCACTTGAAGCGAGTGTTTCTTTGTTGGCTTCCATACTCTTCTTGTATTGAGATCTAGTTTGAACCATAAAACAAGGATCATTTTTCAAGAGTATGGGATATGAAATCTCTTAATTCTTTAGGTTGATCTTTACTTTATGTCCAAACTAATTTTTTTTTAGGATATCTTGAGGATCGAAAGATGATATGATGATGATGTAAGGGATGGATCGTGCAAATGTTTTTTTTCTTTTGATAAATCTTAAAGGAGATGCTAGGATTTTAGGACTTTCGGATATGTTTCGGATTTTGATTTTGGTTTGATTTTTGGATTTGGGATTTTCCTTGATTTTGATTGCTTTGATTTTGAACAAAAATACCTTAAGATGTTGGATGATTATTTAAAGGGAAGATTTGCTCAAAGGATGATAAATTTGAATATGTGTAGGTAGAATGATGCATCTACCCACACTTATTCAAACAAAATGATAGTTTAACTAAGTATATGAAGAAGGATACATCTACATATACCTAGCTAAACAAAATGATTTGATAACTTTGACTAAGCATATGCAAAAGGATGCATCTACACATACCTATCCAAAGATGATTTTGATAAAATTTTCAAGGATTTAGTCTCAAGGATTTGATGATATCTGATTTTTCCAAAAATCCTAGCATTAAGGATGATTTCAAGATTTTCCAAAAGGTGATGGTGAGATGATGTTTGTTTTGATGTTTGAAGGATGGATGAAAAAGATTTTGATTTGCTTTGATCCTAATATGAACCTAAAAAAGACACTTTGGTTGTCTAGACCTAGGTATTGAAGAACATGCAAATGCTTCCTAGAGACCTTATAACCAAAAAATGATTCAATTTTGGATATACATTTTTAGATTTCTAACCAATGATTTTCACTTTGGGATTTGAAATCCTTGAGAATCATGAGGCTTCAACACACATGAAAGTTCATTTTGCTTAGCTTTTCTTAATGGCTTTATTTTACCAAAAACACTTTCTTTGATTAAGTTTTCCAAACTAAGATGTCCAATGTCTTAATTTATTCAAACCCCACAAAGTATGTTATGTGGAAATTTGATGAACTCAAGGCAAGGGTTTACCTATTGTTTACCTGAGTAGACAAATCGAGATGTAATCCAATGTTTAGAAACCTCTAAGGAGGTAAATCCCAAGGGAAAGCAATAACATATGGATTGAGTCAATTGTATTTGTCTCCAAAAGGGTTTGAAATTTGGATGATGATGTTAAGTGTTTGTTTTCAAGATGTTTTCGATTAAGCAATGCATTTTGTAACCCAAGAATAAGTACAACCCTATGGATGTGTAAGACAATATTTGTTGGATTCCCACTTGGACAAGTCTAGCTATGCTTATCTTTAGCAAATGGTTAGATGCTTGACCCCACTGGCTCCCCTCCATGACACTCACTTATACAGGGCAGCCAAGCATCAAAACCCATGAAACTCCCATGGCATGCTTTCCATTTCTACTAAAATACCATAAAAGTGTGGGGTGGCTTCACAATGACCGTTCTTGCACCAACAAATAGTCTTAAGGATTTTGGCCAATTCTAGCACATGGGTTTTAATAAGGCTTTCCGTTCATGGAGATTGACCCATACGACAAGAGTCCCCTTTCAGATCCATCTTGTTGAAATCAACTGTGTGATATTGGAGTTTACTCCAATATCCACATTTATATCCTAGTTGGAAATAATCTTGGCTTTAGAGCGTTACTGGTTGAGTCATTCCCTTGGGTGAGTACTTTTTCCCCAAGGCAGGCCCTCTAGGATAAACAAAAGCGAGTAAAAAACAATATTCGTAACTTGATAAATCTTTGTTGGCAACAAAGAGAGAGAATGTATGCAATAATTCCCCCACTCACACTCGCACAAGATTTTGTTCAATTTTTAAACCCAAATTGAAGTGTGGAGGTGATTACTTTATCTCAACTTAAAATCATGAAAATGACCTTTTGATTCTCAAGATCGCTATAAAGTGCGAGAGAAGCACATACGTCCCTTTTCAATGAGGTTAGTTCAAGTAGCCTTCACAAAACAATGTAGCACATGTTCATTTTAGATCCCACAAAGAAATAATGAATTCATTTTAGAGCACCAAAAGACAAATGATAGACATTTTGTTCAATTGTTATCCAAAGAAACAAACTCTAGTATGTTGTGATCCTAATGTTCATTTTATCCTTTTGCAAGAAATGAAAAGATCCTTTTTAAACCCAAATGAAATTAGTTTCCTAAGAAAGAAGTGATAAAAATTTCTTAAAAGTGTTAAGCAAACACTAAACTGTTTAAAAACACTTTGATCTTGCAAAATATCCTCCTCATGCTTCTCCTTTCTTCATTTATGATTTCCAACCTTAAAGGGAGAAAACTAGTCAGATATGAAAAATACAAAGGTCAAAAGGTAGAAAATAGAAGACAAATTGATCATCAATCAAAAAACACGTGCTAAAATTTAATTTCCACTTTTTACTCCCTGCCAATGGCGCAACCCGTGACTGTGTCAGAGTTTGATTTCTTAGCAGTGCTCTTAGAGCGCCGCTTACCAGTCAGTGTCACTCTATGTCCGGACAGTGAGCTCAACTGCATCACTCTTTTGCACAGCGTTGTAGTTTGATTTCTTTGAAAAGTCCAGTGAGTCAGAACGGTTAAGCGGCGGAGTTTGAAATTCAAATTTTTGGGTGGGAAGACTCTAGCGTTGCAGTTTGAATTTCCTGTGACACTATATGGTGATGCTGATGAGTTAGCGGTGCGAAAAAAATGACGTTGAGCTCTCAACGTGAGAATTTTTCTGTGTATAAGCAAAAACACAAATTTTTTTGGAAAAGGTGATTGAGAATGAGATTAAGCCCTCCTTCTAGTGCCAAATGTGCGAACCCCAATCCTAATACCTTTAAAACAAAGAGAACAAACACCTTAAGTTAGATATTGCAAGCACGAACAAGGATTCCCCATGAAATCCATTTACAAACTTCAAATTAGGAAAGAAAACAATGAAAAACACAATAAAACAAGAAAATATAGATTCAATCCTAATTAAAATAGCAAACAGATGATCCCATGGGGGAATTGGTGCCAATTTGATGTAAAAATTAGCCCTTTCCCAATTCCCAAGATGCAAGCTTGATATGTTGATGATGATTGATCCACTTTGTTGATGAAGGATGAGAGCTCCAAGCCAAAATCTGCAAAAAACCTAACTAAGAACTCAATGGTGATGTATGGAAATGGCTAAATATTTTAGCATAATAACTTTGCATAATTTGTGGATGATCAAATGAGGAGATGAGCCCTTTATTTATAGAATGCCAAAATGGATGAATGTCAAAATTTGAGCAATGTGGGACTAGCATTCATCTAATGGCATGATGCCACTTGTCAATCTATGAGTGGATGGAGAATGTGTAAGATTTGGGGATTGTGCCAATAAATGCATATTTTTGAATTTCAAATTTGTTGAAATGACTTGTAAGAAGGAAGGGAAAATGCAATAAATGCCACTTGGCTCAAGGAAAAGGACATGTAAGATGAAGTTATTGCCTTGTTGGATGTACATGTTGACTTGGAATTTTTGAATTCAAACTTGGAGAATATTCCAAAGATTCCTTGTGAGGAAAATAGAGATTTAATAAATGAATTAAATCTATTTTCATGTGCAACTTGCAAAATCTAGAGGATGGGACATGATTCAAAATTAAATTAATCAAGGGTTAATTAATTTAATAGGAGATTAGATGATGTGACCTATTTGACTCAAATTTATTGATTTATTTAAATCAAATAAGAGAGGAATATGATAAGAGAACAATTAAATAAGGATTTTTGATTTATTTAATTAAAAGATATGGTGTTAGATTAAATCAAATAAGGTTTTAGTTTATTTAATTTAATGGATAGACTTTAGAGATTTAATCAAATAAAATTAATTATTTAATTAAATAGGGATAATTAGATTAGAAGGATTGATTTAATTAACAAAAGAGGTGACTTAATTAGATAAAATGGTTTATTTAATTAAGAGAGAGAAATTGATGAATTTAATCAAATAAGGAGGTTTGATTAAATGGTTAGACCGAGGGATGATTCCAGATGAAACAATGTTAGTAGTCGGGATCAAGTGCTCAATGTCAATCAGTATATTTTATGTGTCTACAAATAGTATCAAAATGTGATGAACAATATCATACCTGTCCCATACAAAAAATGATCTGCTATTCAAGTGTACCTCAAGGGTCATCTCTCACCTTTAGAGTTTCCAGTAATGCTTCATGATCAGTACTACTAATTATCCATAGTTATTTTTTTTGGTCTAGCATGATGTCTCAATAACTTAACATTTTTTGCTATAACAAGGTGTGAATACATGAGAATGATTTTGTATGTCTAATAGTCTTTAAATGCAGGTATGTCATTTTTTCTCATCATAGATGTTCACAACCAAGTTCTAGAAACAACAACTATACTTGTATGATCATAAGTCTTTTATCAACATCTAAATATAATTAGAATAACAAATCTATATTTCATCTAAACAACCTAAATGATGATGAAATGCTAATGCAAACTAGAAAAAAATGCTTAGAATAACAAATCTATATTATTCTAATTAACCTAAATGATGATGAAATGGTAATGCAACGAAGTTTGAGAAACAACAACTGAACTTGTAGGATACATGAACCCATCATCATCTATCATCGGTTGTGTTAGCTTTTTCTTTCCCTATACACATCATTACAACCAATAGTCTGATCCCTCTTCATTCTCCTATGGTGCTACAACTACATAGACATGTCTTGGTTGTACAAGATCTGAAAGATGGTAGTAGTCAAGTGAACTTTTCATTACATCTTCTAATGAGGATTATGCTACAAATAAAGTGGTTAGGTACTATGAAATCCATTTATCTACCCACTCACTTGACTTGCATTGATCCCAATCACATTGAATACAATTTTGACAAAAACAAGCCATCACTCATGTCCATATGGTCCATGCACCGGCACCTAAGCTTCAAAATGAATGCATCTTTGAAGAATATCTAATTGTTTGACATTCCATTTTGTCTCCCATTGTACCCTCCTCAACCAATCAAAATAACCTACACACTTGTGAATCAAGTGTCCCTCCTCATGATAGTGCATAAGTACACCAATCAACAATAGAATGTGCATCATTGAATTTTTCACCACCTCTAATCTTCATTTGTTCCTTAATAAAAGCTCTCTTCACAAATACACCTGCACCATCATGCTTTCCTTTTCCATGCCCAGCTTTGAAAAAACTCTATGTGGTACACCCCTCTCTATATGCATCCTGCTCAACCAATAAAACATGTGGGCATTCTTGAATTGCCCTGTGTAGTTATATGACGAAATCATATGTTGACCCATTGCAATTCATTTTTCTTGCAAGAACTCAAAAAAGTCTTCAAAACAATGTTGTACAAACTTAGATGAATGAGATCTATCATCACTCATGTAAAAATGATATTCCCTAATTATTTTCCTATCCTCTTCTATACTATCAGGGGCATGCCTATATGCTATGTGGACAAAAATAACAATTTGAATAGAATTACAATATTGTGATTGAACTTCATTTTGTGGTTGCAATGTGTAATTTTTAGCAAAATCAACTATAGATACAATAGTTCCAATGGGGAAAGAGTCATAATTATAGAAAATATTTTTCTTAAAATCAGAAATAAAATCAGCAATACTTACCTCTCTTGCAACCAACTCACATCTAGAACCCTCACCTCCACTCTTCAATGTGTATTTGACTATCTCAAACCTTTTTTCTCAACAATATTGTTACCAAAATCATGATCGCTACCCTCATGAAAGCATGTTAAAAACTTCAATAAACCACCACATTGCAAACATGTTTCATTTAAACAATCATTTCTATAAAATGTATTACCATCACATCTAATGCATAAAAATGAATCTAACAACTCCCTGGATGACTTGGGAAGTTACACTGCAAGACACTCCTACAACATTTCATTAGTATGCATAGTAGAATGAATATGGCATAACAATTCATGATAAATTGAAAATTCAACATGGTATTTACAACATGTATTATGAGCATTCATAGGTACACAATAAAATGGCTTGCAAGACTCAAAAGTCTTTTGTGAGATTTGCAAATTTGGATGTTATTGACAAAATTATTTGTAAAAAATTGTTTGGGTACATTCCAAATTTTTTTTAGGATGCAGTATACGATCTCGATTACCAATTCATAACTTCAAAACATCGTTTACATTCGGTGATACTATAGAGTGAGAATTCCAAAATTGTTCAATTTGTAGCTTTACATTTTTTGTTAGATTTTTATCAACACATAGAAGCCTCCCACTAAAATCTCACATATCATTTTGAAGAGGGCTATCCTATCTTCCTCTTCTTGAGAGTGCTCTATTCAATGTTTAACTATTTAATTTAAAATCAATACAAGTTTGTCTCATTAAACGATCCTTTCTCGAATTATGGCTTACTAGTGAGGTTGTGATCACTCTTCGAGGAGCCCTTTTATATTTTTCCTTACTAGAATTTCCAATAGTGGTTAGAGAGTTAAAAATATTTTTTACAATAAGACTATTTTTTTAATAATGGTCTCATTTTGTAAATCTTAAGTAATTACACAAAAAAGTTGACATTGTTCAGTTAACGTCTTATCAGAAAATAATTCATAGAACATTTTGGTAGCCCACAAACAAACTGTTCGTTGTGACCTTTTTCCTTTAAGATTATCAATTATGTTCTCATCTATTTCAACCAACCATTTAGGGGTTCTCTTGTAATTAGGTGTTACATAAGGTTCATTTTCAACATTTTCATTTTCAAGTACAATGTTATTAACATTTTCATTCTCACTATTTTCAATATTTTCAACATTTTCAATAACAATTTCATTATCAACATTTTCAATAACAATTTCATTTTTAATAAAATTTTCAACAACATTTTCATTCTTAATGTTGTTCACATTTTCATTTCAATTTCCACATTTTCAATTTCTATTTCATCTTCACTTGAATTAACATTTAACAGTGTGGAAGAAACTTCAATTTGAATATTTTTCATACCTTGTCTTCTTTTCCTATGACTTTCTCTATCTTTTGCTCTATATGGTTCAATTTCATTTGCTATAAGTTTCCTTTTACCTTTTCTCTCACAATGACTACTTCTCCCCATTGCACAAACAAAAAAACACACACAAATGATTGAAATTGTAAAAAATGTGTAAGAGAATCTTTCAAAAGCTGAATTTCATTTGATGTAGACAAAAGGCACGAGAATTTTGTGATAGAGAGAATGTACGGACCTTTGAAATACTCAAAACGGTTCCATTTTTTTTAATATAACTTACAAAACATATATCCATTATGTCCACCACTTGACATGCCCGCAAGTCTACCTTCACAATAAATGAATATTCATTTATAACGGATATCCATTATCTTTATTGTTATAAATTACAATATGTTATAATATATTAATATACTATATTAATTTATTATATATATTTATATATTATATTTGAATATTATATTAATATATAATATATATTAATATATATTTTTGCTCATGCAAGTGTATAACCTATAACAAACAAAACAGATATTTGTTTGCTTGAGTTTTAAGAATCATTATTTGTTATGATATATATTAATACATATTATATATTAATATATTAATATAATATATATATTATATATTAATATTATATTAATATATAATATATATTATCCCACTCTCCTCTCTCCCTCTCTCCCTCTCTCCCTAAACCCTAAAACCACTCTCTCTCCCACTCTCCCTCTCTCCCACTCTCCCCCTTTCCCTCTCTCCCTCCCTCACTCTCTCTCTCTCTCTCCCTCTCTCCCTCTAAGGTATTTCCCTCTCCCCCCTCTCTCTCTCCCACTCTCCCTCTCTCCCTTCTCCTCCTGAGGTCTTTTCCTCTCCCTCTCTCCCAAACCCTAAACCCTGAACCCATCTCTTTTCTCCCACTCTCCTCTTCTTCCCCTGTCTTTTTCCCTCCCACTCTCCCTCTCTCTCTTAGGACTTTCTCTCTCCCCCTCCCTCTCCCACTCCATCACTCCCACCTTCTCTCCCTCGCTCTCCTTTCTTCTCTTACACTGCATTCTTCTCTCCTCCCACCTCCCTCTTAGGGTCTTTTTTCCTTCTCTCTCTCACTCCTCCTCTCTCCCTCCTCTATCCCACTCTCCCTCTCTCCCACTCTCTCTCTCCCCTCTCCCTCTCTCTATCCCACTCTCTCCAATCTCTCTTCCTCTCCCACTCTCCCTCTCTCCTCTCGTCTTCTTTTCCCATTCCTCCCTCCCACTTCTCTCCCCCTCCCTCCTGCATTTCCTCTCCCTCTCCCTCTCCTCTCCAACCAGGTCTCCCTCTCCCTGTGTCTTTCCCTCCCTCTCCCAATCTTCCTCCTCCTCCCTCTCTCTCTCTCTCTCCCCACCCTAAACCTTAAACCCTAAACCCACTCTCCCCAGATCCCTCTTATTTCTCCCTCCTCTCTCCCACTCCTCCTCTCTCCCACTCTCTCTCTCTCTCTCTCCCCCCTTTCCCTCTCCCTCCTCCTCCCTCCCCCTCCTCCCTCTCCCTTTAACCACCCTCTCTCCCATTACTTCCTCCCACCTCCCTCCTCCCTCCCCTCCCTCCTCCCTCCTCACCTCTCTCCCACCTCCCTTTCTCCCACTCCTCCCTCTCCCACTCTCCTCCTCCTCAGGTCTTTTTCCCTCTCCTCTCTCTCTCCCTTCTCCTTCATAGTCTAACCCTTGAACCTAGACTCCTCTTCTCCCAAATGATTCTCCTCTCTCTCTCTCTCTACTCTCCCCTCTCCTCTCTCTCTCCCTCTCTCCCACTCTCCCTCTCTCCAACTCTATCTCCCTCTCTCCCTCTTAGGTCTTTCCCTCTCCATCTCAAATATTTCCCTCTGCTTCTCTCTCTCTCTCCCTCTCACCCTAAAACCTAAACCCTAAACCCACTCTCTCTCCCTCTTAGGTCCTTCCCTCTCTCACAGTCTCCCTCTCTCTCTCCCAGTCTCCCTGTCTCTCTCTCTCTCTCCCCCTCTTTTCCTCTCTCCCTCTCTCCCTAAACCATAAACCCACTCTCTCCCATTTTCCCTCTCTCCCACTCACCCTCTCTCTCTCACTCTCCCTCTCCCCCTCTCTCTCTCCCTCTCTCCCAGTCTCCCTTTCTCCTAGTCTCCCTCTCTCCTTCTCCCCCTCTCCCCCTCTCCCCCTTTCTCCCTCTTTGCCACTCTCTCTCTCCCTCTCTCCCACTCACCCTCTCTCTCTCTCCCACTCTCACTCTCTGCCCCTCTCCCCCTCTCTCTCTCCCCCTAAACTCTAAACCCACTCTCTCTCCCACTCTGCCTCTCTCCCTCTCAAGTCTTTCCCTCTCTCCCTCTCTCTCTTTCTATCTCTCTCTCCCTCTCTCCCTCTCTCTCTCCCACCTCCTCTCCCTCACCTCCTCTCTCTCCCTCCTTAGGTCTTTCTCTCTCTCACTCCTCTCCTTTCAAGTCATCTCTCTCTCTCTCCCTTTCATTATATACTAGGTAAACATATATATTAAAGATCCGAGAGGGATGGAGACTTTTAAAGGAGACTATATAAATATATAACATATAATATATAATATATTTAGTATATATTATATATAATATATACTATAATATATTTAATATATAATATATATAATATGTAATATAATATATTTAAAATATATAATATATATTTAATATAATATATATATATATAATAAATTTATTATATAACAAACAGATATCTATTTCGTTGAGGACTTTATAACTTGATCCCTACCTCATTTTCATGATGCTACCAGTCAAGCAATGACGTCCATCAGGAGAAGCAAGTTCCAAGTATGTTTTTTTTTCATTTTTTCATTTTTTTTTTGCTAATTAGTGATTAATTTAGGTTTTTTTTTGCATTCTTTGTAGTTTTGTTGAATTTTTTCATTTCTATTTAAACTTACAAAAAAAATTGAAACCCTAGTTTGTGGAAAACAAAAAAAACATCAAACAAAAAAAATGAACCTTCATCAACCCCTTTCTACATTTATTTAAACTATTTTACATTCTTGTCTATTTTTCCATTCTTCTTTATCACTTATTCTCATGTTTCTTAAATTCTTGCTTTGTTACTTATTCTTAATTTAGTATTTCTTTGCTAAACAATTTGTTTTTTAATTTTTTAATTGTTTTGACTCTCCTCAGCTCTCAAAATAGAAATGATCCTTGTTGGAAGTGGTCTAAATTGCCAATACTTAGTGGATCTGGATCCATTGTTAATATTGGCCAATTTTTTTTTGTCCTTGCAGCCATAGGGAAATGGATGAAGTTAATGGATTATAATTGATGGGCTATGTAGGAGGCTATCATATAGTATTATAGCCTCCTACGTAGCTCATCAATTATTACCCATTAACTTAGCCCATTTTCTTATGGCTGCAGGGACAAGTTTTGTTTAACCATTACTAACTATGTATATAGATTCACTAAGTATTGGCAATTTGGAGCTTAACACTCCCACCTTTGTTGAGTAATTTTTGAGCTTAACACTTCCACCTTTGTTGAATCAATTTGGATTTTAACACTTCCACATTGCAGCAAGGTAAAAATTTAATGTATTTTTAAATGAGATTTCACATCACTTTAACAATTATTTGTTTTTCATTTATATTCCTTAGACATAAATGAGTTTTACACATTTTTTCATTTGTATTCAATTAAGTCATTTATATTGAATGGTTTAAGGGGATTTTTAAACATGTATCTTTCATTTTGAAATTATAAATTTAATGTAGGTTCACTTATATCTAAATCATGGATCCACACCCTCCAGCTCCACTCACTCCAACTCGTAATCGCCCACCTCCACCACCTACATCTGATGGTGCTCGCTTTTCAGAACAAGTCGATGTGAATGTTAGAACCATTTAGGATCAAGTTAACACTATTCGGAATGAAGAATGTGTTCACCCATTATTGAGGCATTTTGCATCAAATATGAAAAATGTTTTTAATGCAGTTAGGTCCATGGAAGTGTAATTAGATAAGCATCAATGATGGATACAAGAAAGGAAACGGTCCAATTCTAAAGAGGAAAACACAAAGAAATGAAGAGATGCAATAGAGAGCCACAAAACTTTATTAAGAAAATGATCTTATTTTTTACAAAGAATTTGGTTGGATGGATATTTTTAGTGTTGAATTTATGAATATAATAGTTTAATGGTGAGACAAAAATTTAGTAATAAATATTAAATAATCTATTAATTAGTTGATAGGATTTTATTGTGGACATTCCAGTCCATAGGCCATTGACATACCTATCTCACACACTCTACAAACAATTTGATAGTTGGTAAACCACTTGATCACCTCTATCTGCAACCCTCTCTAAATTAGTGTATAAATACCTACATGATCAAGGACAGTTTTGATAGAAAAAAACTAGAAGTTAATGTATACATGCAAAGTATTTGACTGTGCTAGTTTTCAGTGAGCAATCAAATCAAAATATTTTGTCCAATTGAAACATTCCCTGCCTCATGTGCTTGATTTTTTTTTTAACATGCACTCAAATTTTTTTTTGTAAAGGCTGCAAAAATATTGTCTCAAGCTCAGGAAGCTCTAAAACACTACACAAAAATATTTATTGGTAGTCAGAAAATTTATTTTCTGGCATAAAAAATCTATTAGATATCTTTTCTCATAGAAAAATCTTCTAACAAATTTTTGGCTATCAAATCGTATCAAATCTACCCATAAATGCATGTAAATTTCTTGCTCACTATAGCATTGGTGAAATATCAATGGAAGTGGAAAATTTGAAGGGTGGAATGCTATATATACAAATAGAGACTTATCTTGAATACCATGGGGGTATCAGAGCCAAGAAAAAATTTGCATTGAATTGAAGTGCAATTGATAGAAAATAAAGTGAGAAATGGGTTGGAGAAAGAGTAGGAACACCTATGATTTCTTCTTGTTGAATTATGCGAGAATTGCAAGAGAATATACAACAATTCTTGTGCAGAATCTATCTGTATTAAAAGCAATTGCAATGCTATTGGTATCCCTTGTTTATGTTGCACTTCTTGTCTACTACACCCTCTTTTCCCACACTTATATTGCCAACAATTTGGCACTAAAAATCTGAGACTCTGCTTAAGCAGATGGATTCCCCAGCTAGCACTATACCCAATTGATGTATCACAATCTTTCTAAGACAATAATTTCTTTCTTGTTCTATTTTCCTATTGTCATCACATTTTCACTGCTTGCAGTAGCCCACATAATGGTTTCTATCTATGCAAGGGGCAATAGGCCTTCATGGAAAAAGCTAATTCCAGCCCTACCCAGGCTATGGAAAGGCTTGTTGGTGACTTATATATGAACGTGTGTACTGGTAATTGAAACAAATGCTATGATTTTGTATTAGTTTTTGCATTTCTAAAAGTGGTTTACATTCTAGGACTTGGTTTTAAATGGGAAATTGACACTGTTTTGGGAGGAGGGATTGTTTTTGCACATGCCATGATTTTTTGCAATTTGGCCACAATTGTGTGTGTAATGGAAGAGTACAATTATAGGATTCAAGATTTTATGAAGGCCCTATTCTTTATAAGGGGGAAGACCCAGATTGCTCTGGTTATGGAGGTGATGGTAAACTTGAGTTGGGAATTTGTGGAGAGGTTGTTTGTATAAGGAGTGATAAGAGGGGTTGGTGGAAACATGAGATGGGAAGCCCCTCTACTCATTTTGATGTATTCCATGGTGGCTAATCACAAGGTTGTGTGACTTAGCCTTAGTGTGAATGCGCATAAGATGAAAAGGTGCAATTTCTGAAGTTATGCCTATAAAATCAAATTGTTTCCACAGTTCTAATAAATTAAAACCAAATAGAATAGAATCCAACTAATAAATTCAAAGCACGAGCTTCCTTCATCATATTTTTCATTCTAACACACTTTGATAGCTTGTGTACATTATCAATTCAAAGCTTGGAGATTAGAATGATTTCATAAATTTGTACACCATTAACTTTAATTCTAGGTATGAGTTCATTTTCAATTCATGGAGTCTTTAAGTCTGTAAATGCATCCAAGATTGTAAGATGATAATGTTTGTGTCACTGTCCATTAAGTTACTAAGGAAGGAGACTACTCATTTCATGTAAAATTAAGATACGTTAAAGTTTAATCAATAATTTCCTATCGGCATATCTCTTGACCCTCTTATAGGTGCAAGTGCTAGTTTAGTGTTTTTTCATATATAGTGTTTATTCATGCATCATGGTTGACTGATGTCTTATTTTTTTTATCATAATTATTGTATAGATTTCACATGAACAATCTAATGAACATGTATCTTTTTGTCTTGTAAGGATTTTGTTTGAAGGTTGCATCAAACCCCTATGGTGTACATAATTTTCTTGTTTATGTATCATGATTTAAAGATAATGATTCTTATTCATGATGATTTTATACCTTTTACATGAATGATCTAATGAAATTTTATTAATATTGAAGGTTTTAATGACATGAATGTTGAATTGAGTTGTTATGGTTTTGTTTCGTGGTTGTATCACTTCTTATTCTAGAGGGTCCCAACAAAGGAAAACACTCTTCCTCTGAACTCTCTCTCTCTCTCTTCCTCTCTTCTTAGTTCTCTCCCTCTCTCCCTCTCTCTCTCTCTCCCCCCTCTCTCCCTCCCTCTCTCTCTCCCTCTCTGTCTCTCTGTCTCTCCTCTCTCTCCATCTCAAATCTCTATCTCTGTCTCTATCTCTCCCTCTCACTCTCAAGTCCCCCCCTCTCTCTCTCAAGTTTCTCAAAGATTCCTCTCTCCCTCTCAAGTCTCTCTCTCTCTCTCCTTCTCAAGTATCTCTCCCTCCCTCCCTCTCTCTCTCTCTCTCCCTCTCAGGTATTTATCTCTTTATTTCTCTCCCTCTCACTCTCAGGCCCCCCTTCTCTCTCTCTCTCAAACTCTCTCTCTCCCTCTCCCACTCTCAAGTTTCTTTCTCTATCTCCATATCAAGTCTCCCTCTCCCTCTCCCTCCCTCTCAAGACTCTCTCCATCTCTCCCTCTCAAGTCTTTCTCTCTCCCTCTCTCCCTTTCAAGTCTCTCTCTCTCTCCCTCCCCTCTCTCTCTCTCCCTCTCTCTCTCTCCTCCCCTCTCTCCCTCTTGACTATCTCTATCTCATCTCTATCTCTGTCTATGTCTCCTTCCCTCCCTCCCTCCCTCTCTCTCTCTCTCCCCATCCCTCTTAGGTATTTCTATCTCCTCATCTCTCTAAAGTCCCTCCCACTTCCTCTCCCTCTCTATTGTGAATTGGTCGCGCATCAATAAATATATAATATATACTATGTATTAAATATACATAATATTAAGATAATATATAATATTTCATATATATAATATATAATATAGTAATATATAATATAATAATGTATAATATAGTATATACTATAATATATAATATATTATTATTAATACATATTATATAATACATAATATTATATATTATAAATATATGTATTATAAATACATAATACATATTATATAATATTATGTTTTATAAATAATACAACATATATCCGTTGTTTATGTCATAATTAGTAGGCTCGAGATTTGGCTCAGGATTTGGTTCGAGATTTCCTAACCTAGAAAGACAACTCAAAAAATGTGTTTTAAAAATTTTCTTAGTTTTTTGAAATTCGTCCTTATGGTTGACGATCTTTTTTATCCAAATTTTATCAAACAAAAAGGGTTTATAGAAAAAATTGTCAACTTTCCACCAATATAAGTTTTTCCTTATTTTGAATTTAATACATAATTATTATTTATTTTGTACATACATTACGACTAAAGTCTTGATTGATAGGCCGATTAAAACACTTCTATAGCTTTCAAAGTACTTAACATTTTTCAAACCTACAAGATGTACCACATTCTATGCTTCGTATACTATAGGATAAAAAATAAATTAAATTTCATAAATTTTTGACCAAGTTATGATGGTCAGACACAAACGTTTTAATAATTCTAAAAAGTTCTAATAAAAAAATTATAACTAATTATTTACATTGAAAAAAATTACAAAAAAAAATTCGGCACATTTGGCCATGTGTTCTCTACTTATATTGAAAGATTCAGAAAAAATATTATTTTTTATATTGTACTTAGGGTGGTCAGACATACACTTGCTTCTTATCCTATTCTTGAAAATTTAGTACCACTACATTGAAATTTCAAATTTTCTAAAAAAGATTTACTTTTTCCCAAAAAGAACTAGTAGCCTAGAAACTACATTCAATTTTCTACAACTTTTGTTCTTACATATTTTTAAAATTATGTTAATAACCTATTCAAATTTTTATGTCAAGTTGCCTAACTCTTATTTTTGAAATTTTCATCGCCACTTAGAGGCCTAGTTTGGACCCCCATGATACAATAATGACCCCATTAATAACAACAAATGGCTTGTCTCAACAAATTCAAGATTTATAACAAAAGATGGAAAACATGGAAATGAGAAAAATAACTCTAAGAAGAGGTATACATTGGAAGAAATATGCCCCTATCCTTTTGAAAAGTCTTTAAACATGATACCCTTTCCTAATTTTGTCAAATACAGAGGAAGAGGTGATCCAAGAGTGTTAGAGTTATCATTTATTAGATAATAATTAATTAATTTTTAATTTATTATTATTCTAATTCTCATGCACTAAAGCTAAACTTAGGATCTTGATTTATTAGTTAAATCAATGGTTTATTTATGTTAACTATAGAGCTAATATTAGATCATTTCGTCTCATCTCATAGGATGTTGACACCTATCATGATCTAATCCCTTTATCATTAGGTTGATCTTATAAAGCATTCATTATCTCTTGTATTATTCATTCTGTAAGTATTTTCTTTTTGAGGAATAACAAATGTTTATTTTGCAAAGATCTTGAGTAGAAGGTGTTTTGTTCATTTTTTGATCCCCTGTCTCATGTTATTCACAAATCTAACATGGTATCAAAGCAAGGATTCAATGAAACCCTTCTCTATTTTTGAGTTTTTTTCCTCATCTAGGGTTACACGGTTGAATTTGAATTTTTCAGAGATTTTGTAATTTTTGGAGGTGGGAAATTTTTTAGAGTACTTTGGCACAAAAGGGACCTTTCCATCATGTTCAGAGTGGCCAAAAACCTAAGAACAACTATCATTTTGCAAAAAGACAAACAAGTTGATTTTCTTGAGATTTTTTGAAGGCACTAAATTCAAGGCTCAAAATTTTTTATAATCATATGGATTCGTATTCTGTACTACACCATTAATGAGTTATGTAGGAAAGAACATGTAGTTTCGTTTAAAAAAATCATAGTTTTTTATTTTTATTTTTTTAAAATTGCAATTTAAAAAAAAATACATGAAATTTTTTGGGCAAAAAAATTTCTAGCAACGACCTTTTGATTTTGGTGGTAGTTTTAGGGAGCATATTTTAAGAATATTTTGCAGTGCATGACTTTGTGGCTTTGAAAAATTTTCATGCAAAATTTTTACCAACATTTGATTTTTTAAAAATCAAATTTTTTGGTGAAATTTTTTTGAAGCACCCCTTTCTAGAATATTCCTTGGGAATATTCTTAGGAATATTCCCTATGCTTTAGCCCTTGTGCCTAGCCATCATACCCCATGCAACCAAGAGCTTGATTTTTAAGCCCATAGATCACCTCCCAAGGCCTAATTGTGCCATACAAGCTCCATTTTTTAAAAACTTTATATCATCAAAAATATGGTTTTGAGCCCATTCTAGATCTATAGGTATTTTTCCCGATTCTTTTTTAAATTTTTCTATAGTTAGTTGGAGTCAACCCTTCTTTTTTGTGCTTTCGAGGCCATAACTTGGGAAAACATACTTCATTGTTGTGAACAAATAGGTGTTGGAAAACTCTTCCAATGCTCTACACAACCATGCAGTCCATTTTTGAAGAATATTCACCATGTACATAGGGATCTATCTAATGTTATTTTTTAATTTTTAAGCTTTTCTACTCTCAAATTTGTATTGGGGTTTGGACTTTCTTGTTGTGGGGGATATATTTCTTGCTTTTAGTATCTATATACATCAAAGATAAAAAATCCTATACCACACATTATTTTGGAAACCTCATCTATCATGATAGACACCTCTTCATTTGAATGTCTTACACCACACAACTATCATACTTGGAAAGCTCATATGACCATAATAACATGTCTAAGGGTTTATGGCCCACTTTGGATGAAGTCCAACCAACAATGACTTAAATCAATATGAGATATTTTAGCATAGGAACATGATAGGTGAGGCCATGGGTTTGATTTCAGTGCATGTTTCAGATAGGCTCTTGTTTCACTTAAAGTGTTGCAACACTCCTAGGGCTATGTGGATGAGATACAGTGATATTTTTGGAACCATCAATGAGTATAGAGATCTCCAGATTGAGGAAGAATTAACATCACTTGTACTTGATTCTTACCCCTCCATTGAGGACTTCCTATATAGGTTTAAGTCACTCAGATCTCTTTTTTATGGTTGTGGGAAGAATAAAATTGACAAAAAATGTATTTTCCTAATTCTATCTAAGCTTCGAGGGTCATTTCAAGTGTTCTCTTCTACTTTCTATTCTACATTTGAGGTTTTTGGTGACCATTTGACTTGTGAATAGGTAAAGTTGGTTTAGTTTGAATCTATTTCTGGTTCCAAAACCTAAGCATTGGTATCATAGACATCCAAAGGGAAAGACAACTAGAAATAGAAGCCCAAGATAGATTTTTCATCAGGTAGTGAGCGTTCCTCCAAAACATCTTAGAAGTTAGAAAAGAAACCTCAAACCACTCCTCGGTATGATAAACCTTCTAAGTCTAGTGAGTCTTCCTCCAAGAAAAAGAAGAAATCAAGTGAAACTTGTAGCTTTTATGGTAAAGAGGGATATCTAGTCAATCGATGTTGGAAGAGATTAGAGGCTTTGGAGGAATCCATGCAATAGTATAATATCTACACTCTTAAATCTTCTTCCTCATCTACAAGTAAATTTCATGCTCTTTCTACATGGGCCTTACCTTTTGTAACTCCATGGATACTTGATTCTAGTGTGGCACATCACATGAAAAATTCTTAGGATTTGGTCTTATCCCTTTTAGATTGCATTACTACTTAGATTCTAGTTAGGGATTCTACAAAAATTATAGTTTTGGGCTTATGAACTATCACACTTGAGGGTGGGTTTTCTTAGAAGGTACTTGTAGTTCATGATATCTCCACCAACCTTCTTTCAATGTATCATATTTGTCAATATCGTACTAGTAGGATAGTTGAGTTTACCCTTCATGATGTAGTTATTCATGACATCATGATCCTAATATTATTGTGACTATTAGGAGTGTTGATACTTCTTCTCATTTATATAAATTTGATGGTTTTGAGAGTTCAATTGGTTTAGGTTCATCTGGTGCAATCACAGAAGGATTGTTCAGAAAGAACAATCCAAATCGTGTAGCTTAGAGTCAACACAGTGGAAATAACACAATAAAATGATCTGTAAATATGAATATTTATTGAATTGACAATCCTACATGCAACATATGCCTCATGGGAAAATAACCAAGACTCACAGGCCTACTGCAAGGGAATTCAACATTACAACTGGCCAAAGGCCTTATTATAGTCCCCCAAGGGTTGATAAAAAAAATTACTTATATAACTACTTATGAATAACTAACTGATGATCTAGAATGAATTGGAATGATCTTAAATATGCTTCTCAAGCTCCAACAAAGGTTCACATTGGCCACAAGGGTTTATAAACCCAATGATGAACAACTATGAATGTTGGCCTCCAAATATGAAAAGATAATCCTTCATGAAAGGAAATGACTTGCAAATCTCCAATATAGATCCCATTGGATCCAAAATGATTATACGATGTCCCATTAGGCTTCACATGATTTGGAACAGGTTGGGTCCAAATTCTTTGAATGGTAATTATAGTGAAATTTTGAGAGCAATAAAATTTGGTAGACTAATGCAAACAAAATGTGGATATGTGATAGATGTCGATGTGTAGATGCTATATTCTAGTTTGCAAGCTAAGAAATGGTAATGCACTAAAATGTAGAATGAAATGTTGAAACTGCTACTAGATAAAATGCAAAAAAGAAATGTTTTTGGTTGAAATAGGATTTCTTTACAACTAGGGATGCTCTTGCATCAGACACTCAGGGTTGGAAGAAAAGCGAGTCCCTCAATTTCTAGGGATAAGAGGAAAACCAAGATGGTCCACCTCAACCTAAGAAATCCATGATGAATCCTCCACTAGTTTTTCTTTCCACTTCACCATATATTCTTTCTACTTCTTGCTTCTACTGCTCCTTCTAGTTCTGGTATCTAAAATCTACTCAATCTCCTTTGGTGCTTGATATGGTAACTTTTACTTTAAATCTACTTCACTACTATTTCCACTTGACTGTTCTTCATGATACTCATATATGTCTACAATATTGAAAATAGGTGAAACTCCACTTCATATGAATTTCTAGAATCAAACTTCCTTAGAATCTTACACAGTAAAAAATTCCTCATCTTAAACTTATTGTATGTTCCACTTGGAAATCTCTCCTTCCTTATATACAACATCTCTTTATCTCCAACAATAAATTCCTTGTCTCCAATTCTCATCTTGCTTCCCTTTATACTTATTGTTCATGCTTTCCAAATGCTTCTAGACTTGATTATGTAATGTCTCCATGAAATCTACAAATTCTTCTACCTTCACACTCCTTTGTTCTCCATATTGACGTCTCTTAGTTTTACAAATCCTCTAGGATGTACTCTTTTCACAATCTGAGATGGTGTCTTCCCTATACTTTGGTTCATTGAATTATTGTATGCAAATTTTACTTGTGGTAGAACTATATCCAAATTTCCTACCTTATCTCCAACCAAAAATCTCAACAAGTTACCCAAACTCCTATTTACCACTTTTGTTTTTCCTTTTTTCTATGGGTGATATGCTGAACTGAACTTCAGGTCTATCTTCATCTTCTTCCATAATGTCCTCCAAAAGTATCTAATTAATTTGGTGTCTTTTTCTGAAACTATAATATTAGGTAATCCAAGGCATCTTACAATTTGTTTGAAAAATAGGTCAGCAACATACACAACATGATTAGTCTTCTTACAAGGAATGGAATGTTCCATTTTAGAAAATTTGTCCACTACTACCTGTTGATGATGTTTTCTGCACAACAACAACTCAAACAAAATATGAAATCCTATCTCTCTTGAAAGGAAAATCTCTATCAGCAAGCCTCAAGAGATAACCCCACGGTCTCTAATGTCAGGTCTTGACAATGCATAAACAACTTAGTGATAAATGTGAAAATGCTGGTAATCACAAAGGGACCTTACTACAAGCAAATACTAAATCATGAACTTATCAGATCTAGCAATGTAATGATACTTCACTCCTAAATCTAACTCAAATGATAAAGAAATAACAAAAGATTAGGGTTTCAGAGAGATTCCTAAATTTAACTACTCCTAAGATTAACAATGCAAATGATAAAATACTTGAAATGGACCAATCCCTCATAAAATAATTCCTGCTTGACCAAGATGAATCTACAATCTTACAGAAATAGTATAATCTTCTAAGGCATTAAAGATTTTTAGATCATGAACATTCATCCAAGACAACCCAATTGCAATTGAAATGAATAAATCTCCACAATTGAACTAAGAACAATGAATATAAAGGTCCAGGCTAACTTTTCAAAGCAACTAACAATCAACTAGCTACAAAAAGTATGGACCAGGGACTGCTGCAACACTTCAAGCATTAAATCATAAACACCATTGAATCAGATCTAAATCTAAATCTAACATATATCTAATAACCTTGAGAAATTTGAAAGATAGAATCATAAGAACCATGCAAGATAAGTCAACACAAAAGAGATCACCAAGAAATCACAATGTCCTCAATTGTATTGAATTACCAAATTTTAGTAACAATTCTAATGTTTTGTTACAACACTTACTCAGAAATTGACTAACTTCTACCTCTGCTCTACTACCTAATTCGCTCTTGTAGCAAAATTATCTCTAGCTATCCATGTATCTATTAAAAATGAGGCAAAATGCCCAATTTATAGGAATCCCAAAAGCATTCGGACAAGAAAGGGGTTTTACAATAATAAAATAGCCAAAACAAGTCAGCCCTAGGATAACTCAAAATAGGATAAATATGCATTAAATGCTTGAACTCAATCCAGGTCAGCCTAGGATGTTCAACATAATTTGAACCAAGGCACAAGGAAAATGATAGGGAAATACAAAATTCGATGTAGCCTTGCATTAACTTCCCTCTTCAACTTGAGCGCACCTCACCAAGTCGGCCAAGGGGAAGTAGCCAATATTTCAAAATTCTTTCATAGATATAACTTCATCTCTAGAACTTCCTTGATGACTCAGCAAAACTCAGCCTACACTCAGTAAAACCACCATTAATATTCATTACAACATGAAAATCAAGCTTAGAACATCATTAGTAATGTATTTGTAATCCAAATAAACACAAACACAAATTGAGATCAACCCAAAAATGTTGCCAAAGTGCAAACAACACAATCCAGGATTTTGAGCCAGCTGCGAAATTCAAGCAAGAAGGGAAATTCCAAAAAAAATCTAGTCCAGGTGAATTTCGGTGAAAGAAGCACAAAAACACCCATAAGTAACATAATCCGATCATTATCAATCAAGAAATAGCACATGGGATCTCAAAAAAGCTCAAATTAATCATGAAATGCATAATCATTCATTAACAACTCTTTGTCCTCCACCAAATTTTGGAGACATCTGCATGGGACGAATTTTTGTGAACAAGGCAATAGTCAACAGATTTTAGAAAAATGAAGGAATGAAGGACTTTCAGGAAAATCCAGATGAGATGAAAATCCATGGGGAAGGTGAAACTCCAGAAAACTATGAAATTTGGGAAAAACAAGAGAAAATTGAAAGTTGGGAAAATCCACCAGCACAGGAAAATCCTGAAGTTGGTAGAAAACCCGAATATCAGAAATCCAACACAATATCACTCAAATTGATCAAAGATCACAAATTTGAGGACCCTGGGAATGTAAATCACTTAACTTGAACCTCCTACATATCATTTTTGAATTCTAGGTTCATTCAAAAACAAGTTAAGATGAAATGGGGACGCCCTAGGCATGGAACCCTATATTTTAACCATGAATGCATAGAGCAAGCTGATAATGCCAAAGCACAACTAGATCAAATATTTCAACTTAACAAGATACCAATGAGAAAGCATAATGGCAAGAAAATCTCCTAAAGATCAACCAAATACAATTCATACAAGGAGCAATCATAAACACAGCTGACCAGACGAGTTGAAGGAAATCAGAAACCCGACAACAGGATGAAATCCCAAAAAAATCTGGCCCAAGCGAAATTCCATGAAGGTTGGAAATCTCTGAACTGTAGTGTAAAACAAGCCGAGTAGGACTTTGAGTGCAATCCAGGAAAATCTAGACTGGGCGGAAAATCCTGAATTGGCTCAAAACCTTGAACTTGGCCAAAAATATAAGATTTTCAATATGTAACTTGGGGAAAACACTTAGAAAAGAAAACACTTTAAGCTCATTCCAAGGCAACACAAATCCCCAAAATCCAAGGGCCAAAAGAACAAGAGCGAAAGCAAAAGAAGGTCCTTGCTTTCGGCGAGGCGTGTGTGCAAAAACTACACAACAAATGATGACTCTGCTGGGGAAAATGCTCCAGAGCATTTGATGATGGACAAGAATCATGAACCCAAAATCTCTAGTTTCGATCCCACTATCAGACAAACAAATCAAAATGCAAGATCAAAGAATCAGAACCAAAGGTGGACTGAACCTTTCGTAGACTGAAAATCCAAGTGTGTGCACATGAATTCATTTCCCTCCTTGAGCTGCTGAAGAAACTAGGTTCCATCAGGTCAGGCTACGCAAATATTCTAACTCCAAAAGGAACTTGGATAGAGCCTCACTGCCAATCAGGCATCTATAGCCCCAACGAGGTTATTGTTGTGACTCTCCCAAGCATAGCTCTACTGCCAACCAGGCATCCATAGCCCCGATAGAGATACTTGGATACCCTTGATAAGTTGAATTCATTCTTTTGATTTTCAATATTTTCCATTTTTCTTCTTTTGATATTTCTTTTCTTTTCATTTTTTCATTATTTCAACCTGTGAACAATGAAGTTCACACTCAGGGCAAAGAACCATAGTGGCACTAAAGCAAAAATAAGATTTTTCACCTAAAAAGACCTCACAAGGATCCTACCACAACCTCAAGATTTTTAAGATGTATAAAAGATATAAGATTTCAAAATACTTCAAATTCAAATCAAACCATTGACCCATCCTCTTTAAATCAGATATTTAGACTGTATGACAATAACGAATACCTCAATCATCCTTTCAAGACATAGGATTATAGTTCACCAAGGAAATAACCAGAACAATCCCAGACAAAAGAATATTTTCTACGTAGGTGCAACACATCCAGAAGAAAACAAGAAGACCTCCAAAGCAAAAGTAGAGCAAAAACAAACCAAACCAAAAGCAAACCTAGACTAACCAAAACAAACAAAAGCAAAGAAAAAAGGGAAACCTATTCTAACCAAAGAAAAACAAAGCAGACAAAAGTAGAAAAGGAAACCTACTCTAACTATGTATAGGAAGACAGCTAAAAACAACTCAAGACTAGAAATAATGCTTCAAATATTGCCCATTGACAGGCAGTGGGATATCCTCCCTAGTGAGTTTTTTCAAATGGAAAGCATTATCTCCCAGGATTTCTGAAATTCGGTAATGGCCAAGCCAAATTTGTCAAACTTACCATGCTCCCCCTTACGGTCATGGGATTTATCCCAATATAGAACCAAGTCAGAAATCCTAAAGGCTTTTACCTTGGCTCTTTTATCAAACCACCTTTTGACTAGACCCTGATGTTTAGCAAAGTTCTCTAAGGCTTCATCTCTTCTTTCTTCAAGGTGCAACAACTCCTGTAGGCAGGCCTCACACCTATTTTCTTCATCATAGTAATCATTAATGAACTATCAAGTAGGGATCCTCAATTGGATTGGAAATACAGGTTCTTGACCATACACAAGATGATAAGGGGAGGTCCTTATGGAAGTCTTCTATCTTATATGATATTCCCATAAAGAAAATCTAAGTTGAGTGTGCCAATCCTTGGGATTCTTCTCTAGTAACTTACAAATGACTGTCAAGAGGTTTTTATTGGAAGACTCAACCAACCCATTACCTTGTGGATAGTAATTAGATGCAAACTTTATTATAATCCCATGATCAAAGGCCCAATTGGAAAATTTCAATGATGCAAATGTAGGACCATTATCACAAAGTAAAGATAAAGGACATCCAAAGCGATTGATAATACCTGATTCAATGATATCAATTACTACCTCAGAAGTACATTGTTTCCATGCAAGAGCTTCAGTCCATCGTGTAAAAAAATTAGTAATGGTGAGAATATACCTTTGACCAACATAAGAAGGTGGATTGATGGGACCTATGAAGTCCATCCCCCTGTAAGGAAAGCAAAGGTGCGGAAACATTTTCCTAATGCCAAATCCATAGGGAAGAATGCAATGTAGGGCTTTTAATTTTTTTTTCAAATTGCAATCCAATTGAGACACACATGAAGGAATAACAAAAATAGAGCAAATACACAAAGATAAATCAAACAACAAATTTATGTGGGAAACCCTTACGGGAAAAAACCCACCACACCAAGTTGAATCTCTTTGTATTACACTAACAATAATTACATACAATCAGAAATACAACTCTCTGATGATTTTTCAGTAGTTGCAACATTCACTGTTAAAAACACTCTCAGAAAAGCTCTCTATCATTCGATAAACTCATCACTCTGTTCATTTTTTTCAAAAAAAAAAATCCATATGCTTTTAAATCTTCTGCGCATCCTTATCCGCCAATGCCAACCATAGACAGTTTCCATTCGAGTCTTGATTTTTCCTTGCATGCTATTTTTCCAATGTTTCAACTGATGCATAAAATCAACCGTCATCATGCTTTAAAATTGCTTCCTATGATTGGTCCACGAAGCTCCACCTAGGATGGTCAGACTGGTCAAGAGCATTCAACTTTGTTGGCATATCACTGAGACACTCACAGTGTCTCCCCGATGCCACAAAGTTTCTCTACTGGCATCGTTACAACTTCCATGAGTCAACAAGATGCTATATCGAATGTATAAGTCACAACGAAACCATCAATGTCCACTTCGATCCTATCAGCAAAGGTTTCCCTTATTAGCAAGACTCATATCAAATGGAACAAGTCATATCGAATCCAGAGAATCCATT
This sequence comes from Sequoia sempervirens, assembly GCA_007258455.2. Lineage (NCBI taxonomy): Eukaryota > Viridiplantae > Streptophyta > Pinopsida > Cupressales > Cupressaceae > Sequoia > Sequoia sempervirens. The sequence goes on along the minus strand of VDFB02281492.1, from coordinate 861,671,490 downwards.
GGCAAGACATACTGATGTCGCAAAGACCTTATGTCGAAAACTTTAAGTCATGCTGGTGTGAGCCATTTGGCATGACTATTGCTCTTCGGCGAGACTCACATCGAATCAGAACTTCCACCGAACATCACACTATCACCAAGACTTGTGCCTATTTCCATGACCTCTCACCGAGCTCCATCATGTCTTATCGAGTCGGCAAGACATAAGCCCTTCGCCAAGACGTTTCTCTGAGTTCCCAGAGTTAACCCGAAGACTTCTGTTGGCATGACTTATTACTTTTGCTAAGACTTCTCAGTGAAGTCTTTTGTCATCGCAAAGTCACCACAAGGATACAATCTATTCAGAAAGACTTAGCTTCATCATTGAGAACTCTCCCCACAACCTGTGAGTTACTTCAACATTCGCCTTGACACTTGAGAGTAGCCATTGTCGGTGAGATATTACATACTCGCTGGGACATCTCACCAAAGCCCTAGCATTAGCCTGACATCAGCGAGACTTACATCATTCACTGAGACTTCTCCCTAACACTTGTGAGCTAGCCCGATAAGATCAACTGTCACCCAGAGTTCTTCCAATTGCCAAAAGGTCATGCCAAACTTAGAGAGTCATAGCGATAGACTTTATTCGGCAAGACATCAACTCTGTCACAGTGATAGGATCATTTCAAGAGCTTTAGAACTATTAGTCACCCAGACATGAACACTGTCACAACGACTTTTCCATTTAGGAGTTCCATGTCAGTAAGGATTGAGGAACATATTCCAACAAGCTCCCACTTGATGAAGATCTTACTGACACCTCCAGAGCATAACAAAACTAGTGAGATTCATGGGCCAAGAGGCCCATTGAACTGGCACACCAACTAAACTTGTTTGTGCTCATAGGCTTTGTCAATGTATCTGAAACATTCTCTAGAGTATCCAATTTCTCCAAAGAGACCTTCCCATCCTCCACCATATCTCGTACAAAATGATATTGTACATTTATATGTTTCATCCTAGCATGGAAAGTAGGATTCTTTGCCAAACATATAGCACTCTGGCTGTCACAGTAGATAGTAATCTTTTCTACATTAAAGCCAATGTTAGAACAAAAATGTTTTAACCAAATTGCTTCTTTACAGGCATGTGTGGCTGCCATGTATTCTGCCTCTATAGTAGACAAAGCAACTACAACTTGCCGCTTACTCATCCAACTCACTGCACCACCATTCATCATGAAAAGATATCCACTGGTGGATCTTTTGCTATCAATGTCCCCTTCCCAATCAGAATCCACATAACCTTGAATGCTGAGTCTTCTATGATTCAACCAAGTTACCATGGTAACACAAAGCATAGTCTGAAGTGTCCTTTAGATATCTAAACACTCTCTTCATAGCATCCCAATGTGTTCTTCTAGGAGTACCCATAAACTAACTAAGAACTCCCACTGCTTGGGCAATGACTAGCCTTATACAGACCATAGCATACATGAGACTACCAGCTGCACTTGCATAAGGCACACTGGTCATGTCCTCCATCTCAGAAGAAGATTTTGGACAATCCTCAGCAGATAGCTTCGTTCTTTGTGTAGCTGGAACAACTAGCTACTTACATTTTGTCATACAAAATCTCTCTAGAACAGTCATGACATATTTACTCTGACTGAGCCAAAGCTTTCTGTTCTTTTTTTCCCTGGTTATTTCCATTCCTAGAATGTACCCTGCTGCACCAAGATCTTTCATTTCGAACTTTGCAGACAACTAAGACTTAAGATTAGAAATCATTAGCTTACTCTTTCCTATAAACATGTCATCAACATACAGAGAAATAATAAGAATTTGATCACTTTCAGCTTTGTAATACACACAGTGATCACATTTTGAACTTACAAATCCCAAAGACAAGACAAACGTGTCAAACTTTTGGTACCACATTCTAGGAGACTGTTTTAAACCGTATAGAGATTTCTTCAACTTGCAAACCAGCCTTTCCTTACCTTTTACCACAAAGTGCTCTGGCTGGGACATATAAATTTCTTCTTCAAGATCACCATGAAGAAACGCTGTTTTCACATCCATTTGTTCAATCTTTAAATCATATGTTGATGCAAGTGACAAAAGAAATCTAATAGATGTCAGCTTAGCTATAGCAGAAAAAATTTCTCCATAGTCAATTCCCTCTACCTGGGAATAACCTTTTGCAACCAGCCTCACTTTATATTTTTCTACACTTCCATCTAGACCTATTTTCTTTTTGAATATCCATTTGCAGCCTATAGATTTTTTTCCTTTAGGCAATGGAACCAAACTCCAGGTGTCATTATTTTCTAATGATGCCATTTCTTCATTCATGGCTTCCTACCAAGAGTTTGAATCAGACATTTTAAATGCCTCTTTTACAGTCCTAGGTTCATCAGTACTAGAAATTAAAGCATAGGCACAAGTAGACTCTATTAAAGAAAACCCATACCTTTCAGGTTGCTTTCTTTCATGAGTTGACCTCCTCACAGGCTGAGGCTGAGGTGGTTCTTCATCATCTTTAAAACTTTTAGAACTACTCGAGCTCTCCTCAGTATCAGGTACATTTTGATTTTTCAATTCCTCTTTATCTGGTGTCTGAGGAATTGCTACAACATCCTTTTCATTTTCTGATTTCTTCTCTGATTGCAGATCCAAAGTAGAAGGTTTTAGCTCACGAAAGATAACGCTTTTGTTGTGCAAAACCTTCTTAGTCTCAGGGTTCCAAAGCTTGTATCCTTTTATGCCAACACTATAGCCTATAAATATACACTTTACAACTTTTTTTTCCAACTTGGATCTTTTTTCAAATGGTACATATGCATATGCCTCACAGCCAAAGACACGAATATGTCTCAGAGAGGGCTTCTTTCCAGACCATGCTTCCAAAGGTGTCTTCTGAACAAGAGTAGAGTTAGGAGAGCGATTTACCAAGTAACATGCTGTAGAGACTGCTTCAGCTCATAACTTCTCCTCCAAGCCAACACTGCTCAGCATACTTTGTGCTCTTTCCATTATCATCCTGTTAAACCTTTCAACAACTCCATTTTTCTCTGGAGTATAAGGTGTGGTCTTATGTCTTTTGATCCCACGATCTTTACAGTAATTTTTGAATTCATCTAAATAGAACTCACCACCATTGTCAGTCCTTAAACATTTTATTTTTCTACCAGTCTAATTTTCTACAAGGTTTTTAAATTCCTTAAACTGACTGAACACTTCTGATTTACTTTTCAAAAAATATACAAATGCTCTTCTTGAATAATCATCAATAAACAACACATAGTATCTTGATTTAGACAAATAAGGAACATTCACTAGACTAAAAACATCAGAATGTATATAATCAAGTAAACTAGAAGTTTTGTGAGGACTGGAATAAAATGAAACACGGTACTGCTTTCCATATATGCAATGTTCATAGAAATCAAATTCAAGGTTACAATCTTCAAGCCCTTCTAGCAGGTTTTTATTTTTTAAAGTTTTTAGACCTTTCTCACCAATGTGGCCAAGCCTATGATGCTAGAGCATAGTCTTCTTTGCTGGAAGTTTAATCTCCATGGAGTTTACACCATCAGGAACATTTTCCTTCTTTCTTCATGAGCAGCCTTGAGTGACTTTGCAGAGACACTATTGCATTGAATAGCTTGTGCATCTAGCTTGTACAAAGTACCAATTTGAGCACCCCTAGCTAGCACCATAGAGCCTCTAGTCATCTTGCGGCCATTTCCCAAGAATGTGACTTGCACTCCAATAACATTTAGCTTACTTACAAAAAATAGATTTCAAGCCAGACCTGGTATATGCATCACATCATTGATACCCTTTACTCTTCCCTCAGGGAATTGAATTCTGACTCTTCTACGACCAATAATTTCCAAAGATGAGTCACTTGCCAAGTATACCTTTCCACCAGTGTATTCTTCATACTTCGTGAACCATTCTCTATGAGATTTTATGTGGAAAGATGCTCCAAAATCAATCAGCCAGACATCATTGGATGCCCGTGTAGCCAAAGTTGCAATGAAGGCATCTGCATCACTCTAAGAAGAATCATTTCTAGAAGAGTTCTTCTTCTTCTTTTTCTCCTCCTTGCAATCCCTTCAAACATGACCAGGTTGCCCACAATTCCAACACTTCACGTTTGACTTCTTGCCAGGTGACTTTGATCTCCCTTCTGATTTTGATCTGGACTTCTTGTCCTTCTTCTTGCCTTTCTCCTTTGGTCTACCTCTAACAACCAAAGCCTCCTTTGTCATCTCAGAAGATTTTCTTCTCATTTCTTTTGATAATAGAGAAGCAACAACATCTTCCATCTCGAATGTGGATGTTGTACTCCTAATGGCCATCACTAGATGATCCCAAGAATCAGGCAGAGAACACAGCAACAACATGTAATGATCTTCATCTTCAATCTTCACACCAACAGATGTCAGGTGAGCAATCAACATGTTGAAAGCATTTAAGTGATCAGCAATAGACCCTCCTTCCTACATTCTCAAAGAGTATAGCTTCTTCCTCAAGAAAAACTTGTTCACCAAGGATTTTCCTTGATAAATAGATGCTAATCTTTTCTACAAGGAAGATGCAGTCTTTTCTTCATGCACGTTCAGAAGAACAGAGTCTACCAAATAGAGCCTTATTAGCCCTTTAGAATTTCTATCTGCAAGGTCCCAATCCTCTTGCTTCATGCCTTGAGGCATTGTTCCAGACATAGCAGTCCAAAGATCTCGGTCTACTAACAGATCTTCCATTTTGAGTTTCCATAGCTCAAAATTGCTTCCATTGAATTTCTCTATATCCATCCTACTGGATGTGCTCACCATCTTAATCTGTAATTAAATTAAAAGAACTCTACAAAACTCCCACTGGAAAAGGATTGACACAAAAAACCCAACCCACTCACAAGGACAACACAACTGGCTAGGCTCTGATACCACTTGTAAGGAAAGCAAAGGTGTGGAAATACTTTCCTAATGCCAAATCCACAAGGAAGAATGCAATGCAGGGCTTTTTTTTTTTTTTTCAAATTACAATCCAATTGAGACACACATGAAGGAATAACAGAAATAGAGCAAATACAAAAAGACAAATCAAACAATAGATTTACATGGGAAACCCTTATGGGAAAAAACCCACCACACCAAGCTGAATCTTTTTGTATTACACTAACAATAATTACATACAATCAGAAATACAACTCTTTGATGATTTTTTAGTAGCTGCAACATTCACCATTAAAAACACTCTCAGAAAAGCTCTCTATCATTCGATAAACTCATCACTCTATTCATTTTTTCAAAAAATAGAATCCATCTACTTTTAAATCTTCTGTGCATCCTTATTCGCCAATGCCAACCATAGACAGTTTCCATTCGAGTCTTGATTTTTCCTTGCATGCTATTTTTCCAGCATTTCAACTGATGCATAAAATCAACCATCATCATGCTTTAAAACTGCTTCCTATGATTGGTCCATGAAGCTCCACCTAGGATGGTTAGACTGGTCAAGAGCATTCAACTTTGTTGGCATATTGGTGAGACACTCGCAATGTCTCCCCGATGCCACAAAGTTTCTCTACCGGCATCGCTATAGCTTCCACGAGTCGACAAGATGCTATATCAAATGTATAAGTCACAACGAAACCATCGATGTCCACTTTGATCCTATCAGCAAAGGTTTCCCCTATTGGCAAGACTCATATCAAATGGAACAAGTCATATTGAATCTAGAGAATCCATCGGCAAGACATACTGATGTCGCCAAGACCTTATGTCAAAAACTTCAAGTCATGCCGGCGTGAGCCATTCGGCATGACTATCGCTGTTCGGTGAGATTCACATCGAAGCAGAACTTTCACCGAATGTCAAACTGTCGCCAAGACTTGTGCTTATCACTGTGACCTTTCACCGAGCTTCATCATGTCTTACCGAGTCGGCAAGACATAAGCCCTTTGCCAAGACGTTTCTCTGAATTCCCAGAGTTAACCCAAAGACTTCTATCGACGTGACTTATTACTTTTGCTAAGACTTCTCAGCAAAGTCTTTTGTCACCACGAATTCACCACGAGGATACAATCTGTTCGGCAAGACTTAGCTTCATCGCTAAGACCTCTCCTTGTGATCTGTGAGTTACTTCGACATTCGCCTTGACACTCGAGAGTAGCCATTGTCAGTGAGACATTACATACTCGCTAGGACATCTCATCGAAGCCCTAGCATTAGCCTGACATCGGCAAGACTTACACCATTCACTGAGACTTCTCCTAGACACTTGTGAGCTAGCCCGATAAGATCAACTATCGCCCAAAGTTCTTTCGATCACCAAAGGTCATGCCGAACTCAGAGAGTCACAATGATAGACTTCATTAGGCAAGACATCAACTCTGTCACAGCGATAGGATTATTTCAAGAGCTTCAGAATTGTTAGTCGCTCAGACATGAACACTGTCACAGTGAATTTTCCCTTCAGGAGTTCCATGTCAGTAGGGATTGAGGCACATATTCCAACACCCCCACTATTCAAAAGGTTTTACCTCAAAGACCAACTGGAGTGGAAGAGCTGCATACTTCTCTCTAGTTGCTACGGTCTGGCATATGTGGCAAGTTCTGACATGGCTATGTGTGTCCTTGAACAATGTCGACCAATAATAACCAACCCTTAGAATCTGATTTGCAGTGGCATGTGCAGACCCATGGCCAGTACCATATCTATCATGAAATTCAGCCATGACTCTCCAACTTCTTGTCTTCCTAAGCACCTCAGGTAGATACCTTCATGGTTTTTCTTATATAGGACAACTCCTTTTAGCATGAAACTGTCACTCTTCAAACGTAATCCCCTTCTCTGTACTACATTTAGATGGTCAGGACACTTCTGAGTCAGGAGATAATGAACAATATCATCATACCACTCCCCAAGAGAAACATCTTCTAGATTGTAATGTTGAGCTACAAGATCAGGGCCCACTTCTGCCATTTTCCTTGTAAGTCCTTGCCCTCTTACCAACTTCATGGGTTGAGTCTCAATATCATAATCTTGCAACATAGTTACCCACTTAGCTCTGCGTTCTCCTAGCTCATTCTACATCAACAACAACTTGTCTGTAGGATCAAGAACTAATTCAGACACTTTGTTTCTGAGAATATAATGCCTAAATTTCTTCACAACTCTGACCAAGGCATAAGCCTGCTTCTCCACACTTGGGTACCTTAATTCAACATCCTTCAATGGTGCACTCATGAATGCTATGGGATGTTCATTTCCTTATTAGACTTTTGAGTCAACATAGCAACACAAGAGTGATCAGAAGCAAATGAATATATATAGAATGGCTTAGCATAGTTTGGACTCACCAAAACTGGGGCTTCAACAATAGCCCTCTTTATCTCTACAAATGCTTCCTTAGCTTCTGCACTCCACTCAACTTTGGCCTCTTGCTTCAACATTGCATTCAGTGGCTTGACAATTTCTGCAAATCCAGTGATGAACTTCCTTACAAAGTTGATCTTGCGAAAGAATGACTTCATTTCTTTCTTACTAGCAAGAGGTGTGATCTTGAGTATAGCTTCCACTCGTTCTGGATCAATGGAAATTCCTTTCTCAAAGATAACATGCCCCAACAACTTTCCCTCTGTAACTCCAAAGATGCATTTCTTTGGATTGAGAGATATACCAAATTCCCTGCACTTCTGAAACACTTTACACAAATCTGCTATATGATCACCTCTCTTCTTGGAAAATATTGTCAGATCATCCATATAAATTATTATGCACTTACCAATTATTTCCTTAAAGGAAATGTCCATGGCCCTCTGAAATATAGCTCCAACATTGATCAAACTGAAGGGCATTCTTCTGTATGCAAAAGTTCCCCACTTGGTAGTGAAAACAGTCTTATGTCTATCTTCATACTGCACCATGACTTGGTTGTATCTTGAGTAGCCATCCAAGAAAGACATCATTTGAGATCCATTGACAATCTGAAGTACTTCATCTAGTGAAGGTACTGGATAATTATCCTTTTCTGATGCTCTTTTGAGGTTCCTAAAATCTACACACAACCTTATTTCACCATTCTTCTTTCCCACAGGAACCGAGTTTGCAACCCAAGTTGAATTTCTAACTGGGAATATGATTCTGGTAGACAGTAATTTCTGCATTTCCTTCTATATTATGGGTTCTAGTAGAGCATTGATGGGCCTCTACCTCTGTTTGAAAGTTTTTTCTCCTAGATTGAGAGGGATAGTGTGAGTTATGATTGATGTGTCATAAGTCTTCAAGTCTTTATAACTCCAAGCTATCACATCTAGATATCTATGTAATGCATCGATTATCCATTTCCTCTCTTCTGGAGTGCATACTTTTCCAATGAAGACATTCTTAGCATCATCTTGAGTTCCCATATTATACTTTTCAGATTGTCCACTAATGGACTCTTTCTTGGCATCTTGTTCCTTATCCCTGACCTTATCCAAATCAAAAATTCTTTCTAACTACACCATTCCTCTAGGAATAGTATTAGTCTTTAAATTGATTACTCCTTCCAAATCCATCTCCGCTTCTTGGAGTTTAGTTTCATCTATAATTTGAGAAGCAAAAACATCTGTACTTGTGATAAAATCTAAAATATGCTTATCATCTTCAAATAACTAGAAGTTGGTGACATTGTCAGGTACTGAAGGCACTGGGGTCAGTTCCATTGTAAACTTCTTCAATCTAGAAAGGGATAGAGGTTGCAATGTACTGGCTACCTGAGCAAGTGAGTCAATTGTCTGGTTTTTACTTTGTGGAATCAACTGAATGTTGAAGGCATCAAATCCTTCAATAAGGTCCCATACTCTGTGTCTATAATTGGTCATTCTTCTGTCATGAAAAGAGTACTATTTCCTAACTTTCTTGACCACTAACTCAGAATCCCCAAAAACTTGCAAAATCTTAACCTTTTTCTTTAATGCCATTAACAACCCATGTACCAAAGCCTCATATTCTGCTACATTATTAGTGCAATGAAATTGAAGTCTATGAGCAACAAAGAATGTCTTACCTCTTGGACTAATTAACTCAAATCCTACCCCAGCTCCTTGCTTTGCTTTGGATCCATCAAATCTTAAAGTCCAATAGTCAGCAACTGTAGACTTTCTAGCTGTATCTTTTGGACTGTTGCTGCTTAAAAGTTCCTCAACAAGCATCACTTTCTTCTCCTTAGGGTCTTCTTGAATATTCTGGATATCAACTTTGACTGCCGAAGTGGGGTTGATACACTTCTGCACTTGTTCCACTGTAGTCTGGAAGAAGCAACAATCCAGTTCAAAATGGGAACCATTATGAACCCTACAGAAATTTGGAAAGAGCAAACCTTTGAAATTCATCTTCCTACCCAACTAAATTTGATCCTTAATGCATTTTTGAATGAATTCCTAGAAATTATCTAGTAAAATGAGCTAATTATCTTCAAGATCATCTTCATTTTCAATTGGTTCCACCAAGGCTTCAACACTACTAAATTCTGTTGAAAGGTCAACAGGCACTGTGTGGAACATAAGAACTTTCTCTACATCTGACTCCTCAAAAGGGGCTGCAAGCACGTAATTTCCCATACTTACTTCTGATATCAAAATTTCATTGGAGGTATTTTGATATTTTGTGATCATATACATCATCCTAGGTTCTCTCTCAATTCTAATCTGATTTGGCACTCCCTTCTAGGAAAGCCACATATGAGAGTTATCAGTTGATACATATCCATTCAAGGCCCTGGTAAAGTTTCTTCCTAGAATCAGGCCATAAGCATCAGGTATATCAGCCACTTGTATATTGATAACTTGCTGAATCCTAGGATCAAAAGAAACCTGCATATGAATCATGTTTAATTCTCTTACAACATTTACTTTAGTCCTATCCAATTGTGCAACTTTATTTTGGGAATCAGCAGGAGTAATACCCAAAGCTCTATAGACACCAAAGGGCATTACATTGGTGGAAGCACCAGAATCCAACAAACAGTTGTGCAAGTGTTTACCAAATATGCATACATAAATTAGGAATGGAGGAGTCTCCATTTTCCCTTGTTACAGAGTTAAGGGAGTATCTACTTGAGTGACCTGAGTTTTATCTTTCTCTTTTCCCTTATCTCCAGGAGGCACATGGACTTGATTATGAATATGATTTTTCCTTCTTACTATTTGAGAGCTAAATACTTTGTTGATACTTTCACTAATTGATCTATCTTGTGATATGGAATTTGCATTATAAGCTCCTAGAACTGCATTCCTAATGGTTGGAACTCTCAATAACTCAAATGCAGATAGACTTACCTTAAGTTTCTTGAGTTCTTCTGCAACATATATGGCCAATTTTTCTTCACTTAAATCAACAAGAGTCTCTTTTGGGTACTCCACCACTCTGTCTTTGCTTGCTTCAACACTCCTTCCTTTTGAAATGTCCTTCTGTGCTTGTCCTTTCTTTGACAAATACTGCTTAGACACATGAGGATACAATGGATTATTACTGGCATTAGGATCTAGAGGAGTGGTGAAGTTTTTTGGTGGAATGGAGGTGGTAAAGGGGCCTCCATCCTGTGGATGTCTATGTGGCATGTCTCTTAAATCATACTTCTTAATAGGCCTCTGGAAAGTCTGTACTTCTTCAACATAATCTTCTTCCTCTTCCAAGGGGCCATTGTCATTTACTAGATTTTCATCAAATAACTATGAAATCTCATCTCCACTACATACCTGGTCTGCCTCTTCCTTGATCTGGTCTGATTCTTCTTCAGGTACATTATCTTTGCTCTATGGAAAAGGAGCATGGTTCAGTACCAACATTGGTGAATCATAGGGAATAGATGGCACCATCTCCTGACTACTTGAATTGTTCTCCACTTCATACTGGAAGATTGAACTTGTTGTCTGGAACTCTTGACAATCTACCTCAAAATGTTGACTTATTTTATGGATCATACACCATCCCGATAATGCAACTTCAGCTAAATATACATCACTAAGAGGCTTCTCTTGATTAACTGACTAATTGACTGGTTGATCCAATGGAGTAGGGACTCCTATATTATTAGGCCTCATATTCCAAGTCCTGTTTTGTCCTGGTGGCTGTCTCCTATCGAACCCTTGTCCACCACCTTGTCCTCTATCAAAGTTCTGGCTTGAAGATTGTCCTTTGTCATAATTATGTCCTCTATCATTGTTATATCTCCTATCATTACTATATCCTCTGTCATGGTTATATCCTCTTTCAGTATGTTTCCCTCTATCAAACTGTTGTCTTTGTTGATTTTCTCAACTTTCTCTAGTTTGATTGGACTGCATATTTCTTTGAGCAGCTTGCAACTGATTGTTCTAGTTCCTCAAGTAAGTTACCTCCATATTTAGCTTCTTCACTTGCTTAGTCAAATCATCCAGTCTCTCCTAGTCAGGATTTATATATGGAGGCTAGCTCACATTATTTTGGGAATATCCTATTGTAGTATTAATACTCAATGATTGGTTCAATACTTTAGAATTTTGTAGATATGGGGAATAGCTAGCATGAGATTGTGGATGAAGAGGCTGATTTGTACTTTGTTGGTTATAACTGACTATAGGTGGAATTTGACTCACTGGAGGCCCTTGGTGGGGAACCATAGGCAACTGAGGAACCGAATTCATGATTGGAGTATGATTATTGAGAGCCTAATTAAGAGCTGGGACTTGTCCAGGGTAAGAAGCATGTCCTAATGATGGTAAAGGTCCAAAAAAATGTTGTCTTAAGGTAGTAATAACCTTTACCTCCTTTGCATATGCGTCAAGAAAAGTATTAGGAGGATTTTTTCTCCATTTCATGAAAGTGGCTATTAGACTATCAAGTCCCTCATAATAGACTTCTAAAGTAGTGGCATCATCAATAGCATAGGGGGCCTACAGTTGGGTATAGGCACAATGAAACGTATTGTTAAAGGACCCTATAAGCTCATTGAATTCTCTCTTAACATTAGTGAATTGGGGATAGAGCTCATTGGAACTAATTGGAATCCTAAAATTCTGTAGAAATGCAGTCTCTAGTTCATTCCAATGCTAGATAGACCCGGTAGGTAAGTGATTATACCAATAGAATGCATCTTCTCCTAAGGAATAAGGAAAGATCCTACATGCTACATCTTCATGATTGATTCCCCTATCCTTGAGGCTAGTCTAAAAGATCCTGATGTGTTCTTCAAAAGTTCTATTGTGATCATTAACATGAAACTTTGAACAAAAGTGCTCAGGGTTCTTAGGCATAACATTGTAATTAGCGAAACTCAATGGAGATGGGTTATTAGCTAGGAAATCCATTGGTGGAGGTGGGAGTGGTAATGGCTAATTTACGGTTGGATGAGGTTGTGGAATGGGAATGTCCTCATACTCAGACTCAGATGAACTTGATGAAGATGAGAATAATGGAGATGATGGAGGTGATTGGGTGGATGATGATTCTCCCTTTTTGTTGGTTCTTCTTGACCTAGTAGGGACTGGTAATTCTTGAAATTCTTCCTCTCTTGGAGCAGATCTGGTTCTTCTTCTAAATTCTTTTGAGAGAGATGGCAGACAAAAATTGATCCAACTTAGCTTATTCAGGCCCTCCTTCTAGCGCCAATCTGTTGATGATGTTTTCTGCACAGCAAACAACTCAGACAAAATATGAAATCCTATCTCTCTTGAAAGGTAAATCTCTATCAGCAAGCCTCAAGAGATAACTCCAAGGTCTCTAATGTCAGGTCTTGGAAATGCATAAACAACTTAGTGATAAATGTGAAAATGTTGGTAATCACAAAGGGACCTCACTACAAGAAAATACTGAATCATGAACTTATTAGATCTAGCAATGTAATGATACTTCAATCCTAAATCTAACTCAAATGATAAATAAATAACAAAATATTAGGGTTTCAGAGAAATTCATAAATTTAACTACTCCTAAGATTAACAATGCAAATGATGAAATACTTGAAATGGACCAATCCCTCATAAACTAATTCTTGCTTGACCAAGATGATTCTACAATCTTATAGAAATAGTGCAATCTTCTAAGGCATTAAATATTTTTAGATCATGAACATTCATCCAAGACAACCCAATTGAAATTGAAATGAATAATTCTCCACGATTGAACTAAGCACAATGAATATAAAGGTCTAGGCTAAATTTTCAAAGCAACTAACAATCAGCTAGCTACAAAAAGTATGGACCAGGGACTGCTGCAACACTTCAAGCATTAAATCATAAACACCATTGAATCAAATCTAAATCTAAATCTAACATATATCTAATAACCTTGAGAAATTTGAAAGATAGAATCATAAGAACCATGCAAGATAAGTCAACACAAAAGAGATCGCGAAAAAATCACAATGTCCTCAATTGTATTGAATCACCAAATTTCATCAACAATTCCAATGTTTTGTTACAACACTTGCTCAAAAATTGACTAACTTCTACCTCTGCTCTACTACCTAATTCGCTCTTGTAGCAAAATTATCTCTAGCTATCCGTGTATCTATTACAAATGAGGCAAAATTCCCAATTTATAGGAATACCAAAAGCATGTCGGCCAAGAAAGGGATTTTACAATAATAAAATAGCCAAAACAAGTTGGCCCAAGGAGAATTCAAATTAGGATAAATATACATTAAATGCTTGAACTCAATCCAGGTCGGCCTGGGATCTTCAACATAATTTGAACCAAGGCACAAGGAAAATGATAGGGAAATACAAAATTCGATGCAGCCTTGCATTAACTTCCCTCTTTAGCTTGAGCGCACCTCACCAAGTCGGCCAAGGGGAAGTAGACAATATTTCAAATTTCTTTAACAAATATAACTTCATCTCCAAAACTTCCTTGATGACTCAACAAAACTTAGCCTGCACTTAATAAAACCACTATTAATATTCATTACAACATGAAAATCAAGCTTAGAACATCATCAATAATGTATTTTTAATCCAAATAAACTCAAACACAAATCTAGATCAACCCAAAAATGTTGCCAAAGCGCAGACAACACAATTTGGGATTTCGTGCCAGCCGCAGAATCCGGGCCAGAAGGGAAATTCCAAAAAAATCCGGCCCAGGCGGATTTTAGCGAAATAAGCACAAAAACACCCATAAGTAACATAATCCGATCATTATCAATCAAGAAATAGCACATGGGATCTCAAAATAGCTCAAATTAATCATGAAATGCATAATCATTCATTAACAACCCATGTTATCTCACAACTCTTTGTCCTCCACCAAATTTTGGAGAAATCCACATAGGACAGATTTTCGCGATCGAAGCAACAGTCATTAGGATTTTGAAAAAAAAAGGAATGAAGGACTTTCGAGAAAATCAGTGGGGAAGGTGAAACTCCATAAAACTACAAAATTCGGGAAAAAAAGGAGAAAAATGAAAGTCGGGAAAATCCAATAGCACAGGAAAATCCTGAAGTTGGTAGAAAACCCGAATATTAGCAATCCAACACTATCTCACTCAAATTTATCAAAGATCAAAAATTTGAGGAACCTGGGCATGGAAATCACTTAACTTGAACCTCCTATGTATCTTCTTTGAATTATAGGTTCATTCGAAAACAAGTTAAGATGAAATGGGGATGCCCTAGACATGAAACCCTAGATTTTAACCATGAATGCGCAGAGCAAGCCGATAACACCAAAGCACAACTAGATCAAATATCTCAACTTAATAGGATGCCAATGAGAAAGCATAATGGCAAGAAAATTTCCCACATATCAACCAAATACAATTTATACAAGGAGCAATCATAAACGTAGTTGACCAAACGAGTTGAAGGAAATCGGAAACTCGACGGCAAGACGAAATCCCAGAAAAATCTGGCCTGGGCAGAATTCTGTGAAGGTCAAAAATCTCTAAACTGTAGTGTAAAACAAGCCATGCAAGACTTTGAGCACAATTCGAGAAAATCCAGACAGGCAAAAAATTCTGAACTGGCTAAAAAACCTGAACTTGGCCAAAAACATAAGATTTTCAATATGCAACATGGGGAAAACACTTAGGCAAGCAAAATGAACACTTTAAGCTCATGCCAAGGCAACACAAATCCCCAAAATCCAAGGGCAAAAAGAACAAGAGCGAAAGCAAAAGAGGGTCCCTACTTTCAGTGGGGTGTTTGTGCCAAAACTGCACAACACTACTATAATTGAATCATATCCTCTCTATGTTCTTGGAAATCCCAATATGAAATCCATGCTTATATCTTCCCAAGGTATCTTCAGTATTGTCATAGGTTTGTACAATCTAGTATTCTGACTACTCCCTTTTGCAGCTTGACAAATTCTAAAACTCTGAACATAATTCCTGACATCCTTATATATCTACGACCAAAAATAATGTTCACTCACCAAGGTTACTATCTTATCTACTACAAAATTTCCTTCTAGTACTCCACTATGCTTTTCTTTGATCAAATTATCCCTCATTGAACTCCTTGATATACACAACTAATTTCCTTTGAACAACATGTCTTCTTGAATGAAATAATCCAACCATTGGCTTCGGTTTGTTACTACTAGTTCCTTACATGATTTCCAAGCTTTATCAAAATTTGTATCCTCTTCAAATCCCAATATGTCTACTCTCATCTCTATCAAAAAATTTCTTCTTCTACTTAATGCATCTGCAACTTTATTTGACTTGCCACTCCTATGCTTCAATGCAAATGTATAACTCTACAAGAACTCAACCCATCTCATATGTCTCTAATCCAACTTCCCTTGATTGTTCAAATACTATAAAGCTTGTTGATCTATATACAACACAAACTTCTTAGGAAACACATAATGTCTCCACTTCTTCAAGGCTTGAACTATGGTATAGAATTCTTGATCATAAATTGAATATCTCCTTTTGGTATCATTCAACTTCTTACAGAAATATGCTATAGGTCTTCCTTCTTGACTCAAAATTGCTTCTATTTGCATTTACACTTGCATCACAATCAACTTGAAATACTTTTCCAAATTATGGTAATGCTAACATTGGATGCTTTGTCACCTTTTGTTCAATAATTCAAAACATTCATTATGCTCTAGATGTCCACTTAAAGTCATTTTTATCTCCTCTCATTGTCACAGTTATTGGTGTACAAATGTTACTACAACTCCTAATAAACTTTAGATAGAAACTAGCTAATCAATGGAATGATCTTCTCCAATATTTACTAGTGTAGGCCAATCTACAATTTTTTTAACCTTGATGGGGTCCATTTTCAACCCTTTTGTAGAAATAACAAATCCCAAGTGTAGACACATATTTTGGCACCATAAGACTCACCAACACTTCTAGGGTTTTTCACCTAAAAGGAGAGAGGTGGGCCACATTGCGCAATGTCCCCACTCAAAAAAAATATAAGTATGAATGAAATATGCTTAAGTGTAATG
Organism: Sequoia sempervirens; assembly: GCA_007258455.2. NCBI lineage: Eukaryota > Viridiplantae > Streptophyta > Pinopsida > Cupressales > Cupressaceae > Sequoia > Sequoia sempervirens. Next base: position 861,655,055 of record VDFB02281492.1, on the reverse strand, counting down.
TTCTAGATGCAATAAACTAATAAAAGATGTTGATTATTAATGCAAAACTAATGGAATGCAAATTGTTTGAAAACACAATGTGATATGCAAAATGACCTAAGAATGCAAACAAACTATAACAAAAAGAATGAGACTAGAGAGGTGCACCTAGAATCTGGACTGTGATGCAAAGAGGCTCTGGAATCTTGTAGAATTTTCTATTGAAGCCAATTAGGACACTTACGGCAAGTTGGGCAACTTAGTCCTGTTTTAGGGAGATTTTGTTGAAATAGGTTTCAGCCAAAAGGGTATCCAGAAATGCAAAAAACACTGATAGTGGGACTAATTCACCATATATGGTGAATTAGTCCACTTGTGAATCTTAAGAAATTTAGGGTAGGAATATGTAGCCTTCAATTTGTACTTTTGTTCTTGATAGGTGTTCAGATCTGAATTTGGTTTGTAGATGGTCTCCAAGCTTTTCGTAGGGATTTGTTGACTTTGATGAAATGATGACACCTTTTAACACCTTTCTCTTTGAAAAAAATTCATACAAGAGTTGCAAAAAACACATGCAAAGAGGGTAAAAAGGGTTAAGGGTTTGTGAATAAGGGTTAGTGAATAGGGGCTTGCCTTGGTCAAACCCCCATTTGGTAATCAAAACCTTGAAAATGAAATGAAATGGAAAGAGAATTATGAATGAACAACATGCAATGCTACAACTCACCAAACCCTTGATGTAGAAATTTGAAGATATGCAAGTGGAAGGTCTAATGACAACTTGATAATGCCTAGAATACTTGAGAATGATTAAGTGAATGAGTGAATGAATGTATGAATGTATGTGAATTAATGTATTGGGGGAAAAATGAGAGGAAAACCCTTTATTTACACTTAATTATATAAAATTTCTTGAAAATAACACATCACAGGTTGACCTCAAGGTTAAGAGAATAATATCCTGCTAGAATTTTGAAATAATTTTGATTTTTGTGCCTAGTAGGACTAATTCACCCTAGGTGGCAACTTGGTCCCACTAGGGAAATTTTAATGGGTGTTGGGAATTAAAGTGTATTTAATGATGTTTAATGAGATTATTCTCCCAAACACACTTAAGTAGGGCCAGAAGGTGTATTAAGGGGTCATTTAAACATAAGAAAGGGTCAAATTATTGATGATAAGCCTAGAAAATTATGAAAGCTTGTTAAAAATCTTCACAACACTTTGAAATAAGGCTTGGTAAGTGATAAAAAGAGGTTATTTAAGTGAATTATAATAAAAGGGTCATAGAAAAGTGTGAAAGTGGGTTACAACACTTCACAACACTTTTACAAGACATCATAGAATTCTTATTGATTCACAAGGGTCCAAGAACTAATGTGAATGTGTTGACAACATTACAACATTAAATCTAGGAAAATCTAGGCCAACATCCATAAGAAAAACCCAAATGAGTGTAAAAATGTCCAAAGATACATTTTTTTGTGACACATTTAGCCCCCACTTTAGTGAAAGGATGAACTAGCTTCAAAGTCACACTAAAGTAGCCCAACATGCATATCAAGAAGGATCCAAATGCACCCATAATGGTAAGATGAGACAACAACAATCAAGAGGGGTGATCAAGACCCCAGGATTAAGATCCCATGGCAAAAAAACATTAGCACAAAGGAACACACATAAAAATGATGAAAAAGAATGAAAGGGAGAGAAGGAAAAGGAAAAAGAGAGACTCAGATCAAGCTTTGATTGTTTGTCCATCTCGACGTGGATACAGATCTAGGTTGTTTGTCTAGAAACACATATACTCACTCTGAGGCGACAAAACTCATGGTTTTCCATTAGGTGAGAAGGCTTGAAAGGTGAGAAACATACACTCATGGATGGTATGCACTCACATACATACAGGTGGGTATGGGGAAAGTCATGCCTCAGAATGGGATTCCCGCTCAACCATACAAAGCTATACCTCTTGATAACTTTACTAAGGTGCCACAAAATTAAATGAATTTTTGAGCTTCATGAGACAAAAAAATTTTGTATGCTTGGAGCTCATGAACAAACACGATGCCACCACAGGCATGCAAGTTGTGTTATTCAAGGTGTCCATATAAAAAATGAAAAATGCAACATGCAAAAGATGTTCAAAGGATTCTTGCTTAGTTCATGTGAAGTCTTTAACTTAGGGAACATTGTTTCTAATGTCTCCAAGAGAGGACCAATCAAAGAATAGAAAATTCACAACTTAGGGGATGTAGTGCGTCACATCAAGCCACCAAGAGGAATGTAATATACTAAGATAGATCATGCTCATGAAGAACATCACATGCAATGTCATCCACAATAGAAACAAACACATTGTATGAAGTAAGAAGGTTGCACTAAGAACCAAGAAAAAGGAAAAAAATGCAAAATGAATAATGCTAATGTATGCCCCCACTTTAAAGGAATTGCTACACATTGTACTGCGAACAATTACTTTAAAGTAGCAAATGAAATATGCAAATAAGACATGAGAGCCAACTTGGAAAGCCCTTATGCCAAGTCATAGGTTTTTGAGTAAGGCTATGTCATGTGAAGGAAAAATAAAAAGAAAGGAAGGGGTTTCCCCCAAGATGAAAACACCAAACACATAAGGGATCTATGGATTTGGGGTCAGTATGTTCTTTGTTGCAATATTGTTTAGAGAGCTCAACACTATCATCATTCCCCAAATACATAGAACTAGAAGAATGACACAAAGAGAGAAAAAAAAAGAAAAAAAAAGATCCTTTTGGGTCAACATGGAAGAGACATAGGATGTCTCAACACTTTGCATCATCCCCAAAAGGAAAACACAAGAAAAATGAAAAATAAAAGGTGAAAGGAACATGAAAGAGACATGAAATGTCTCAATTCCTTGCATCATCACCAAAAGGAAAACAAAAGAAAAAGGAAGGCAAAGAAAAAGAAAATCCTTTTGGGTCAATATGAAATAGACACAAATGTCTCAATGCCTTGCGTCATCCCCAAAAGCAAAATACAAGAAAAAGACAAAGGAAAAGAAAAAGAAAAGGGCCTTTTGCATCAACATGAAAGGGACATGGAATGTCTCAATGACTTGCATCATTCCCAAAAGGAAAACACAAGAAAAATACAAAAGCGATGGATGACATAGAGAAGAATGAAGGTACAAATAGAGGAATGACACAAAGAGAAATAACATCAAACAACACATCATAGGGGAACACGTTACACACATGCAAACACACAAAAGAAAAAGAAAAAGAAAAAGAAAATGCAAGAGACTAGTAAAGAAAATTTGATTCAACCATCAAGCAAGTCATCCACCTCCCAGTCTTAGTCGGTATAAGCGGAAGGTGAATAATGCAGCTAAGGGACAATGAAAAATGCATTACTAGGAGAAGGCTAGCAAATTCTTGCCCCCACTGAGTACAAGGAAATAATGAGTTAGGGTAGGTTATGGGAAAGGTCATGTAATAGTGAGAAGAGAATGTTCTATGACTATTACATAATAAGGTGTTGGAGAGTGGTTTATTGAATTATTGGATAGCAATTACCACCATCAAAATGATACTCAATATTTCTTTCAACTAATGACATTCATCACTTTTATTTCCAAGAATGCAATGATATACACAATGGGGAATGATGGCATCTTTAGGATATATCACCAACTTATTCATAGGTGGTAATAGTATGAGTCCTATGTTTAAAAGCATTTGTAATTTCCTTTCACATTCAGGTGGTGGGTGGAGAGGAAACTTGAGTTTTTGTAACTTGTAAGGTCTTTTGTGTTTGCTAAATTCACCATTTTCTCGAATGGGATGAGGAGGAGGACCCAAAGTGATCCTGTCATCCTTATCATTGTTATCAGGTAAGGGTTGCTCATGAGGCAGGAGGAAATTCAGATTGAGAGGGGTATCAAAAATCACCATGCCATCATCATGAAGTCTCCAATATTCTTTAAGAGGCTTACTATTATGAGAGGGATCTTGATAACCTAATCCCCTTGTGTTTCCATCTTTTGGATTTTTCTCTAAGAGTTGATGAATGTCATGTTTAGTTGTGTCACATCCTTGTTTGCTCAAGATGCTAAAACCTTTTCCATAGGTTTCTTCAAGGTTGATTGGAGTACTAGTGACTTTGTTATCATAGAATGGTTGAGGGGTTTCTTGTTTAGAAGAACTAGATTCAGCTGATGGAGGGAACTTAGGTCCTTCATTCATTTTGGGATGTAAGTAACCAAACATATCAAGAGGTGGTACTATAGGAAAGTCTTGTTTTTTCATGGATGGATAAAAGGATGTATTAGCTTTGAGGTTGTCAAGGAATTCATTTAGGAACTTATTCATGCTATCATCATATTCTCCAATGATCTCAACATCATGAGGAAGTTCAATGTCATTAGGATTAGTTCCAAAGGCACAACTTGTCATGTCAACTAAGGATTTTAATGACATCCAAAACTTATTAAAACACATAGCCATAATGTAAATGAATGAAAGGAAACTAAGCGCAAGAAATTGAATAAAACAAAAAACCTGGTTACTGTAACTGAAATGTAATAACATAAAAAAAAAATACAACAAATGATTTGGAAAGGACATAAATTACAGTGCAAAATGTGCAAGTGGACTAAGCCACCTAGTGTGGCGAAGTAGTCCAGGTAGTGATTTTTTTAATAATTTTTAGAACTTTTTTATTGGATTTTATGCTTTTTAGGTGTGCAAATGCACATATAGTATGAAAATGCAGAATTTTGTTGACTTTCAATGAAATGCAATGCAAAAATGCAATCTACATGAGCTTTTCACTAATGCAATTTTAAAAAACCTAGGATGCAATGTAAACAATGCAAAACCTAATGCAATGTTGATTGAAGCTATTCCTAGGATGTAAATGCACTTGAAAGAAGAAATATAGTGTTCTAAAGTTGGGTTCACCAAAATGTGGACATATATTTTGGCACCACAAGACTGAGTAACACTTCTAGGGTTTTTCATCTAAAAGGAGAGAGGTGGGAAAAAATGCGCAATGTCCCCACTTAAAAATAATGCAAGTATGAATGAAATATGCCTAAATGTAATGTTCTAGATGCAATAAATTGATAAAATATGTTGCTTATTAATGCAAAACTAATGAAATGCAAATTTTTTGAAAACACAATGTGATATACAAAATGACCTAAGAATGCAAACAAACTATAACAAAAATGAATGAGACTGGAGAGGTGTACCTGGAAACTAGAATGTGATGTAGAGAGGCTCTGGAATCCTACATAATTTGTTGTTGAAGCCAACTGGGACACCACTTACGCCAAGCTAGGCGACTTAGTCCTATTTCAGGTAGATTCTGCCAGAACATGTTTCAGCGAAAAGGGTATCCAAAAATGAAAAAAATAATGACAGTGAAAATAATTTGTGATAGATGGTAACTTAGTCCACCTATGAATTTCAAGAAATTTAGGTCAAGAATTTGTAGCCTTCAATCTGTACTTTTGTTCTTGATAGGTGTCTGGATATGAATTTGCAAAATTCGATCTATAGATGGTCTCCAAGCTTCTCTTAGGGATTTGTTGAATTTGAATGACTTTAATGAAATGATGACACCTTTTAACACATTTCTCTTTGATGAATATGCATACAAGACCTGTAAAACACACATGCAAAGAGGGTAAAAAGAGTTAAGGGTTAGTGAATAGGGGTTTGCCTTGGTCAAACCTCAATTTGGTAATCAAACCCTTGAAAATGAAATGAAATGGAAAGAGAATTATGAATGAACAACATGTAATTCTACAACTCACCAAACCCTTGATGCAGAAATTTGAATATATGCATGTGGAAGCTCCAATGAAGACTTGATAATGCCTAGAATGCTTGAGAATGATTAAGTGAATGAGTGAATGAATGTATATGAATTAATGTATTGGGGGTGAATATGAGAGGAAAATTCTTTATTTATACTTGATTATATAAAATTTCTTGAAAATAACACATCACAGACTGACCTCAAGGTTAAGAGAATAATATCCCATCAAAGTTTTGAAATAATTTTGATTTTTGTGCCCAGTGGGAATAAGTTGCAAAACACATATTCTCATTCCTCAAGCCATCCAAAAATTTCCTTCCATCTACAAAACATATTTTGGTAGTGCCACAAACTTCAATCTTCTCCTCTTCCTCTAAAGGTATCAACTTGGTTCTCTTTCCATTTTAATTCATAGTGTAAGTATTCCTTCTTACATCATGAATTTATTTCTTATCATATTGCCATAGTCTTCCTAATAGTAAATGGAAAGCATCCATAGGCGTAATATCACATAAAAATTCATCCCTATATGATCCAATATGAAAATTTACCAAAAATTGCTCGTTCACCAATATTTTATGCTCATCTTGAATCCATGATATCCTATAAGGGTTTAGATGTTTCAATCTCTCCAATTTCATCTTGGTTACCATCTCCTCTGAAACTAGATTATTAGTGCTACCACTATCAATGATAACTTTACATACCTTTCCTTTGGACTTACATATGATTATGAAAAAAATCTTCCTTTGTAGTGGTTACTCAATTAATCATTCATGCATCAAAGCTCTCCTCATCACTAATGATTCACCTTTGTCTGGTTTTCCAACTAAATTAGGGGATTCAACATGTTCTTCATCTACATAGGCTACTCTTCTAGTATGCTTAGGTCTCTTTTTGGTACTTCCTTGATGACAGTCAAATTTTCTATGTGCTTCAACTCCATGCTTGAAATAGGTTCCTATTGTGTGTTCTCACAACATGCCCCAAGGCTGTAAGACTTGGGGACCCAAGTGAAAAATAATAATAACTCTTATGGTAGGAGCTAGCAAGTTGAAAAGATCATCAGAAGTGAAAACTAAAGAGAAAATTTTAATCAAATAATACTTCATAATGCAAGTGTTTTGGGTACCAGATACCAGGAACCAAAAATATTTGAAAGGTAAAAGGTGGTGTGAATATTGAGAAGAGTATTCTAGTCCAATATTTGGAGTCTGGTAAAATGGAAGTCTGGGGAAAGTTCATGGGTAAAGTTGAATACTAGGTACTGGGAAATGACGTGAAATGCTTTTTTTTTAAATCTTAAGGTTATCTAATGATTCCAATAGTCCCGTGATTCAATATATGTAGAAGATATTTATGCAAGAATTTATGCTATGCTAGAAAGCGTGTTATTTATGAGATTTATGTACTAACATTTGAATAATGGTTTTATTTACATGAGATGTTTATAAATGGATTTTTTTTTAAAGGGATTTAATGTGTGGAATTTGTGATTGCAGGAGATACAGATTGTGATGTAAAGTTTAGGTATGGATGGTCAGGAAAACTTGAATCACATATAGAATTATATCCAAGTTGGGTTGCTTATTTTGGGAAGTTATAAGGCATAAGTCTTTGAATCTACCGAAATGTTGGAGATCCTGGTATTGTACATGTGGTGGAGCCAAATGCTGATATTTAGGAGAGCCCATTCCTAAGAGTAGAAGACCCAAAATAAAATAAAGAGTAGGGGAAAAATTCCACTTGATCATTTTGAATGTATGGGACATTCCTACACACTATCCTGATTTGAAGTATCATCCTGGCGATGATTAAAGATTAAAACCCAACGAGCTACAATGTGCAATTGGAGTTGACCTTCATTGACTTTGATTGAAATTATCTTATCAGTCAATACATTCCAAATGCCTTGATGTAATTAGTCCATTGGATTTAATCTCATGTATTTTTCTTATCCTATCTATGCCTTGTGTTCTATAAAAGGATAGAGGATCTTTCTTTTTTAGTTAAGTTCATAATTTGTGGATGTCGGAAGAGCCAAAAATTCTGTAAGTTTTGTTCCTTTTTTCAAGTTTTGTGAATCATTTCGGTGTAAAACTTTGTATGAATGTATAAATTGATTAATATTAGATCCAATTAGATAGCTACCTATCTCATGAATCTTTTATAGCTGGTTTTGTTAGTTCATTCGAACAAGATTGTGTGTTGTGCCATTTAAGGGTGCATTCAGAACCTACTCAGTGTCCAAACTAAAACCCCTCTCTTTAAAAGCTTGCATCATTTTATATGTAGTTTTGAAGCAATTTGGTGAAGTATAAAGCGGTTTGCTCTGTTTTAGTTAGTTCTTTGGGGCATGCATGGAGAATAACCGGGAGAAAATTTTAATTTTCAATATTTCTATGCTTTATTTTAGAATAGATGTTTAAATTTCTTGAAAATGTTCCAAAAATAAGTGAATGGATAGAAATTTGTTGAAAATATTTCATTTCCTATGAAATTGTTGAATGCTTAATGCTAAATCTACTTAAGTGATAGTAAAGAAATTGTTGATATTCATGAAATATTGTTTCAAATCTTTCGATTTCATGATATTTTTTCTTAAGTTCCAAGTTGAAACTTAGTGTTTGATATATATGATTTCAATCAACCATATTCCCTTTGAGATTAACAATATCACATTATACCCGAGAGTGAACCTAGTACAATAAAGACCTGATTACCAAAGACTTGGGATTGAATTGAGCCAATATTTTCTTGTTAAAGCAGAATTCCCTTTTAGATTGTCTTTGTTCTATATGTTTCAAGAAGGATAGGCTCTTTGTGGTTTATTTTTGAATAATTTATTCTCCCTATTGTTGTGAGTAAAATTGTCATCAATAGGAACTGGTGCTAGGAGGGCCTATATTTGAATTTTATATTAATTCTGAGTTTTGGAAGGAGGCTTGTAAAGTGTAATTGAGTGCAAGCTGATTTTTTAGTATGGAAGTCAAGAAAATTTTGAAAATTTGTAACTAGAGATTACATCCTTTGAGTTTATTTACCTTTGATAGAGTCACCGAGTGTAGAATTCATGATACAACTGATCATGGTGAACTCGAGTGTGATTTTTTTTTTAACTAGGGTAAGCTTGGCCATGTGTAAAGCAATTCCGTTAACAAAAGAAGTTCTAACTAGTATAATAAAATAACCATTAGTGAGAAAAATGTTTAACCCTAGTGGAATTGGAAACATTAAAAAATTGACTGATACATCAAAACAGTTTGAAAACTACAATTATTATAAAGAAAATCCTAACATTTTGCAGGAAAATAGGTGAGAATTTTGAGATTCAAAGACATCGCATCAAAAATGAGGAAATGGTATTGACGATTCATCATTCTCCTTATATGTGGAAAACACAAATAAGATAGGAGTGGGAGACACGTATTTTGCTCCAAGTTGAAAATTCACAGGTTAAAAAAGAAAATTTCCTTGATTTTATGCAAGACATAGAGTATCAAAATTTTACTTTTTCTCTCTCTGATAACAATATAAATTGTGATATATCTTGGTCTAAAAAAGTGCAAACTGAAGGCAGGATTGAAGACGTGAAGATTTCAGGAGGAGAAAGTTGAGAAATGGACACAACCATTCATATAAATGAACAAGGGCTAGAATAAAGTAGAGTATGGATGAATCAGATGAAGTGTGTGCAATCGACCTTTAACGAGGTCATTTTCATACATATGAGCAAAGCCATTGGTAAGCACACTTTTGAATTTATGATTATTAAATGTAGAAAATTTAAGATAATTCATTGTTATTGTAGTGTGGTTGAAATTTTTCTAAATGAATTTAAGGATAAACTTGTTGTAATTTGTACCAAAACAACAATAGAAATAGTCATAGAAATTAAAATAAGTAGTTTTCTTAAGGTTAATCACTTGATAGATTAGAAATTTGGTTAGTTGGGGTTAATTTTCTGTTTGTAGGGTTTGCTGTGTTTTGTTTGCTTTTCTTTCTTTTTTTTTTTTCTTTTTTATTTGGCCTCTGTATTAGCAAATTCTGCTTAACTTATCTTATGCATAAGATTTAATTCAAACATTTGTAAAATTGAATTGTGAAATGAAAAATGAAAAAACCACACACAATAAAACATGCTTTAAGATGTACTAAAAGCTATATATATGTGTGTGTGTGTGTATCACATATATACATGGAGTATCAAAATACCTGCTTTAAAAGATCACAAAAAAAGCCAAAAGGAGTAAGTAAAGCTATAGATAGTAGTAGCCATTCAGTTGATATGGGATGCCTCATCTATTAGGGATAAATACCCTATGTAGGTGAGTTCCCTGTGAACTTCAAAGTCAAAAATATGGAGGTCAATGAGGAAAGGCCAGAGTGGAACTACTTCCTTGTGTTCTAGGAACTGAGGAATATCATCCATGGAAGGGATTCCGATGGTTGGGTGAGCAAAAAATAAAATAGTATCTAGATTCTCCAAATATTCAGGCCTTCCTATCAAATTGGAAGTCAAGCGAGCATCTTCAATAGGTAGCCCAATATCTAGAAGTGATGCTACAAAATGAGAAGCCACGTCAGAGTAAAAGTGAAATTAGTGGTTGGATTCCACATACTTTTCCCTAGGAACTAAGCACAAATTTGGTACAGTGAAACTGGAATTTTGAATGAAGAAAACCTTTTCAAGCCTTTGTAGTGTGATACTTCCTAGGAAAAAATTCTAGCGGGAAGAGAAAATTAAGAAAATTGAAGTATCCATGGCCTAGAAGCAAGAGAAAATAAACAAAGAAAAAAAATGTAGAACAAGAGAAGAAAGCTAAGAAAAAGTGTGGAGAATTCGAGAAGCAATGGAAAATTTATAGAGAGTCATGAGGAAGTTGCGGTACATAGTTGCCTTGAGTGAAGTCTTGGAAATCGCAAGCAACATGGCAACTAGACAATTATCTTTAGAGTGGAATGTTAAATCAAATTAATTCTTTGCACATAGTCGGTGATAACTTGCTTCAAATTTATGCAGTATGAAGATTGTGAATCAAGCAAATTGAATATATCGAAGTAAAGGGTGGTCATTTCATATATTTTTTGAGTTGTATTAATTATGGAGGTGCTTATGTGTGGAGAGTAGAAAGGAAAATGAAACAGGTAAGGAAACACACGCCATCACCTAGGTAAGTTGAAAGAAATAATACGTGCAAAATAAGGTGTGTGAATTTAATGTAGAATAATGTGATCATGCTTCAATGTAATCATGACATTTTTGATCCATTAATGAGGTGCAACACCATCAAATTGGGAGTGTTGGCCAAATATTTAGCAATTTCCATAAAATTTAATTAGAAGGGTGGTAACTAATTTTTCTAAATTTAGATTTAAATTTGGTGATTAAATTGTTCATTGCTAAATTTTAATTTATGCATATTTTTTAACACATAGCGAGTCACAATTAGCTAGGATTTGGCATAAAATAGTAAAATTTAGCTGGAAATACCCATCAACAGGGAATTATTAAATGATTTTTTTTGTAATGGTGAATTGATGAAGGGATTTTCATTGAATGAAAATTCAAAAGGTAACCTTCACTACCACTATAATTCCCAACCTAATAGCGGGCTTCATTGCTAGCAAGTTGAAAATGAGCAATCATTGAAATATCAAAAGAGAAAAATGAGCTATCATTGAAATATCAAAATAGAAAAATGAGCTATCATTGAAATATCAAAAGAAAAAATGAGCTATTATTGTAATATCTAAAAAATAAAAAGGAAAATCAACTCTTTAGGCTATCCAAATAACTCTACTGGGGCTATAAACACCTGACTGGCAATAGAGCTATGTTTGGGAGGAATTATAGAGATAACCTTGTCGGGGCTATGGACACTTGATTGGAAGCAAGGCTCTATGCTTGGTTGGCTTTGGAGGATTACCATATTATGTAGTTCAATGTCAATGAACTGATTCTTTTCACTAAGTTCCAAAACTGGAATTAATTAGAGAACACGCAGATGTTTCTGATGGAGTTTTACTTTCTTTTTCCAAAATCTAGGTAAAGGTGAAAGTTATTGTTTTAAAATATGGATAAATTATAATTTATAGCTGGTGATTTAATTTCAAGTTTGGTTTAAATTTGGTTTTATTGGTTGCAAGTTGTTGTGTGTTCTCACAACACACCCCAAGACTGTAAGACTTGGGGACCCTAGTGAAAAATAATAACTCTTATGGCAGGAGCTAGCAAGTTGAAAAGATCATCGAGAGTGAAAAGTAAAGAGAAATTTTTAATCAAAGAATACTTTGTAATGTAAGTGTTTCAAGTACTGGATACTAGGAACTAGAAATGTTTGAAAGGTAAAAGGTGGTGTGAATATTGAGTAGAGTGTTTTGGTTTGATATTTGGTGTCCGGTAAAATGGAAGTTTCGGTAAAACCGAAGTTTGGAGAAAGTTCATGGGTAAAGCTGAATATCGGGTATCGGGTACTGGGAAACAATGTGAAATGACTTATTTTTTAAATCTTAAGGTTATCTAATTATTCTGATAGTCCAATGATCCAGTATATGTAGAAGATAATTATGCAAGAATTTATGATATGCTAGAAAGCGTGTTATTTAAGAGATTTATGTACTAACATTTGAATAATGGTTTTATTTACATGAGATGTTTATAATTTTTTTTAAAAAAGGGATCTAATGTGTGGAATTTGTGATTGCAGGAGATGCATATTGTGATGCAAAGTTTGGGTATGGATGGTCAAGAAAACTTGAATCACATATAGAATTATATCAAATTCGGGTTGCTTATTCTGGGAGGTTATAAGGCAAAGGGCTTTGAATCCACCAGAATGCTGGAGATCCCAATATTGTACATGTGTTGGAGACAAATTCCAATCTTTAGGAGAGCCCATTCCCAAGAGTAGAAGACCTAAAAAAAATAAAGAGTAGGGATGAAAATTCCACTTGATTATTCTGAATGTATGGGAAGTTCCTACACACTATCCTAATTTGAAGTATCATCCTGGTGATGATTAAAGATTAAAACCAAAAGAGCTTCAATGTGCAATTGGAGTTGACCTTTGTTGAATTCTATTGCATTTCTCTTATCAGTCACTACATTCCACATGCCTTGATGTAATTGGTCTCTTGGATTTACTCTCATCTATTTGTCTTATCCTATCTCTACCCTGTGTTCTATAAAAGGCTAGAGGATCTTTCTTTTTTAGTTAAGTTCAAAACTTGTGGATGTCGGAAGAGACAAAAATTCTTTAAGTTATTTTATTTTTAACTGTTTTCTGAATCATTTCAGTGTAAAAATTTGTATGCACATAGACATTGATTAATATTAGAGCCAATTAGATAGCTACCTATCTCATGAATCTTTTGTAGTTGGTTTTATTAGTTCAGCCAAACAAGACTGTGTGTTGCATCATTTAAGGGTGCATGCAGAGCCTACTTGGTGTCCAAACTAAAACCCCTCTCTTTAAAAGCTCACACCATTTTATATGTAGCTGTGAAGAAATCTGGTGAAGTATAAAGCGGTTTGCTTTGTTTTAGTTAATTCTTTGGGGAATGCATTTAGAATAATTGGGAGAAAATTTTAATTTTTAGTAGTTTTTATGCTTTACTTTAGACTAGATGTTTAAATTTCTTGAAAATGTTCCAAAAATAAGTGAATGGATGGAAATTTGTTGAAAATATTTTGTTTCCTATGAAATTGTTGAATGCTTAATGCTAATCTACTTAAGTGATAGCAAATAAATTGTTGATGTTCATGAAATATTGTTTCAAATCTTTCGATTCCATGATATTTATTCTTAAGTTCCAAATTGAAACTTAGTGTTTGATATATATGATTTCAATCAACCATATTCCCTTTGGGATTAACAAAAATATCACATTATACCTAAGAGTGAACATAGTACAATCAAGACCTGATTACCAAAGACTTGGGATTGAATTGAGCCAATCTTTTCCTATTAAAACATAATCCCCTTTTAGATTTTCTTTGTTCCATATCTTTCAAGAAGGATAGGGTCTTTTTGATTTATCTGTAAAGAATTTATTCACCCTATTACTATGAGTAAAATCATCATCAACAGTTCCTCTAAATAGTCTTCTCTTAGATCTTCCTTCATCTCTTCAGTATCCATCATTGTGGTAAGAATTATCACCTCCTTGTGACTATGGTAGAGATTTCAATCTTCCCTTCCTCTACAGTATGAGTTATTGTCCTTTTCTTCACTTTGGTGGGGTTTTAAAGCTCTATTCTACTCTATATAAGGGATTATTTCTCTAGATTGTGATCCACTCTTCTAAAATCTTTCTCTTGTACTTCTCTACCTTTTTTCAAACTTCATGTTTAGCTTCTCTTCCACCTTCAATGCAAATTGATAAGCTTCTTCAACTGTAGTCATCTTCACTAGGCTCAATTCTTCTTGAATGTTTGTTCCCAGTCCATTGATGTATCTTCCAACCTTTTCTTTACTTCCTTCACTATGACTAGTTCTAATTATCATCTTGTAGAATTCTTCAGTGTATTCCTTCACACATGTCTCATTTTGTCTCAGTTCTACAATCTTTTCAACAATTCAAGCTCATAATTAATAGGTATAAATTGGTTCTTCAATTTTGTCACCATTCTATCCCATTTGATGATTTTCTCTTTTCCTCTTCTATTCCTATCCAATTGAACTTCCTTCCACCATAAAGCAACATGACCTTTTAACTTTGTTTTTTCAAATCTAACTCTTTTTTGATCTTCAATTTCCTCATATTCAAAATATTCTTCCATTTCATTGATCTAATCAATCAACTATTCCGGATTCAAATTTCCCACATAATTTTGAATTTCAACTTTAGGTCACTTACCAATTTTTGAAATCACCTTCAAAATTTTCATATGATCTGATTCTTCTTCTTCTTTGCCTAGGCCTTTTGAAAATTGATTCACAAGATGATCTACTTCATCATCGCTTTCATCCTCATGCCTAGGGTTTAGGCCTCACCTTTAGTCTTCGTTTACTACATCTAATCGGACTTGTATCTCGTGCATCATTTCCAATATGTCATCCATTCTTCCAGTAACATTTTCCATAGTAGACACTCTCATTGGTGGCATATCTCCCCTCAAATTTGTGCAATTTCCTCAATTTGATGATTTGGCTACAAGGGCTTCAACTACCTCACAATTGACAATCAGTTGAAAAAACATGCAGTCTCCCTCAGGTCAATGATTTGTTCACCTCAAGTAATGTCTTCAAGACTCATAAAATCACTCTGATACCACTTGGTGTAGTCATGAAAGGAGGGTTCAAAAAGAACAGTCCAAACCATGCAACTTAGAGTCAACCTAGTAGAAATAACAGAAGAAAATGATATGTAAATATGAATCTTTATTGAATTGGAAATCCTACATGTAATGTATGCCTCATGGGAAAATAACCAGGGATCATGGACCTGCCGCAAGGGAATTCAACATTACAACTAGCTAAAGGCCTTATTATAGTTCTTGAAGGGTTAATATGAAAATATTACTTATCTAACTACTCATGAATAACTAACTAATGATCTAGAATGTATTACGATGATCTTAAATATGCTTCTTAAGCTCCAATAAAGTGTCGGCCACAAGGGTTCATAAACCCGATGATGAACAACTATGAATGTCAACCTCAAAATATGAAAATATAATCCTTCACGAAAAGAAATGACTTTTGAATCTCCAAGATAGATCCCATTGGACACAAAATTCTTGTATTATGTCCCATTAGGCTTCGCATGATCTAGAATAGGTCTGCACTAAGAAATTTGGACTAGGTCAGCCCCAAATGCTTTGATAGGTAATTACTGTGAAATTTTGAGAGTGATAAATTTTGGTATACAAATGTAAATGATCTTGATTATGATCTAAAATCAAGATATGTGATATATTTTGATGTGAAAATGCTATATTTTGCTTTGTGAGCTAAGAAATAGTAACGCAATGAAATGATGAAAATGCTACTAGATAAAATGAAAGAAAATAAATGTTTTTGGTTGACACAAGATTTTTTTAAAACCATAAATGGTACTACATCATCATCCTTCATAGCACTTCGAGACACTGAGAATTTTGTGACATGAAAATTTTGATGATGTTAATTACAGATATCTATACACACTTTTTATAGTCTACTCCCCCTTACTCCAAAAAGATTTTCTATATACATAGAATGTTGAATACTTATATACTTTGCATATTTACATATCAAAAAGTTACAAAAAATATATTGAAACAAATACTCAACTCTAATGGGAGGGAAGAATGTTCTGTATATTGACTTCAGTTGATTTAAGGAGCTATCCCATTGTAACTTTGTAGAAGTACTAATCTATATTTGACTCACTAGATGCCAACTTTATGTTTACATTCTCTTGCAACTATTTCACTTGGATTATCTCCCTTTGATCTTGTACTTGTTCTAGCTGGGAGTGTATATTTTCAACTTTTGCCTTGATGGCACCATCACTGTCCTGCACCAGATCATAAGTAGCAACCACATTTGTGATCTGCACTTCCATTGCATTGACCTAATATGATGAGGGCTACATCGCTTGAAACCACATAGACACAATAATAGATACCAACACAAAAGATACAAGACAAAAGATAACCCACTTTCAATTATTTTCAAGAAATGAATTTACATATTTAGATCTTACATGCTACAATCTCATGGGCTTGATTCATATCATCAAAAAATTAACTCTAAAAGAAAAACTATTATTCAGAGCCACAATTTGCACTAATGGAGCCACCTCCTACAACTCCCTCATATCCCTTTTTATTTTACCCAATAACCACCATAGAATGTTCTAGAAAGTGAAAATTTCCCTTTTGTTTTGGCGCCAAAAGTCCCACCATTTGATTTTTGGCGTAGGAAGAAATTTTAGTGAAATTAACTTTTTAGAGGGTCAACTTCATGGGGCCATAACTTTTGAATCTTCAATAGGCCTTCCACTCCATTTCACCAAGTACTCTACATATTTTTTGTATCTTGTGCTTCTACCCACACGACTATCTAAGATTTCTTCTATCTCTTCCTTCTTTGAAGTAGGTGCTAGAATTTTCCATTGTTCTCTTATCGACCCCTCCTCTATATCACCTTCATGATACTTTTTCAAATCAGAAATGTTGAACACAAGATAAATATTTATTCCACTAGGAAATTCTACCTCATAAGCATTTCCTGAATCATGCTTCTTCAAAATCTTGCATGGTCCAAACTTCTTCATATTTAACTTGTTTTATGTACAAAATGGAAACCTTTCCTTTTGCAAATGAACCATGACTTCATCTCCTACATGGAACTCCTTATACCTCCTTTTATGATCTACCCAAGCCTTTTATTGTGATTTCATCTTATTGATATGTTTCTTCACCTCTTTGTGCAAATTCTTTAGGTGCTCAACAAAATATTTAGCCTCAACACTACTCTTTTCCCCCTTTTCCATCTTCCTCAATTCAAAAGCAGTCCTTGGACTACTCCCATACACAATCTAGAATTGTAATTTACTAGTGCTTTTGTTGAAAAAATTATTATAAACAAATTTTTCCTATGGTATAATCAAATCCCATCCCTTAGGATTATCTCCTACTTAGCATGTTACCCAAACTCCTATTCACTTCCTCTGTTTGTACATTAGTCTGGGGATGGTGTGCATAAATGAACTTCAAATATTTTTTCAATTTCTTTGATAATGTCCTCTAGAAAAAACCAACAAATTTGGTATCTCTGTCTAAAACTATACTCTTTGGTAGACCATGTAGTCTCACCACCTCTTTGAAAAACAACTCTGCAATATGAACAACATCACTAGTCTTATGACATGGAATAAAATGTGCCATCTTTGAAAATCTATCCACCATCACAAATATGGAATCATGCCCTCTTTGCGTCCTTGGCAAAACAAGAAAAAAATCCATGCTAATATCCTCCCATGGACTCTTAGGTACATGTAATGGCTGATACAATCTAGTATTCTGACTTGTTCCTTTTGCCATCTAGCATGCTGTTCAACTTTGTACAAACTTCTTCACATCTTTTTGTAACTATGGCCAATAATAATTCTCACTAACAAAAGCAATGGTCTTATCTCAACCAAATGTCCAACCAATCTCCCACTATGCTTCTCCTTGATTAGATTCTCTCTCATAGAACTCCTTGGAATGCACAACTGGCTTCCTGTAAACAACATCCCATATTTGATTAAGAAATCCAACCACCTCATTATATCTAATGTAACAGGTTCCAAAAAAGCCTTCCAAGCTTTGGAAAAGTTTGGATCTTCTGGATACAAACTCTTGAGCTCATTGAACCCAACAAACTCTATATTCATCTCTATCAACAAATTTTTCCTTCTACTTAAGGCATCTGCAACTTTGTTTGACCTTCCACTCCCATGCTTCAAAATAAAAGTATAAATCTATAAAAACTCAACCCATTTTAATTTCCTTTGATTTAACTTTCCTTGGCTATTGAGATACTGCAAAGCCTGGTGAGTAGTATATAAAACAAATTCATTTAGCAACAATTAGTGTCTCCATTTCTTCAAAGCTTGAATTATAGCATAAAACTCTTAATCATAGACAATATTTCTTCTTAGCATCATTTAAATTATCACTAAAATAGGCAATGGGCTTACCTTCTTGACTCAAAACAACTCCTATGACAGTTCTACTAGCACCACAATCTACCTGAAAAAACTTATTGAAATTTGGAAGTGCCAAAATAGGTTGCTCCTTAACTTTCTTCTTCAACATTTCAAAATTTTTTGCTACTCCTATAGTCCACTTAAACTCTTTTCTATCCCCTCTCATTTCTTTAGTTAGAGGTGCACAACTACTACTAAAATTCTTCATAAACTTTCTGTAAAAGCTTGCTAGACCATGAAATAATCTTACCTCTATAAAACTCCTTGGAGTAGGCCATTCAATGATAGCTCTCACCTTCTCTGGATCCATTTTGAGACCCTTTTTTGAGACAAAAACTCTTAGATATACCAACTCTCTCTTCATAAAATTACATTTTGTTATGCATGTTTTGCACACACACCTCGCCTTAGGCAAAGACCCCCCTCTCTTTCGCTCCCGACGACTCGTTCCTACTCTTGTTGGGTCATTTTTGCTTCTACCTCACTTTGCATGCCTCTTTCCTAGAGTCCAAGTGGGTCACATGCCTTAGAATGATGAAATTCCCCTTGACCAGATTCACCCACCTAATTTTCACTTAGTCTTTTGCTTTCACAGAAATGCCCCTGCAGGTTTCCCTTCGCCTATTGCCCCTACGTCCCTTAGGCCTTGTGGATCTGCAATTGCAGATTGCTACTCATGTTTTTTTGTTGAGTAGTGACTGACACCCAACTTCTTCCTGCATGGAGGGACCCACACTTAGTTTCTCCATCCGAGCCTTGACCAAGCATCCAAATGAGTGTGGGTTTTTGCATCTCACCTGACCCGAGTTCACCATACCAATAAATCAATGCATGCCATTAATAGAAATTGGCCTATAAATGCTGCTCCCTACCCTTCATTTTAACTTGGGGTATTCAAATCTGAGAAGAGAAACAAAGTCCTCTCCCCTTTTTCTATTTTTTCCTTGCTCCTGCTGACTTGGTCCCTGCTTGCTTACTTCACTTTTTCCTTCATTTTCTAACTTTGGGGACAAGTTTCCTATAGATTTGGGATGCTTTTGTGATGCCTAAGTGAACTACCAAGGTTTCATTGAGTTTTAGGAAGTTTTAGAAACTTCCTTGTGGGTTGTCGTCCCTTTGCCACCATCTGCGAGAATTTCCTTGCAGGTCATTGTCCCTCCTTCACCGTCCATGGGAATTTCCTTACGGGCCATTGTCCCTTTGCTGCCATCCATGGGAACTTCCTTGCGGGCCATCATCCCTCCATTTCCATTTTCAGGAACTTCCTTGCAGGTTGCGTGTGCAGGCTGTTGTGTGCTCATTGCTACTTTTAAAAGGGTGGGAGACCCTCTAGCTTCCCCTGTCCAAATCTTTGCATTTCCAACAAAGGGTACAAAATTCAAGCTTTCATCATCTAGGGTCCATAAAGTGAGTGTCTTCACATGCCTAAATGGGTTTGCATTGAATTTTCCATGTGTTTAGACATTGTGGAAATTTTACTGTGGAAGTCCGCTCGCGAAAGTCCATCTAGGGAAGTCTGTTTGAGCAATGCTGTTACAAAAGGGAGGTGGGCCCTCTGACTCCCACATTCCAATTTTTTGCATTTTTAAAAATGAGTCAAATCTTAAGGAAATAAGTCTTGGCATTCTTTCTACCCCTTTTCCCATGTGCTAAAATTGAAAATTTTGAAATTTACTAAGTTTTTTGAAGTCACAGGAACTTCCTTGTGGGCCACCGTCCCTTCGTCATCATCCATGGGAACTTCCTTGCAAGCCTCCGTCCCTCCATTACAATCCATGGGAACTTCCTTGTAGGTTGTTGTCCCTCCATCGTTGCCCGTGGGAACTTCCTTGCGGGCCACCGTCCCTCTGTTGTCGTCTGTAGGGTTTCCATGTGCTCAATGTCATTTTTAAGGCAACAGACCCTCTAGCTTCCACATTCTAGATTTTCACATTTTTCTAAAAGGGCCAAATCATTGAGGAATAGGTCTAGGTAGTCTTCTAATGCATCTTCCATGTGCTTAATTTGGAAAAAACTCAAAATTGCTAAGATTTGTGGCTTTGCGAACCACCATCCCTCCAACACCATTCCTAATGGAAAACATACGATGGCGGCCTAGTAGCTCCCTCCTAGATCTCCTAAATTGGTCAAAATTTCACATGTAGCCCTTAACGTCTGAGGTACTCGTGGGTCCCGTAGTGCAGACCTCTACCTATGGGTCGTTGTGCTCTAAATTTTGTTGCTTAGTGGGAGAGACTCCAAACATCCATCGACCTTCCTACACTCGCACCCTTGAACTAACATTTATGTTTATGGTCCAAATGAGCTCCAAATGTGGAACAATGATAAATATTATGATCTTTTAATGATGCATGGATGGATCTAACAATGCGTTTGTAGGGCTTGACTAACATTTTCCTTGATTTACGTATGAAAGCACTTACTACGTCTTCGGGTGCAGGATTTATGGAACCTATTGAGGGGCCATTGAAGAAGCATGCAAGAGCCCCTGGAGGAAAAGGGGAAAAATATGTATATGTAAACAATGAAGGACTGAGCAACATATGAATGCATTCCAAGGAAGTCAATGATAAAACTGCAAAGGGTGACCTTCAAAGGAACAAGAAGGAGCTATTTTATTTTCCATCCAATGATGATGATTTTTAGGAGTTGTTCACCGAAATCAAGAGTAGCACACCTGCTTCTCAGGGACACTAATTGTAACAAAGGATGCAACAAATATAACAAAAAAAGGGCATCTTCCTACAAGTTTTCAGCTACATCAAAGAAGGCAATCACTACAGGAAAAAATTGCTACACTGTTAGGCCAATAAATGAAAAAAATAGGGAAGAGATAAAATATGTATTTTATATTCCTTTATATTTGGGGTAGGTGAAACCCTAGCATGTAGCAAATCTAGGCTAGACATTGTAATTAAATCCTGGCCATTCATTCTCCTTTTGGAAAACTATAAATAAGGGCTTGGCCCTCATTTGTAAATGGTTGGAGAACTAGTGTAAAGGGAATTTTGCAGCAATAAAATGAAGCATTGCATAATTTTATGGATGTTTTATTTGAGTTTTCTCATCTTGCATGCATGGTTCAACTTCCATGTTAGCTTTAGATTGTAGTTTCTTGAATGGATTTGATAATGGTATTTGATGAATATCCAACCCATACTTTTGGCACTTATTGATGACAAGCTGCTATGTAAAGTTATCCCGAGCTTCTTTATCTCATTTCTACAACTTAGTTCAATTATATGTTCATGAAGTGCATGCACAATCTGAAAATTATCAGACCTTAGAAGATTGCACTAGTATTGTGCAACTGCAGGTTTCTCTTGGTCAAGCAAAACTTAGTTTCAGGAAGTTTGTCTACTATAGCAGCCTCCATTGTTACTATTCATTCATAGCTTAGATTTAGAACAACTCTCTTACTCTTTCCTCTTTTTCTATTTCTTTTAGTCCTTTGTTAGAGTAGGATTCCAAGCATCAAAATAATGCCAAATTTGAGGAACATGGTGAGTTTCAACTTGCTATTTTGAGTGGACAACCACTATTCATTCATATCCAACACCTTGAAACTCCATTTGTAGATCCAACTTCCCATGCTTTGTAAACCATAAAAGGAACCCTATGATTACTAGCAAAACACATCAACCAACTAAACTATTCCCAACATTCTCATGACCTAAAACCCAAGAGACATTGGGGTAGTGATTTGTAACTTGTTTGCAGATTTCTACCTTTCAAGAGAGGTAGCATACTTGTGTGTTGCATGTGTTGAGAAGGTGCAAAAACACACATCAACAAAATTGGGGCTAGAAGGAGGGCATGGCTGTGCACAAGGCTTCAAATTTGGAAGTTGAAGGAACTTTCAAGTAAAAATATGAGATAGGGAGATCTCATTATATGCTAGAAATTTAAAAATCATAAAATTTGAAGACAAGGCAAAGAAGAGAAACAATTGAGCTAAAATGGAGCAGCAACTTCAAGTCAACATCACTTAGTTGCAAGAAGATCTAAATATAAGATTGAGGAGACCATTGTAGGAATTTGCATTGGAAGATAAGTGTAGAATCCATTGCACTCATATACACAATGAATTTGAGTGTCTAACATTCTTGGACAAAATTGAAAGAGTCTTGCAAGGAGAAATATACCAACCCCTAGCCCCACCAAACCCAGAGGAAGAATTGATAAACATGGTAGTCGAGGTTTTCAAGGAGTTGATTCAAGAGTATTTTCTAGTTGGCACAGATTCTACAATGCACCACATTTAGAATTTACGTGTCCATCATGTGAAGAAATCATTACTCAAGTCAAGGATTGTTTGGGCAAGTTAGAGCAGCCAACTCTCATTGAAGGGGAGTCATCCCATGAGGTAGGAGAGCTGTCAACATTTGGGGTACAACACATTGGAGTTGAACTAAGAAATTTGACACGAGTTAGTGTTGGGACAACAGACACTAAGGTTGAAGGTCAAGAGGAAGGTGCTGATTTCCTTGGGAAAACAAGAAGCTTGGGTGAAAAATCACTTAGAAGGGAATTGGAAAGCCTCTCCTTCATTGGTCAATGGTAGTCCTCCATGACAAGCCTAGTTTTTGGTCTAGTTTTGGGAAGAATCTATATCCTATTCGCTCATAGATTTCATGGTGTTAGTATTGGCATAATGTTTCCCTCAAACCATTGACATTTGACATTACCCTATCTTTGCAAGCTTTAATGATATTTGGCATAATATGTGGGTCATCTATATTGATTTTGCATGTGATTAATGAATGTTTCTTAGAGTGGTTATTGATGTGTACTAACCTTAGCCTGTAGACTTAATACACCAAGTTATGGAAGACACTGCCAATTGGGCATGCACCATAATGACTAGCTGAGAAGTCGCTCCAAGTGAAAGGCAACTGGCAACAAAGATTCCTCATGCAACTAAACCTAACTACCTTGTAGTGGACCTTAATGATCGAGCATGCATGGGTGTTATTGTTGTCCTGGATCTGTGCTTGACTTGCATGTCTGACCGAATTCCATGCACGAGTAACCACTATTGCTCCACTTTCCCCTATTTTCCCTAAATGGCGTCCTCCCAATTGTGGAGTTGATTGCCTTGTTTAGCTGTAGTATAAATAATAATTTGATGCTCATTCTTCAAAAAAGGGAGGTTGCACATTTTTACATTGTACTCTCATTTTCAGTGATACAAATACATTTCTCTTTGTATGCATGATTTACAGTGAATAAAATAAAGTTATGAGTTTGAGCATCTAAGTTCTTGTTAGTTTAGAGGATACTTATCCAAGGGGGGGCATTTGGTGAGTAATCCATTCTCTTAGTTTAGCATTAGCTTAGTATTACTTTTTTTTTTGATACTTAGTTTGAAATCTGGCATTGACTATTCCTGCAGCCACTAGAAGTCCATTTTGTGTCTATTCCTGTAGCCAAAGCAAACATAGTAGTCCTTGTTTGTCGCACATATTTTCATTCTTGCTCTACATTTCAGCTTAAGCATAGTTTTTGGTTGATGTTCAATATTTTCTTTATTTCCTTTCAACTATTTTCTTTCAACATTGTGTTTCTTAGTTGTAGAATGCAATGACTACTTGAGCCCCTAGTGCACATACAGTGCTGACCTATTTCAAGTTCACATCCCTAGGTTGACAAGTTAAATGCACCTTCATGATGATTGAATGGCTATTCAGGTTAGATGTATAGTCTCTAAATCATGGCTGTAAAGGCTTAGTTATGAGATCATTGTAGGAGGCCAATATTTTTGGTGCCATTGCCAGGGATGGTGCCAAGCTAGGAAGTTTTTGGAGTCATTGGTAGTTTTTGCTGTAGTATTTTTGAAAGTTGTTCTTAGCATATCCTCTTTTAGGAAGTAATGACCCCCCTAATTCTTTACCAATTCTTTGTGTGAGTTGACTGATAGTGAGTGATACCACATGCATAGAGGAAGGAGAAGGGATGCTTATGGGAGATTCCTTCCTAACAATCCTCATCCATTCCAACTAGTTGAGTACCAAAATCTCCCAGAAGAAGAATAAAATCCACAACCCTTTGCAGACATATATCCTGATCTGACTAGTTCTGAAGTCTCCTTGGAAGATCAAAATTAGCTTGAGAACCCCTTTGTCTTTGAACCACATCAAGAAAGCATGGCTGATGCAAATAGGAACAAAAAAAACTAACCATCTTTTCCTTTCCCCATTTCCCATAAAAATGAAGTTGACAACATCAAGAACATCCTTGCCTCAATACTCCCCAAGTTTTATGGACCTATGATAGAAGATCCTAATACCTTCTTATTTGAGTTTGACATACTCTACAGGAGTTATGATTATACTACTGATGTCCATAGGCTTAAGTTATTTCCCACCACTTTGAAAGAGGTTGCATTAAGATGGTTCATGAGCCTAGGCAGAGATACTGTGGAAACTTGGGAAGACATGAAGACAAAATTCCTTGAGAAATACAAGGAATACTATAGGGGTAGTTACATGAGAGGAGGAGACATTTTTTAGGATGCAGCAGAAGGAAGATGCGATCTTGGAAAATTACATTGCAAGGTTCCTAGTTTGCTTGCAAAAATCTCCACACCATGCACTTAATGAGGACTCACAAAAGTTGCTTTTCTTGAGAGGAATCAATGATAGCTGCACTAATGCTTTGGATCTCATGGTAGAAGGAGATATCTCCCAAGCTCCTTGGGAGGATATCAAGAAAATATGTCAGAATTACTCTAGGGAAGCTTCAAAGAAAGGGAGAGCTTATTAATCATCCATGGGTAAGTCAACTACCGGTGGAGTTTCAAGAATGGAAATCACTCATTTGCTGGTAGAATTCAAGCAAGATATTATCAATAATCTAGCTACTCAGCTAGATTCACTTCAGGCCAAAAATAAGCAAGAGGAGGTAGAAATGATGTTGATAGAGTATTGTCCCCATTGCAGATGTAAGATGGTCGCTAACCTGGAAAGTAAGAAGATTCCACCTGAGTTCAAGCCAATTCAGATTGAAGAAGACCAATTCTATTATGTTGCACAAAGGAAGCCTTGGGATCCAAGAAAAGTTATGCTACAAGATCCACTATCCTATGCTGGACCATATTTTAACTCTTATTCATTTGGAAACCAATGGCAACCCCCATATCTACCTAGTTATGGAGGATATCTACCACAACCTTGGAGTAACCCTCCAAATGCTTGGCCTAGCCATCAGATTCCTCCACCTCAGTGGCAGCAACCTCAAGGGAATTAGCAGTAATTTCAAGGGCATTGGCAACCACCTCCAAGAAATTGGCAGCAAACAAATCAATGGAGAGGAGGACAACAATGGCCTACTTAGAACACCAACTACATGCAACCACCTTCTCAGCCCTAACAACTTACTATAATGCTTCCACCTGCTAATCCAAGTTCTAATGCACCTAAACCAACTCAGCTACTAGCTCAACCCACAACCAATCCTAATAACAAGCCACAATAGTAGCCTATATATTCTACTAATTCAAATCAATTTCATGCATATTCTATGAGTGTAAGTGATATCCATTTGCATTCAGGAACCAAACTACCAACCCCTTCCAAGCCTATCATTACCGAGCTTCCTATGGAAGAGGAGGAGCCTCTAAAAGATCCTATTCAGCCGGGTGCACCTAAAAATATTGAACCAGTCCAAGCCAAGTAGACTGAGCAAGAACCACCATTTCCTCAGAGACTAGAAGTTGCCAAGAAGAAGGAATAAAAGGAGGATACCACTTTTGACATCCTGGATCATCTAAAGCATATATGTGTTCAAATACCCCTATTTTAGGCCATAAAAGATGTTCCAATCTATGAAAAAGCTATTAAGGGAGCTTGTCTTAAGAAGCTAGGAAGGAAGAAGAAAGACCCAACTACAGTTCATGTGGTGGGCTAGCTAGTTGATATCATGTTGGGAAAAGTGACTATTCCCAAGTATAATGACCCAGGTAGTCCTATGGTGCAGTTATCATAAATGTGATTCAAGTGAAGAATGCTTTGATTGATTTAGGGGCAACAATCAATGTAATGACCAAAGACAT
>VDFB02281492.1:861574818-861628425 GCA_007258455.2 Sequoia sempervirens | reverse complement strand
CATTTGACATTACCCTATCTTTGCAAGCTTTAATGATATTTGGCATAATATGTGGGTCATCTATATTGATTTTGCATGTGATTAATGAATGTTTCTTAGAGTGGTTATTGATGTGTACTAACCTTAGCCTGTAGACTTAATACACCAAGTTATGGAAGACACTGCCAATTGGGCATGCACCATAATGACTAGCTGAGAAGTCGCTCCAAGTGAAAGGCAACTGGCAACAAAGATTCCTCATGCAACTAAACCTAACTACCTTGTAGTGGACCTTAATGATCGAGCATGCATGGGTGTTATTGTTGTCCTGGATCTGTGCTTGACTTGCATGTCTGACCGAATTCCATGCACGAGTAACCACTATTGCTCCACTTTCCCCTATTTTCCCTAAATGGCGTCCTCCCAATTGTGGAGTTGATTGCCTTGTTTAGCTGTAGTATAAATAATAATTTGATGCTCATTCTTCAAAAAAGGGAGGTTGCACATTTTTACATTGTACTCTCATTTTCAGTGATACAAATACATTTCTCTTTGTATGCATGATTTACAGTGAATAAAATAAAGTTATGAGTTTGAGCATCTAAGTTCTTGTTAGTTTAGAGGATACTTATCCAAGGGGGGGCATTTGGTGAGTAATCCATTCTCTTAGTTTAGCATTAGCTTAGTATTACTTTTTTTTTTGATACTTAGTTTGAAATCTGGCATTGACTATTCCTGCAGCCACTAGAAGTCCATTTTGTGTCTATTCCTGTAGCCAAAGCAAACATAGTAGTCCTTGTTTGTCGCACATATTTTCATTCTTGCTCTACATTTCAGCTTAAGCATAGTTTTTGGTTGATGTTCAATATTTTCTTTATTTCCTTTCAACTATTTTCTTTCAACATTGTGTTTCTTAGTTGTAGAATGCAATGACTACTTGAGCCCCTAGTGCACATACAGTGCTGACCTATTTCAAGTTCACATCCCTAGGTTGACAAGTTAAATGCACCTTCATGATGATTGAATGGCTATTCAGGTTAGATGTATAGTCTCTAAATCATGGCTGTAAAGGCTTAGTTATGAGATCATTGTAGGAGGCCAATATTTTTGGTGCCATTGCCAGGGATGGTGCCAAGCTAGGAAGTTTTTGGAGTCATTGGTAGTTTTTGCTGTAGTATTTTTGAAAGTTGTTCTTAGCATATCCTCTTTTAGGAAGTAATGACCCCCCTAATTCTTTACCAATTCTTTGTGTGAGTTGACTGATAGTGAGTGATACCACATGCATAGAGGAAGGAGAAGGGATGCTTATGGGAGATTCCTTCCTAACAATCCTCATCCATTCCAACTAGTTGAGTACCAAAATCTCCCAGAAGAAGAATAAAATCCACAACCCTTTGCAGACATATATCCTGATCTG
Source organism: Sequoia sempervirens (assembly GCA_007258455.2). Classification (NCBI taxonomy): domain Eukaryota; kingdom Viridiplantae; phylum Streptophyta; class Pinopsida; order Cupressales; family Cupressaceae; genus Sequoia; species Sequoia sempervirens. The sequence continues at coordinate 861,627,029 of VDFB02281492.1, read as the reverse complement.
ACTAGTTCTGAAGTCTCCTTGGAAGATCAAAATTAGCTTGAGAACCCCTTTGTCTTTGAACCACATCAAGAAAGCATGGCTGATGCAAATAGGAACAAAAAAAACTAACCATCTTTTCCTTTCCCCATTTCCCATAAAAATGAAGTTGACAACATCAAGAACATCCTTGCCTCAATACTCCCCAAGTTTTATGGACCTATGATAGAAGATCCTAATACCTTCTTATTTGAGTTTGACATACTCTACAGGAGTTATGATTATACTACTGATGTCCATAGGCTTAAGTTATTTCCCACCACTTTGAAAGAGGTTGCATTAAGATGGTTCATGAGCCTAGGCAGAGATACTGTGGAAACTTGGGAAGACATGAAGACAAAATTCCTTGAGAAATACAAGGAATACTATAGGGGTAGTTACATGAGAGGAGGAGACATTTTTTAGGATGCAGCAGAAGGAAGATGCGATCTTGGAAAATTACATTGCAAGGTTCCTAGTTTGCTTGCAAAAATCTCCACACCATGCACTTAATGAGGACTCACAAAAGTTGCTTTTCTTGAGAGGAATCAATGATAGCTGCACTAATGCTTTGGATCTCATGGTAGAAGGAGATATCTCCCAAGCTCCTTGGGAGGATATCAAGAAAATATGTCAGAATTACTCTAGGGAAGCTTCAAAGAAAGGGAGAGCTTATTAATCATCCATGGGTAAGTCAACTACCGGTGGAGTTTCAAGAATGGAAATCACTCATTTGCTGGTAGAATTCAAGCAAGATATTATCAATAATCTAGCTACTCAGCTAGATTCACTTCAGGCCAAAAATAAGCAAGAGGAGGTAGAAATGATGTTGATAGAGTATTGTCCCCATTGCAGATGTAAGATGGTCGCTAACCTGGAAAGTAAGAAGATTCCACCTGAGTTCAAGCCAATTCAGATTGAAGAAGACCAATTCTATTATGTTGCACAAAGGAAGCCTTGGGATCCAAGAAAAGTTATGCTACAAGATCCACTATCCTATGCTGGACCATATTTTAACTCTTATTCATTTGGAAACCAATGGCAACCCCCATATCTACCTAGTTATGGAGGATATCTACCACAACCTTGGAGTAACCCTCCAAATGCTTGGCCTAGCCATCAGATTCCTCCACCTCAGTGGCAGCAACCTCAAGGGAATTAGCAGTAATTTCAAGGGCATTGGCAACCACCTCCAAGAAATTGGCAGCAAACAAATCAATGGAGAGGAGGACAACAATGGCCTACTTAGAACACCAACTACATGCAACCACCTTCTCAGCCCTAACAACTTACTATAATGCTTCCACCTGCTAATCCAAGTTCTAATGCACCTAAACCAACTCAGCTACTAGCTCAACCCACAACCAATCCTAATAACAAGCCACAATAGTAGCCTATATATTCTACTAATTCAAATCAATTTCATGCATATTCTATGAGTGTAAGTGATATCCATTTGCATTCAGGAACCAAACTACCAACCCCTTCCAAGCCTATCATTACCGAGCTTCCTATGGAAGAGGAGGAGCCTCTAAAAGATCCTATTCAGCCGGGTGCACCTAAAAATATTGAACCAGTCCAAGCCAAGTAGACTGAGCAAGAACCACCATTTCCTCAGAGACTAGAAGTTGCCAAGAAGAAGGAATAAAAGGAGGATACCACTTTTGACATCCTGGATCATCTAAAGCATATATGTGTTCAAATACCCCTATTTTAGGCCATAAAAGATGTTCCAATCTATGAAAAAGCTATTAAGGGAGCTTGTCTTAAGAAGCTAGGAAGGAAGAAGAAAGACCCAACTACAGTTCATGTGGTGGGCTAGCTAGTTGATATCATGTTGGGAAAAGTGACTATTCCCAAGTATAATGACCCAGGTAGTCCTATGGTGCAGTTATCATAAATGTGATTCAAGTGAAGAATGCTTTGATTGATTTAGGGGCAACAATCAATGTAATGACCAAAGACATCCTGCAACAACTAAATCTTGGCCCCCTTGATGAGGTGCCCTCCATTGATGAAGTTTTTCCATTGGGAGCTATACTCTGGAGGTATGCCAACACCAAAGAAGAGTACATTTCAAAAGAAGGAAGTCGTGAGGATATACTACCTGAACCTCCAAATGGCGAAACATAAAAGCTTTCAGATTAGGAGAGGAACCCTTTTTCCATCTACAATGATAGTGAACATGAGGAAACAAGTGAACGTCATGGTGAGATACATGAATTGCAGAGATAAAAAGACAAAGGAGAGGGTGTTTTGATGACTTCCAACAAGTATGACATACCTCGCCAACTACAAGATGCAACTAGGAGTCCTTCCGCTTTGACCATTGCTGATCATTTTTCACATTTAGAGAGCTGCAATGGGACAAATTTTTCCATGTCATGTCCCTATGACATTGAACATCATAAAATTAAGATCAACACCTGGGAAAGGAGATGGGATGGCATGCTACCCCTTGAAGGTGGTAATCAAGTAGAGGTCTGGAATACGGAAGCTCAAGAAGATGAAGTATATCTCCTCAAAGAACAACCGTTAGAGGTTGCGGGTCCCACTAGTGGCTTGGAAGAGGTGTTTGTTGCCTCATTCTCCCATCCCATTGAAAGCCTAAGATCAAAAGTGCTGCACAATCCTATGCCACCACCCAAGGCTGCTTACACGATGACCGATGATACAGTGCTCGCTCTCGATTGTCACAAGCTACCACCTCTGCATGGTGATATCCAGGTTCTATCTTTCCTTACTCCTGTGAATACTTACAAATTTGTTTATCATTTTTATTATGGGAATGAGGGGAGATGGACATGTTTATGGATCAACTATGGATTTAATGAATTACCTCAATTGCTGATTTTTCCTAAATATGTGATTGAATTTGAATGCGACAATAATAAACTTCTTTTTTCTGACTATAAAAATAAATCTGCATGGCTTAGAATTGTAACGATTTCCCTATTGCTTGTGCATGCAATACGAAATCTAATGGGCATGAATATTGGTTTTCCTTTCTTGAATGTCATTCTTTGTAAACATCTTTGTAATAGTTCATTTTGGGTAGTGTAGGTATCATGTATATACCTCAATTTTCTACTTTCGTTGGGTTAGTTTTCTTTAGATTGGTTTCCCCTTTCATTTTCTTTCGCTTTCTTGATTTGGTTAGTTTAGGAATTTCTCTTTCACTTTTCTTCCACTTTGTTGTTGCTTTGCTCAGGGTCTCCTTGTCTTCTATAGGGTATGTCTGCACGCACAATGACCATCACTTTATTGCTTGGGGCTGTTCTATCTATTTCTTTGGAAAACTTCAATCAATTTTTTAGAGTGGATGGTGAGGGTCTTTTGTTAGTGCCAAGTGATCTAGATGTTTGATTTGAAGGGGATGAGTCATTGTTTTGTCTAATTCTAATGTATTCTGAAATCTTATATCTATCACACACTTTAAGAATTTGGAGGTCACAGTAGGTCCTTTGTGAAGTCTAGTTAAGTAAAAAAAATCTAAAATTCTATTTTAGCGCCATTGTGATTCTTAGCGTTGAACACGAGTTTCACTACTTGCAAGTTGAAACAAAGGAATTGAAAAGAGAAAAATTAAAAGAAATAAAAGAAAAGAAAAATATTGAAAATCAAAAGAAAGAAATTCAACTTTTGAGGGGGATTTGAGCAACTCTATCGGGGCTATGGATGCTTGGTTGGCAATAGAGCAATGTTTAGGAGAATCACAATGACAACCTCATTGGGGCTATGGATGCCTAACTCGAAGTGATGCAATGTCCCAGATGCTTTTGGAGTTAGAATAAACTACATAGCTTAACTTGATGGAGCTTAGGTTCCTGTAGCAACTCAAGGATGGGAATTAACGCAATTGCACACACTTGGATTTTCAACATATTGAAGGTTGGGTTGGGTAGTGGTTTTGATCTTTTGGTCGAGCGTTTGGTTTGTTTTCCCTAGTGTGAAGATCAAAACTAGAGATTCTAGGTTTGTGATTCTAGTTTGTCATCAAAATGCTCTAGAGGATTTCCCCAGCAAGTCACCATTTTTTGTACATCTTTTGTACACGTGCCCCACCTTAGGCATGGATCCCTGTCTCTTTCACTCCCAATGGTTTGTTCTTGCTCTTGTTGGGTCATTTTTGCTCCCACCTTGCTTTGCATGCCCCTTTCCTAGAGTCTAAGTGGGTCACATGCCTTAGAATGATCAAATTCCCCTTAAATAGATTCACCCACCTAATTTTCACTAAGTCCTTTGCTTTCACAAAAATGCCCCTATAGGTATCCCTTCGCCTATTGCCCTGGTGTCCCTCAGGCCTTGTGGATCTGTAGTTGTGGGTCACCGCTCATGTTTTGTCGATGAGTAGCGACTGTTTCCCAACTTCCACCCACATGGTGGGATCCACACTTAGTTTCTCCATCTGAGCCTTGACCAAGCATCCAAACAAGTGTGGATTTTCACATCTCACCTAACCTGGGTTCATCATACCAATAAATCAATGCATGCCATTAATAAAAATTGGCCTATAAACATTTCTACTTACCCTTCATTTTAACTCAAGGCGTTCAAATGTAAGAAGAGAAACAAAGTCCTCTCCCCCTTTTTCCACTTTTTCCTTGCTCTTGCTAACATGGTCCCTGCTCACTTGCTTTTCTTTTTCCTTCATTTTTTGAATTTGGGGACAAGTTTCCTATGGATTTGGGATGTTTTTGTGATGCCTAAGTGAACTGCCAAGGTTTTGTTGAGTTTTGGGAAGTTGTGGAAACTTCCTTGCAGGTCGTCGTCCCTTCATGGGAATTTCCTTGTAGCTGTCATCCTTCCATCACCATCTATAGGAATTTCCTTGTGGGCCGTTGTCCCTCCATCGCCATCCATGAGAACTTCCTTGCAGGCCACTATCCCTCCATTTCCATCTGTGGGACTTCCTTGTGGGTCATTGTGTGCAAGCTGTCGTGTGCTCATTGCCATGTTTAAAAGGGTGGTGAACCATCTGACTCCCCCCTCCCAAATCTCTGCATTTCCAACAAAGGGTACAAACTTCAAGATTTCATCATCTAGGGCCCATAAAGTGAGTTTCTTCACATGCCTAAAGGGGTTTGCATCAAATTTTCCATGTGTTTAGACATTGTGGAAATTTCAATATGGAAGTCCGTTTGAGCAATGTTGTTACAAAAGGGTGGCGAGCCCTTTGACTCCTGCATTCCAAATTTTTGCATTTTTCAAAATGAGTCAAATCTTAAGGAAATATATCTTGGCACTCTTTCTACGCCTTTTCCCACATGCTAAAATTGAAAAATATCAAATTTACTAAGCTTTGTGAAGTCATGGGAACTTCCTTGTGGGCCGTCATCCCTTCGTTGCTGTCCGCAGAAACTTTCTTATGGGACATCGTCCCTCTATCGCTGTTCGCACAAAATTCCTTATGGTCCACCATCCCTCCATCACCATATGCGGGAACTTCCTTGTGGGTCACTATCCCTTTGTTGACATCTGTGGGTTTCCACGTGCTCAATGTCGTTTTTAAGGCAATAGACACTCTAGCTTCCGCATTCCATATTTCTGCACTTTTCTAAAAGAGCCAAATCATTGAGGAATATGTCTAGGCACCATTCTAATGCATCTTCTATGTACTTAATTTGGAAAAACTCAAAATTGCTAAGAGTTATGGCTTTGCAGACCGCCATCCTTCCAATGTTGTTCGTAATGGAAAACATACGATGGTGGCCCAATAGCTCCCTCCTGCATCTCCTAAATTGGTCAAACTTTTGCATGTAGCCCTTAATATTTGAGGCACCCGTGGGTCCCATAGTGCAGACTTCCGCCTATGGGTCGATGTGCTCTAAATTCCATTGCTTAGTAGGAGAGACTCCAAACATACTTTGACCTTCCTACACCCGCACCCCTGAACCTGCATTTATGTTTATGGTCCAAATGAGCTCCAAATTTTGAACAATGATGAATATTATGATCTTTTAATGATGCATGGATGGGTCTAACAATGCATTTCTAGGACTTGACTAACATTTTCCTTGATTTATGTATGAAAGCACTTATTGTGTCTTTGGGTGCATGATTTATGGAACCTGCTGAGGGGCCATTGAAGAAAAACACAAGAGCCCTTGGAGGAAAAGGAGAAAAGAATGTTTGCATAAACAATGAAGGACTGACCAACATATGAGTGCATGCCAAGGAAGTCAGAGACAAAAATGCAAAGGGTGACCTTCAAAGGAACAAGAATGGGCTATTTTATTTTCCACCAAATGATGATGATTTTCAAGAGCAACACACCCACTTCTTAGGGACACTAATTTTTAACAAAGGATGCAACAAACATATTAGACAAAGGGCATCTTCCTACAAGTTTTCAGCTACATCAAAGAATGTATTCACTACATGACAAAATTACTACAGTGCCATGCCACTAAATGATAAAATAGGGAAGAGACAAAAGATGTATTTTATATTCCTTTATATTTGGGGTAGGTGAAACCCTAGCTTTTAGCAAATCTGGGCCACATTGTAATTAAATCCTATCCATTCATTCTCCTTTTGGAAAACTATAAATAGGGGCTTGCCCCTCATTTGTAAATGGTTGGAGAACTGGTGTAAAGGGAATTTTGTAGCAATAAAAGGAAGCATTGCATGCTTTTATGGATGTTTTCTTTGATTTTTCTCATCTTGCATGCATGGTTCAACTTCCATGTTAGTTTTAGATTGTAGTTTCTTGAATCGCTGTGATAATGCTATTTTTTGTTATGGTATTTGATGAATTTCCAGCCCATACTTTTGGCACTTATTGATGACAAGCTGCTATGTAAAGTTAGCCTAGGCTTCTTTATCTCATTGCTACAAATTAGTTCAATTGTATGTTCATGAAGTGCATGTACAATATTAAAATTAGTAGACCTTAGAAGATTGCACTGGTTTTGTGTAGCTGTAGGTTTCTCTTAGTCAAGAAAAACTTAGTTTCAGGAAGTTTGTCTACTATAATAGCCTCCATTGTTCCTGTTCATTCATAGCTTATATTTTGAACAAATCTCTTACCCTTTCCTCTTTTGTTATTTATTTTAGTCCTTTGTTAGAGTAGGATTCCAAGCATCAAAAAAATCCCAAATTTGATGAACATGGCGAGTTTCAGGTTGTTTTTTTAAGTGGACAACCACTGTTCATTCATTTCCAGCACCTTGAAACTCCATTTGTAGACCCAACTTCCCATGCTTTGTAAACCATAAATGCCACCCTGTGATTACCAACAAAACACATCAACCAACTGAACTATTTCCAATATTGTCATGACCTAACACCCGAGAGACCTTGGGGTAGTAATTTGTAACTTGTTTATAGATTTCTACCTTTCAAGAGAGGTAGCATAATTGTGTGCTACCTATGTTGAGAAGGTACAAAAACACACATCAAAACATTTATTCAAATTAATCAACAACTTGTCCTCCCTTAGCTTCTCAAAAACTCTTCAGATATGCATCAAGTGCTCCTCCAATGTCTTATTGTAAATAAAAATATCATCCAAGTAAACAATAACAAATTTTCCTAGAAATTCTTTTAATACCTCATTGATAAGCCGCATAAATGTGCTCGATGCATTGGGTAGCCCAAAAGGCATGACTTACCACTCATACAAGATCTCCTTGGCTTTGAAGCCTGTCTTCCATTCATCTCCTTCTCTAATCCGGATCTAGTGATATCCACTCTTCAGATCTATCTTCGTGAAGTACTCATCCCCACTCAGACAATCCATAATGTCATCCATTCTTGGCAAGGGAAATCTATACTTTATGGTGATCTTTTTGATGGCTTTAGAGTCTGTACACATCCACCATTCCCCACCATTCTTTAGTGCTAGTACTACACGCACTACACATGGACTCAAACTCTCCCTAATCAATCCTTTTCACAACTATTGAACTTTTCTGTTCAACTCTTCTCTCTCTGCTGGAGTCATAGGATGAGTTGCCTTTTTTGGAAAACTAACTCTAGGAATCAGGTCCATCTGATGACTAATATTTCTTACTGGAGGAAAACCTTCAGGTACATTATCAGAAATAATAGCTTGAAACTCATTCAAAAAATTTGAAAACCTCTGCAGGAACCTCAATAGTATCTTCTTTATCAACTCTAAGAATCAATGAAAAACACATATGCTCATGCTTCATACCTTCTAGGAACTTTCTTCCATCAACCAAACAAATTCTTGCATTACTGCATACATTTTCCTTTGCCTCTTTCAGGGGCTTCAACTTATGACAAACTCCATCCTTTGTCAAAGAATAGATGATGGCATGTCCATCATGTACTGATTGCTGATCAAACTATCATGGTCTACCTAACAACATATGAAAAACATCCATAGGCATAATATCACACAATACCTCATCATGGTAATTTATAATCTTGAACTTTACCTGACATTGTTCATTTACCAAAGATTTATGGTCCTTATGCAACCAAGTAATCTGGTATAGATTTTAATGTCTTCTTCTCTCCAACCACAACTTACTAACCATCTCTTTTGAAATAAGTTTATCAATACTACCTCCATCAATAATAAAATTACAAACCTTACCTTCACACTCACATTTGATGTAAAAAAATATTTCCTTTGAGTTGGTTCTTTCTCCTCATTCAACAATTCTATTCTAGTAACAAGAACCTCTCCTCTTTCTACAACCTCAGAATTTGAAGACTCAACATCTTCATCTACATGTGCAACTCGTGCATTACCCTCAGGTCTTCTATTTATCCTTCATTGATGTTGAGGACACTCATAGTATCTATTTCCTTCTCTGCACTGGAAACAGGATGCACGAAAGCCACCTCTTCCCAATCCTCATCGAGATCTCCTCTTGCTCTTTGGTCTCCATTATTTTGATCATGAGGATGGTAAGTGTTATCTCCTTTATGGTTCTGGTTGCTATTGGATCCTTCACCCTTCTTTTGATATTCATTTCAAAGTCCATATGACTGACCACTAGTCTTTCCACCTTGACATCCACCTTTCTGTTTTCTTTCAAAACTTTTGTTTAGTCACTCTTCAACATTTAGGGAAAACTAATAAGCATCTTAAATGGTGGTCATCCTCACTAGCGTTAATTCTTCCTATATGCTAGGCTTCAGCCCATTAATATATCGAGAAAATTTCTCTTTATTTTCCTCAGAATGTTCTGTTCGAATCAGGACTGTTGTGCAGTTTTTGCACACACGCCCCACTTGGAGTGGGGGACCCCCTTTCTTCGTTGTGTCTTTGACCTTTGATTTTATTGGATTTATCATTTTGGGGTCTTGACATGTTGGTTTTGCTGGTTTCACCCTTGCCTTGGGGTTGATATTGATTGAAATTAAGCTTTTGGCCAAGTCCGGGTTTTCACCTGGATCCGGGATTCTCCGCCTCCGGCGGATTTCTCCGGCCCTGGTTCCTTGTCCGTCTCTTGCCGAATTCTCCGATTTCGGGTTTTTTCCTAACTTCGGGATTTTCCGGTCCAGTCGGATTTTCCCGGATTCCGTCGAAATCCCGATCTTCCTGATTTCCCCGGTTCCTGCATTTCCGCGGAATCCGTGTCTCCGCGCATTCTGGGATTCTCCGAAATTCCACTTGGGGCACGGGTTTCCGGACTTGTCAGAAATGTCTTTTCGCGCATTAATGGCTGAGGTATCTTGGTTCAGACGGGTATAAGGGCGAATTTAGGGTATTTTCAGATTCATTCCAACTTCGATTGCTTCCTTGTTTTCTGCTCTGGCGATTCAGAACTTCCGTTTGAGCTTCGAGGTTTGATCTTGGATTGTTTGCGCGTGGATTGCTTGAGTGTTCCTGCCAGTATCTCGTTGCCTGGACGTGTTGTCACGTGGATTAATTTTCCAAGCTCAATTTCTGCTCGTCTTGATCCATGGTATGTATTCGTCGTCCTTCCGTTTGTTTGCATGGTGATTTGAGATTTTCTTGTACTGGGCGTTGTTGAATTTTGGGGTCGGCTCATATTTTGACTTTGGGTGTCGTATTTATTCAGTCGGTTTGATCCGTCTTTTTTATTTGAAGCCCATCTCTCGTGCCCTATGAGTTCCGTTTATCCGCTTGATTGCATATTTACACTTTAGACGGAATTCTGGGTCGTGTTGCTTAATTGTTTTGGGTGCGGGATGTGTTACCATGCGAATTTAGGGTTTTCTTGGTGTTCGGTTAAAGCGATGATTTGATCTTGTGTTTGAATGACTTTCGCCTCGTTTTATGTTGGCTTCCCCGTCCTGTGAGGATTAGAGGGCTTTTAGGTAAATCCCGAACTGATATTTTAACCCTAAAAGCTTGCTCTGGTTTTAATGGCGGATATGTGGTTGTTCGATTTAGGGCATCGTCATTTTAGTATGGGATCCTTCCTTTGAGTGCTTCTGAGTGTTGGACCCTCTTTGCATATTCGAGTCTGGTGATTGTCGTCGGTTTTGGGTTCATTCGAGCTTTGATATTGAAGATCTTGTGGTCGCTCCTGTTTTGGTGCACGTTTTGCCATTTTTCGGGTTTCCGAGGCTGTCGCGGAATTTCTGGTCTCCCGGATTTTCCCGGTTTCCTTTTATTCCGCGGACAGGGTTAATTTCCGGTGCATTTGATGCTGTCCGCGAAAGTCCGTCCCATTCGGATTTTTCCGGATTTCCTGTCTGATTGCATTCTTTTGTATATTTCGATGAGGGAATTGATGGAGTGATTGTTAATGCCTATTTCTTGATTGCCAAAGAGTAAAATTGATGATTTTCCTTTGATTTCCGAGCATATTAATGATTTACATGGCTAATAGTGCTTTGGTGGCAGGAGTCCGTCTGGGTCGGATTTCTCCGGAATTCCGCCCCGAATGTATTTTCCCGGATTATTTTTCCCGGATTATTTGATTTCTCCGGATCTCGGAAGATTGGCAATTGGCATTTGGTTTTAATGGATTTGTGTGATGTATGCTAACCTTTTGGATGGATATGAGCTTAATAATTAAATTCTAATAATAATTCTTGGATGTGCAGGCTGAATCAAGCAAAGCTGCTGCTGGGAAGTCCAAAGGTGGTGCGGGGGCATCTGCAGTTTCCGAGACAGAAAAATTGAGATTAGACATGAAGAGTCAGGTCCCAGAGAGTAAGATATCCTCCGTGTGGGCAGATGTGTCTGATACCAACGTTGGTGCCTGGCGTTACGAAGAATTCAAACAGAGAACAGCTGAGAAGGACCAATCGGCATTGAGGCAAGGGATGATGAACTCAGGGTTGGTACACGTGGCAGGGTTCCCTCCAGCAGTCCAGTGTTACGAGCTGATTTTGGAGTGTGCTAGGCAGTACGCCTTTGACACACAGATGGTAGTTAGTACTGAGGGACGGGTGTTGGCAAATTTCAGTCCAGCCTCCATTGCCCGAGCTTTCAGCATGCCGGATCTCCCCTCGGTCTGCGCCCTAAACATTGACACTGCTCGCACGTATTATGAGAACGAGCCAGTTAAGGCTCAACAGCTTATCAACTCATGGCTTGAGAAGCCCAAGTCTCACCACTCTAAATTGCCCAAACAGTTGCACAGGGTGAAGTTCAGGCCAGATATTTATGATGCCATCACACTGTTGAGCAGGGTGGCCGGACTCAAAACTGCCGGGGTATTGGAAAGTTGGATGGTCCATGTGATCACCAAGATAGGCCAAGGAACGAATTACCACTGGGCAGGACTTATCAGTGCAGAAATAGATAGGCAACTGAGGAATGTTTTGGAAGGAAAGAAGTTTACCATGTCCTCCTTTGTTATATATATACTGGCCATCTCCTATCCTTACAAGGGACTGACTCTGGCAGGGAACAATTGGGCAAGGGTGGAATTCTTCCCTCTTCTAGGTTGGATGAACCATGGGAATGGTTCGAAGCATTACAGATCAGGCAGGGAGCCCTGAAAAAGATAAAGAAACGAAGAAAAGCAATTGATGCCGACCTAACTGCAATTTATGATGGTTGCATTGCATTTTTTGAAGTGATGACAGGGAGGAATAAGATGGCTCCCAAGTACCTGAGTTTGGATCAATTGAAGGAATGGTGGCATGAGGTTTATGCCCCAGATTCTGATGAGGTTGTCACTGGCCATATGCTTGATGATGCGGCTACATATTTGGCAATAATAGATAGATACCTGACCAGCAGAAAGGATTGGAAGGGGACCATTGAGCGGTCCAATGATGGGATTGAGTCAATTAAATGCCGGCTCAAAGTTTTGCCATTGCCACCCATTGCTGAGCTGGAGGAAGTTTTCTTGAAGGTCCAAGGGTCACCAGCGCGGAAAAAGGACAAAGGAAGCAGCGGTTAATGTTTATCTCGAGATTTGTGCTTCCCTATTATTATAGGGCATGCATTGGACCGGATTTCCTTGGGGATTGTGCCTTGGCCGACTTGGATGATGGCATTAAATGTGTGCCTTAGTTTGTTTCCTTGGCCGACCTGTTTTGGCAGTTTTTATTTTTTTGTAAAATGTTTGGCTGGGCCGACATGTTCTAAAAATTTGATAAATGGGCATTTTTGCCTTATTGTAAGGGACAGTTCAGAAGATTTTGATAGTAGAGATTAGCAAGAGCAATAGTTAGAGTTTTAGAATTTCTTAAAGCAGATATCATATTCAGAACAGTTGAATTGTTGCAGCATTTGATGATTAATACAATTGAAGGCATTGTGGTTTTCCTGGTGAAATCCTTTGTGTTACCTCATCTTGCATGGTTCTTTTGTTCTATCTTTTACATTGCTTGAAGATCTAGGGTTTATTATTCAGAAATAAATTAGTTTAGTTGGATAAATGGTGTATATGATTTCATATTTGGAATGTTGGTAGCTATCTTTGGTCTATACTCCCAGTAACTATCTGATTGTAGTAGGCTGGTGAAGTCAACCTGGACCATATATATTCAAATGTGCTTGAGTTCGGTTGTAGATGCAAGTCTATGATTTGAAAATTTATACTCCTCAGAAGATTGCACTGTTCTTGTAAAGATTGCCTTGTGGGTCGAACAGGAATTGGTTATTTGAGATAGGTCCATTCCAAATATATGTCATTTGCATTGCTTGTCTGTTCAGTAATTTAGATTTTATTACCTTCCCCGCATCCTTATCTTTTGCAATTTCTTTATTATTCGGTTAGATTTAGGATTCAAGATCATCATATTGTTAGATCTGATAAATTGAAAAGGTTCAGTTTGCTTGTAGTAAGGTCCGATTGTGATTACCAGCAATTTTCACATATTATCTGAGTTGTTTATGCATTGTCATGACCTGACACCCGAGAGACCTTGGAATGATTTTCAGCAATTCATTGTTGAAGATTATCTTTCAAGAGAGATAGAATATCATTTTCTGTCTGAGTTGTTGCTGTGCAGAAAACACCATCAACAGATTGGCGCTAGAAGGAGGGCCTGAATGAGCACACTGGATCGTTTCTTGAATGCCATCTCTCCAGAGAGATTTAGGAGAAATACCAGATCCACCACCAGAGAGGAAGATTTAGAGGAACTTCAATTTCCCAATAGGTCAAGAAGGACTAGAGGGAGAGGAGAATCACCATCGCCCGCTCCATCACCAACATCATCCACATCCTCATATAGGGGAGTATCATCCTTACCTATCCCTTCACCAACATCGTCCATATCTTCTTACCCTGAGGTTGAAGCAATACCCGTTCCTGAAGAGGTTCCCCTTCAACAGTTCCAGCCTGCCGTTAACCAACCACAACCTCCACCCCCGCTTTTACCAATGGCTTTCCTTGCCAATAATCCGTCACCTTTGTCCTTCGGAGCTTATAATGTAATGCCTAAAAATCCTGAGCATTTCTGCTCAAAATTTCATGTAAATGACCCGAATAGAACTGTAGAAGAACACATAAGGATTTTCCAAACTTGCCTTAAAGACAGAGGAATTGTCCATGAAGATGTTGCTTGTAGGCTATTCCCTTACTCCCTGGGTGAAGAAGCTTTTTATTGGTACAACCATCTCCCTGCTGGCTCAATTCAGAACTGGGGTGACCTTGAAAAAACCTTTCTGCAAAAGTTCCGAATACCCATCAGTGCTAATGAGCTATACCTGCAATTTATCAAAGTCAAGAGAGAAGTCAACGAACCCATAGCCAGTTTCAATAATAGATTCCATCGTGCGTTCACCAGATTGCAAGATCCGTATGTCCTAGATGATGGTACTGCCCTGGGAGTATATTATGAAGCTCTGGATAGTCTAACGGCAACCTTTCTGAAATGGAGACCTAACCCTCCAGCTACCTTGACAGACGCTTACACGGAGGCTGTCAAGCTTAGCACAGACTTGAGACAGCACTTGACGGGGCCATTACCTTCTCTGGGACCAGTCGCACACCCTAACCAGATTCAGGCAGTAAATCAGGCTCTCACCAATCATACCCCTATTATGAATCCAGTCCCTCAATTATCAATGGTACCACACCCTGGTCATCCTATGAATCAGGTTTCTCCTATGATGAACTTCCCTCAACAGCAGGTTAATCAGCCTATGTACCAGTCACAATCAAATAGCTTCCCGGCTTATCTGCAGAATTCGGAAGTGTTGCATCAATCCCTGGGATCCGCCCCAGTACCTGTCCCACCTCTGAGTAACCCAAACCAGCTTCCCTACCGAGACCCTAATAAGGAAAGAATTGACGAAATGGCTGAACAAATAAAGAAGCTAAATCTAGAGGTGACTTATTTGAGAAACCAGAATAGCCAATTGCAAGCTGCTCAAAAGGGAATGCAATCCAATCAGAACAGGGAGTTCTCACAAGGGCAGAATTTCGACAGGGGACAACGCAATGACAGAGGATTTTACAATGACAGAGGGTATAACCAGGATAGAGGTTTCAACAACGATAGGAGGCAAAACTTTGATAGAGGCCAAGGAAGTGGGTCAGGATTTGACAAAAGGCCATCACAAGGACAGAACAGAACTTGGAATACAGGGCCTAATAATGGAGGAGTTCCTACTCCATTGGATCAGCCAGCCAATCAGATTGTTAATCAATCTGCCAATCAGCCAGTTAGCCAGGATAAACCTCCCACTGGTGTGTATCTCGCAGAAGCAGCCCTGTCAGGATGGTGTAGGCTTCACAAAACAAGTCAGCATTCAGAACTGGAATGTCCTGAGTTCCAGACAGCGGCTTCTATCTTTCAGTATGAGGTAGAGAATAATGTGAATGGGCAGGAGATTGTTCCTTCCAATTCATATGATTCCCCTGTGCTGGTGTTGAACCATGCTCCTTTTCCCACTAGTAATGAAAATGTACCAGAAGAACCTGATTTCCAGAAAGATGAAATTGATCAGATTTGTAATGGAGATGAAGTAGCTCAGCTGTTTAACGAAGGGGAGATGAATGACAATGGCCCCTTGGATCAGGAAGAAACCTATGTTGAAGAAGTTCAGATGTTTCAGAGACAGGGATTGAGGGATATGCCTCACAGACGCCCACAGCCTGGAGGGCCCTTCACCACTTCCATTCCCCCCAACAATTTCACTACTCCTCCAGATCCTAATGCAAGTAACAATCCGTCTTATCCACAGGTGTCCAAGCAGTACCTTTCGAAAGATAGACAAGCTCGAGCAGAACCACAGAAGGAGAGGATTGTTCAAATAAGTAAGGAGAAGGTAGAGGAACCATCTAAAGAGGTTTCTACTGATATGAGTGAGGAACAGATGGCTTCATACGTCGCAGAGGAATTCAAAAAATTAAAGGTAAACCTTTCTGCTTTTGAATTGTTGAGGTTTCCTGCAATTAGAAGAGCTATCTTGGGTACTTATGATGCAAATTCAAAGACATTGGACAAATCTTCTGGGGAGCATGACAGCCAGATCTCCAGTTTTCAGCCTGTGAACACACAAAGTCAGACACCGGATAGGACTAATTCCCCCCCTGGAGATAGAGGAAAAGAAAAGGACAGAACTCAAGTGGCCCAGATGGATACTCAGCCCATTTTGTTTCAAGGAAAAACGGAGACTCCTCCATTTCTGATTTCTGTCAGAATCTTTGGTAAGAACCTCCATAATTGTCTGTTGGATTCTGGTGCTTCCACTAATGTGATGCCTCTTGGAGTTTGTAGGGCTCTGGGAATTACACCTGCTGATTCCCAGAAGAAGGTGACTCAGTTGGATAGGACCGAAGTAAGTGTGGTAGGGGAACTTAACATGATCCATATGCAGATCGCTTCTGATCCTAGAATCCAACAGGTTATTAACATTCAGGTAGCTGACATTCCTGATGCATACGGTTTAATTTTAGGAAGAGATTTCACCAGGGCCCTGAATGGGTATGTGTCTACCGACCACTCTCACATGTGGCTTCCCTGGAAGGGAGTGCCCAATCAGATAAGGATTGAGAGGGAGCCTAGAATGAAGTACATGATAACAGAATACCAAAAGACTTCGACCGAGGTTCTCATATCAGAAGCTGGAATGGGAAACTACTTGCTATCCGCCCCATATGAAGAATCAGATGTAGAAGAGGTGCTGATGTTGCATACGATGCCAGTGGACGCTGAAACAGGGTCCAGTCTTGTTGAAGTCCTAACAGAATCAGTTGAGGAAGAAGAAGAATCTGAGGATAGACAGATCAGCTTACTGGACAATTTCCAGGATTTCATTAAGCAATGTGTCGAAAATCAAACTCACTTGGGAAGGAGGACAAGTTTTAAGGAGTTACTCTTGCCGAATTGGTGCAGAGTCCACAATGCTTCTCACTCAGAATTGGAGTGTTGCTTGTGTCAGACAGCGGTGAAAGAAGTGTACAAAAGCATAAATCCATCTCAGGAGGTTGGTATAGATGAACAGAGTCTACAGGCAAAGTCTGAGAATCAGAAACCTGTTGTGGCTGTGAGAACCTCTATTACTGATAAACCAAAAGACAAAATGAAGAAGACCACCGCTGCGGAATACTGGACTCTCAAGTTTGATGGATCTAAGTCCAAGCAAGGGGCTGGAGCTGGATTTGAATTGATAAGTCCCAAAGGTAAGAGTTTCTTCGCAGCTCATAGACTCCAGTTTCATTGTACAAATAATGTGGCTGAATATGAAGCTTTAATTCACGGACTCCTTATGGCATTCAAGAAAAGGGTCAAGGTCCTACAAGTTTTTGGTGACTCAGAATTAGTGGTCAAACAAGTAAGAAAGCAGTATGCCTGCCACGACAGGAGAATGACCAACTATAGGCATAGAGTGTGGGACCTCATTGAGGGGTTCGACGCTTTTAATATCCAATTGATCCCAAGGAAGAAGAATCAAACTGCTGATTCTCTAGCTCAAGCGGCCAGTACTTTGCAGCCCCTGTCTTTGTCAGGATTGAAGAAGTTTACTGTTGAATTAACTCCTGTCCCGTCAGTCCCTGACAATGTGACTAATTTTCAGGTGTTTGAGGATGATAAGCATATCCTTGACTTTATCACGAACACGATGTTTTTGCTTCACAGATCATTGACGAAACAGAACCTCAGGAAGCAGAATTGGATCTGGAAGGTGTGCTAAACTTGAAGTCCAATACTATTCCAAGAGGAATGGTACAGCTGGAGAGGATTTTCGATATGGACAAAATCAGAGATCAGGAACAGGAATCTAAGAAAGAGTCTATCAGTGGGCAGTGTGACACTCACAATGTAGGCACTGAAGATGATGTAAGGAATGTTTTCATTGGTAAGATTTGTACCCCTGAAGAAAGACAGGGAATAATCAGAGCCCTATACGACTTTCCAGACATAGTGGCCTGGGGTTATGAAGACTTGAAGACTTACGATACATCCATCATAACTCACACTATACCCCTCAAGCCAGGTGCTAAGCCTTTTAGACAGAGGCAGAGACCTATTAATGCGCTGTTGGAGCCACTCATACAGAAGGAAGTTCAGAAACTGCTCTCCGCTAGAATTATATTCCCTGTCAGGCATTCTACTTGGGTGGCAAACCTGGTGCCAGTTAGAAAAAAGAACGGTGAAATTAGGCTCTGTGTTGACTTCAGAAATCTGAACAGGTCATCTGAAAAGGATAATTATCCAGTTCCCTCGTTGGATGAAGTGTTGCAAGTGGTTAATGGATCGCAGATGATGTCCTTTCTGGACGGCTATTCAGGATATAATCAGGTGATGGTCCAGTATGAGGACAGACACAAGACTGCCTTTACGACCAAGTGGGGAACTTTCGCCTACAGGAGGATGCCATTCGGGCTTATCAATGCAGGAGCCACGTTTCAACGAGCTATGGATATCGCTTTCAAGGACATCATAGGAAAGTGCATTATCATTTACATGGATGATCTGACTGTTTTCTCCAAAAACAGAGGGGATCATATCTCAGATCTGCGTAAGGTGTTCCAGAAGTGCAGGGAATTCGGCATCTCTTTGAATCCCAAGAAGTGTATTTTCGGGGTCACAGAGGGCAAATTGTTAGGGCACGTAATATCAGAAAAGGGCATTGCTATAGATCCAGAGAGGGTGGAAGCCATCCTAAGAATTCAGCCGCCTGCTAGCAAGAAAGAGATGAAATCTTTCTTTGGTAAGATTAATTTTGTCAGGAAATTCATCACTGGATTTGCTGAGATTGTCAAGCCACTAAATGCCATGTTGAAACAAGATGCCAAGATCGAGTGGACCACAGAAGCGAAGCAGTCCTTTGCAGAGATTAAGAGAGCCATTGCTGATGCTCCAGTGTTGGTGAGTCCGGATTATAGTAAACCGTTCTATATTTATTCCTTTGCCTCAGACCACTCATGTGCTGGAATGCTGACACAAAAGTCTGATGAGGGGAATGAGCATCCTATCGCTTTCATGAGCACGCCATTGAAGGATGCTGAGTTGAAATACCCATATGTGGAGAAGCAGGCATATGCCCTTGTTCGAGCAGTAAAGAAATTTAGGCACTATATCCTCAGAAACAAGGTGTTTGCAATTGTTCCTGATTCTGCAGTTAAGTTATTGCTGATGCAGAATGAGTTAGGGGAGCGCAGAGCTAAATGGGTAACCATGCTACAGGAGTATGACATTGAGATCCAGCCCATGAGGCTGGTAAGAGGGCAGGGACTCACCCAGACCATGGCAGAGATAGGTCCTGAATTGTCTGTCTGTAATTATGACGTGGGAGCGGTTTCACCGGATGGTTGGTATGATGATATAGTTTATTATTTGCTGAATCAGCGAGCTCCTGATCGTTTAAATGCAGTACAGAGGCGAGCCTTGAGACTGAAAAGTGATGGTTTCATGCTGAAAGGAGCCGTCCTATACAAGAAGAATCACGAAGGTATTTACTTAAGGTGCCTTGGAAAACAGGAAGCAGAAAGAGTAATAAATGAGTTTCATGAGAAATATGGCACCGGTCACGGTTCTGCTATTGCTACTACGAACCAGATTTTACGGGCAGGATACTACTGGCCTACACTATTCAAAGATGTTCATCATCATGTTCGGACTTGTCACACTTGTCAGGCTGCAGCGACACGGGAAAGGTGTGCAGCTCTCCCACTCTAGTCTGTTATTGAGGTAAAACCTTTTGCTCAATGGGGTATGGATTTCATCGGCCCCATCAATCCACCATCTTCTGCTGGACACAGGTATATTCTCACCATTACTGATTATTTTACAAGGTGGACCGAAGCATTTGCTTGTAGGCAGTGTACATCAGAAGTAGTAATCGATTTCTTAGAATCTGCCATTCTCAATCGGTTTGGATGTCCTTTCGCTGTTGTGTGTGATAATGGTCCTGCCTTTGCATCTTTGAAATTCTCAAACTGGGCTTTTGATCATGGCATTGTTGTTAAGTTTGCATCTAATTATTATCCCCAGGGGAATGGTCTAGCTGAATCCTCTAATAAGAACCTGTTGACTGTTGTCCGAAAACTGTTAGAGAAGAACCCAAAGGATTGGCATACCCAGCTTAGGTTTGCTCTTTGGGCCGATCGTACTCGGGTTAAGTCCTCCATTGGTACCTCTCCTTATCATTTAGTGTACGGTCTGGAACCAGTTTTCCCTATCCAGCTTAAAATCCCAACTCTGCAGTTTATCAACCAGTTTTATGATGAGGGTGATAGAAGGGAAGCGAGATTAGCTGAATTGTTGCATCTTGAGGAAAAACGGGATAATGCCCTTGAAAGATTCGCCAAACATCAGGGGGTAGTCAAGCGATGGTTTGACAGGAGAGCTAAGGTCAAAGCCTTTAGGATTTCTGACCTTGTTCTGTATTGGGACAAGCCGCATGATCAGAAGGGTAGCCATGGTAAGTTTGATAGATTATGGCTTGGTCCTTACCAGATTGCTGAAATTCTGGGAGATAATGCCTTCCGTCTGAGGACTCTCACGGGAGAGGACATGCCACTGCCTGTTAATGGGCAGTATCTTAAACATTATTTCCAGTCTTGAGCTGTTCTCAGCTCTTTCCCCTGTAAATAGTTAGTTAGGTTGCTTTCTTTGCTTGTTTGTTTGTTTTGGTTAGGGTAGGTTTCCCTTTCGTTTTGCTGGCTTTGTTTGGTTAGGGTAGGTCTGCTTTGGTTTGTTTGTTTTGCTTTGCGTTGCTCTTGCTTTTGGTCTTACCTCCTTGTGGGATTGTGGGTGTATCTGTATGATAATGGTGGCAAAACAGGTCTAATGTTTCTGATATTTCCCTTACAAACTTTAATCTTTTTTCCAGAATGTTATGGTATGAATTCCGTTGCCTATGTCACTTGTCCTTGTGGTAAGGCGAAGATTTTCTGGTCACTCTGCACAGGAATGTATTGGGGTCTTATACCTTTAATCTTTAAATATACCTGAAGTCGTAAAAGGTCCTTACAAGGTCTGGACAGGTGAAAAATCTTTTTCTGCTCTAGTGCCACTGTGGTTCTCAGCCCTGAGTGTGAACTTCACTGTTCACAGGTTGAATAAGTTGAGTAAAAAGAAATATTCGTATAAAAAAAAAAAAAGAAGAGAGAAGAAGCAAAAGAAAAGAAATGGATATTGAAAATCTTGAGGTTCGAATTCAACTCATCAGGGGGATCTGAATATCTCTACCGGGGCTATAGACGCCTGGCTGGCAGTAGAGCTATGTTCAGGAGGATCACAGCGATAACCTCGTCGGGGCTATGAACGCCTGACTGGCAGCGAGGCTCTATCCAGGTTACTTTTAGGGTCAGAATCTTTACGTAGCCTGTTCATACCAAGTCTGGTTCTTTGCAACTGAAGGTAGGTAATATATGCACCTGCACACACTTGGACCCTGGTATAGGAATGTCTGAATGTCTGGGAGTTTCTTTGCTTTAACTTAGGGTGGCGGCTAGGTACTTGCGATGAAACCAGAGTTCTGGGTTCTTGATTTCAGTTTGTCATCGAAATGCTCAGGAGCATTTCCCCAGCAGAGTCGCCATTTGTTGTGCAGTTTTTGCACACACGCCCCACTTGGAGTGGGGGACCCCCTTTCTTCGTTGTGTCTTTGACCTTTGATTTTATTGGATTTATCATTTTGGGGTCTTGACATGTTGGTTTTGCTGGTTTCACCCTTGCCTTGGGGTTGATATTGATTGAAATTAAGCTTTTGGCCAAGTCCGGGTTTTCACCTGGATCCGGGATTCTCCGCCTCCGGCGGATTTCTCCGGCCCTGGTTCCTTGTCCGTCTCTTGCCGAATTCTCCGATTCCGGGTTTTTTCCTAACTTCGGGATTTTCCGGTCCAGTCGGATTTTCCCGGATTCCGTCAAAATCCCGATCTTCCTGATTTCCCCGGTTCCTGCATTTCCGCGGAATCCGTGTCTCCGCGCATTCTGGGATTCTCCGAAATTCCACTTGGGGCACGGGTTTCCGGACTTGTCAGAAACGTCTTTTCGCGCATTAATGGCTGAGGTATCTTGGTTCAGACGGGTATAAGGGCGAATTTAGGGTATTTTCAGATTCATTCCAACTTCGATTGCTTCCTTGTTTTCTGCTCTGGCGATTCAGAACTTCCGTTTGAGCTTCGAGGTTTGATCTTGGATTGTTTGCGCGTGGATTGCTTGAGTGTTGCTGCCAGTATCTCGTTGCCTGGACGTGTTGTCACGTGGATTGATTTTCCAAGCTCGATTTCTGCTCGTCTTGATCCATGGTATGTATTCGTCGTCCTTCCGTTTGTTTGCATGGTGATTTGAGATTTTCTTGTACTGGGCGTTGTTGAATTTTGGGGTCGGCTCATATTTTGACTTTGGGTGTCGTATTTATTCAGTCGGTTTGATCCGTCTTTTTTATTTGAAGCCCATCTCTCGTGCCCTATGAGTTCCGTTTATCCGCTTGATTGCATATTTACACTTTAGACGGAATTCTGGGTCGTGTTGCTTAATTGTTTTGGGTGCGGGATGTGTTACCATGCGAATTTAGGGTTTTCTTGGTGTGTCGGTTAAAG
The DNA here is from genome assembly GCA_007258455.2 of Sequoia sempervirens. Taxonomy (NCBI): domain Eukaryota; kingdom Viridiplantae; phylum Streptophyta; class Pinopsida; order Cupressales; family Cupressaceae; genus Sequoia; species Sequoia sempervirens. The sequence goes on along the minus strand of VDFB02281492.1, from coordinate 861,604,653 downwards.
CGATGATTTGATCTTGTGTTTGAATGACTTTCGCCTCGTTTTATGTTGGCTTCCCCGTCCTGTGAGGATTAGAGGGCTTTTAGGTAAATCCCGAACTGATATTTTAACCCTAAAAGCTTGCTCTGGTTTTAATGGCGGATATGTGGTTGTTCGATTTAGGGCATCGTCATTTTAGTATGGGATCCTTCCTTTGAGTGCTTCTGAGTGTTGGACACTCTTTGCATATTCGAGTCTGGTGATTGTCGTCGGTTTTGGGTTCATTCGAGCTTTGATATTGAAGATCTTGTGGTCGCTCCTGTTTTGGTGCACGTTTTGCCATTTTTCGGGTTTCCGAGGCTGTCGCGGAATTTCTGGTCTCCCGGATTTTCCCGGTTTCCTTTTATTCCGCGGACAGGGTTAATTTCCGGTGCATTTGATGCTGTCCGCGAAAGTCCGTCCCATTCGGATTTTTCCGGATTTCCTGTCTGATTGCATTCTTTTGTATATTTCGATGAGGGAATTGATGGAGTGATTGTTAATGCCTATTTCTTGATTGCCAAAGAGTAAAATTGATGATTTTCCTTTGATTTCCGAGCATATTAATGATTTACATGGCTAATAGTGCTTTGGTGGCAGGAGTCCGTCTGGGTCGGATTTCTCCGGAATTCCGCCCCGAATGTATTTTCCCGGATTATACGATTTTCCCGGATTATTTGATTTCTCCGGATCTCGGAAGATTGGCAATTGGCATTTGGTTTTAATGGATTTGTGTGATGTATGCTAACCTTTTGGATGGATATGAGCTTAATAATTAAATTCTAATAATAATTCTTGGATGTGCAGGCTGAATCAAGCAAAGCTGCTGCTGGGAAGTCCAAAGGTGGTGCGGGGGCATCTGCAGTTTCCGAGACAGAAAAATTGAGATTAGACATGAGGAGTCAGGTCCCAGAGAGTAAGATATCCTCCGTGTGGGCAGATGTGTCTGATACCAACGTTGGTGCCTGGCGTTACGAAGAATTCAAACAGAGAACAGCTGAGAAGGACCAATCGGCATTGAGGCAAGGGATGATGAACTCAGGGTTGGTACACGTGGCAGGGTTCCCTCCAGCAGTCCAGTGTTACGAGCTGATTTTGGAGTGTGCTAGGCAGTACGCCTTTGACACACAGATGGTAGTTAGTACTGAGGGACGGGTGTTGGCAAATTTCAGTCCAGCCTCCATTGCCCGAGCTTTCAGCATGCCGGATCTCCCCTCGGTTTGCGCCCTAAACATTGACACTGCTCGCACGTATTATGAGAACGAGCCAGTCAAGGCTCAACAGCTTATCAACTCATGGCTTGAGAAGCCCAAGTCTCACCACTCTAAATTGCCCAAACAGTTGCACAGGGTGAAGTTCAGGCCAGATATTTATGATGCCATCACACTGTTGAGCAGGGTGGCCGGACTCAAAACTGCCGGGGTATTGGAAAGTTGGATGGTCCATGTGATCACCAAGATAGGCCAAGGAACGAATTACCACTGGGCAGGACTTATCAGTGCAGAAATAGATAGGCAACTGAGGAATGTTTTGGAAGGAAAGAAGTTTACCATGTCCTCCTTTGTTATATATATACTGGCCATCTCCTATCCTTACAAGGGACTGACTCTGGCAGGGAACAATTGGGCAAGGGTGGAATTCTTCCCTCTTCCAGGTTGGATGAACCATGGGAATGGTTCGAAGCATTACAGATCAGGCAGGGAGCCCTGAAAAAGATAAAGAAACGAAGAAAAGCAATTGATGCCGACCTAACTGCAATTTATGATGGTTGCATTGCGTTTTTTGAAGTGATGACAGGGAGGAATAAGATGGCTCCCAAGTACCTGAGTTTGGATCAATTGAAGGAATGGTGGCATGAGGTTTATGCCCCAGATTCTGATGAGGTTGTCACTGGCCATATGCTTGATGATGCGGCTACATATTTGGCAATAATAGATAGATACCTGACCAGCAGAAAGGATTGGAAGGGGACCATTGAGCGGTCCAATGATGGGATTGAGTCAATTAAATGCCGGCTCAAAGTTTTGCCATTGCCACCCATTGCTGAGCTGGAGGAAGTTTTCTTGAAGGTCCAAGGGTCACCAGCGCGGAAAAAGGACAAAGGAAGCAGCGGTTAATGTTTATCTCGAGATTTGTGCTTCCCTATTATTATAGGGCATGCATTGGACCGGATTTCCTTGGGGATTGTGCCTTGGCCGACTTGGATGATGGCATTAAATGTGTGCCTTAGTTTGTTTCCTTGGCCGGCCTGTTTTGGCAGTTTTTATTTTTTTGTAAAATGTTTGGCTGGGCCGACATGTTCTAAAAATTTGATAAATGGGCATTTTTGCCTGATTGTAAGGGACAGTTCAGAAGATTTTGATAGTAGAGATTAGCAAGAGCAATAGTTAGAGTTTTAGAATTTCTTAAAGCAGATATCATATTCAGAACAGTTGAATTGTTGCAGCATTTGATGATTAATACAATTGAAGGCATTGTGGTTTTCCTGGTGAAATCCTTTGTGTTACCTCATCTTGCATGGTTCTTTTGTTCTATCTTTTACATTGCTTGAAGATCTAGGGTTTATTATTCAGAAATAAATTAGTTTAGTTGGATAAATGGTGTATATGATTTCATATTTGGAATGTTGGTAGCTATCTTTGGTCTATACTCCCAGTAACTATCTGATTGTAGTAGGCTGGTGAAGTCAACCTGGACCATATATATTCAAATGTGCTTGAGTTCGGTTGTAGATGCAAGTCTATGATTTGAAAATTTATACTCCTCAGAAGATTGCACTGTTCTTGTAAAGATTGCCTTGTGGGTCGAACAGGAATTGGTTATTTGAGATAGGTCCATTCCAAATATATGTCATTTGCATTGCTTGTCTGTTCAGTAATTTAGATTTTATTACCTTCCCCGCATCCTTATCTTTTGCAATTTCTTTATTATTCGGTTAGATTTAGGATTCAAGATCATCATATTGTTAGATCTGATAAATTGAAAAGGTTCAGTTTGCTTGTAGTAAGGTTCGATTGTGATTACCAGCAATTTTCACATATTATCTGAGTTGTTTATGCATTGTCATGACCTGACACCCGAGAGACCTTGGGATGATTTTCAGCAATTCATTGTTGAAGATTATCTTTCAAGAGAGATAGAATATCATTTTCTGTCTGAGTTGTTGCTGTGCAGAAAACACCATCAACAAGGACCTTATGAAATTCCTTTGTGTATTCCTTCACCATCCTTGTTCCTTGTCTCAAGCTCTGCATTTTCTTGAGCAACTCTAGTTCATAATCAATTGGAATAAATTGCATCTTCAATTTTGACACCATTCTATCCCATCTAGAAATTCTATCTTTTCCTTGTCTTCCCCTTTCAAGTTGGATCTCTTTCCACCATATACCTGCATGGCCTTTCAATATTTTCTTTGCAAACTTCACCTAGTGAGGGTCTTCAATCTCCTCAAACTCAAAAAATTCCTCCATGTCATTGATCCAATAGATCAATTCTTCAGGGTTCAAGCTTCCACTAAAAGTTGAAACCTCCATTTTGGGTCTCTTTCCAATACTTGATATTGCTCTCATCAATCTAACTTCTCCTAGATCCATTTGATCCTCTTCTTCCTCTTTTGTTTCCTCTTCAGTTTCATCTTCACTAGCATCTCTTTCCTGATGTACATCTCTCCTTCAAACCTCATCCTGCAAGGCCTCTAATTGCCTTCTTAGGGCTCTAATTTCATCTCTAGGAGGATCTCTTCCTTCATCGCATCTGCCTCTACCCCTACCATGCCGAGGAATTTTTGGAGGCATCTTGATATCAACCCAAACTCACAAGTCCTACTGCAACTACCTCATGTTCGATGCTCTATTATAGACTTAGGAACTCTTGCTTTGATACCAATTGATGAGGGCTACACCACCTGAAACCACATAAACACAATAATAGATACCAACACAAAAGATGCAAGACAAAAGATAACCCACTTTCAATTATTTTTAGGAAATGAATTTACATATTTAGATCTTACATGCTATAGTCTCATGGGCTTGATTCATATAATCAAAAAATCAACTCTAAAAGAAAAATTGTTATATGCTATTCAGAGTTAGAATCTGCACTAATGGAGCCACCTCCTACAACTCCCTCATATCCCTTTTTATTTTACCCAATAACTTCCCTAGAATGTTCTAGAAAGTGTAAATTTCCCTTTTGTTTTGGTGCCAAAAGTCCCACCACTTGATTTCTAGCCTAGGAAGAAATTTTAATGAAATTCACTTTTTAGAGGGTCAACTTCACAGGGCCATAACTTTTGATTTGGGTGTCCAATTTTCTATTATTGCATATTGTTGGAAATATCTTGATGAGCTCTATAGTGCATAAGCCCATCATGGGTTAGTTCAATGACTTTTAGACCTATTTCGGGGCCTCTAAAGTCTTCATATTTGAATTTGAAGCTGCATTAGAAAAAATTCCTAGGATGAAAACTTTAATTTCTCCCAAATTGTGCAGGGTATTGAGGTGATTCTTTGGTGACCAAATTTTTTTTTCAGCTTTGCTCCTTTGGGTAAAATTTTAGGTCCATCTGATCCTGTTTAGGCTGACTTACTAAAAATAGTAAGTGATCATTTTTTGCTATTTTTTATGCTTGACTGTCTTACATCGCTTAAGTTCCATCATGTAACTCAAAAAAAACAAAATAAAATAAGGAAAAGCAATTTTTTTGGGTGATGCAAGATTTCCCTACACCACTTGATGCTCTTGCATCATAATCCTTAAAGGATTTTGTTGTAGTAGGCCATTATAGATAGAAAAGGTATAATACCTTCACCTCTTCCATACACTTATGAATGTCTTCTATGCAAATTTTCAAATTCTCATGTGTCTTTGCACATTTTTTGGAGGCCTTAGATTGTCTACTATTTTTAATCTTTACCTCAAATTTCTTCTCCAAATAAGTAGAATGTTCCTTGAAGGAATCCAATAGTTGTTTGATTTGCTAAGTAAGTGGCAGAGAGGAATCCATTTTTAAGCATTAGGCATTTTAGCTTCTAAGATTTGTATCCTACAATGATTTTGAACTGTTAACTTGTTGCTGCAAGATTTATTCCCTTGCAGAGGAGTGAAAAATATCACCAAGTTTATTTTTGTACTAGCGAGATGTCTGACATATCAACTTGTCCATCAAACATAGGAAACTATAGAAATTGCAGAGCAATAGAAAGTTGAATCTACTTCTATTGTGTGAAAAACTCTTTGATAGAGTTTGATGGGAGATCCAAAAAAAATACCTTTGGAGACTCTTGTGCATATGCTCTGAAAGTAGAGGTGTCTTCATTTGCTGGTCCTGTTGACCAATGCCTCTAGAGGAGAGCTATCATGCACATCATGCTTAGGAGAAACATGCTCTTAATCATGTGTTTCCTATTCTTCCCTCTCCTCTTCTACTTCTTGATGTTCAATATCATGTTGAGGGGACATTTGATATTTCTCCTCATCTTCAGTATTTCTCATTTTCTCAATGACCTTCTTTGTCACTTCTTCAACATCTTTCAGGATTTTTTCCATGTCTTCCTTCTCCATACTTAGAAGAGTATCAATTCTCTACTTTGATCTCAATTCTTGAGCTTGTCTCCAAAGTATTTTATCTTTTTCTTCTTGAGATATGGAAGATCTAGCTTTTTCAAATGCTTCCTTCTTAAACTTATATTTAATTTCAATTGCTTTCTCTCTTTTCTCCCTCAAAGCTTGAGCTGGACTATCCACAAAAATTGAAAGATTTTTCTAAGAGCCACATTATACATGATCATGTATATAATTATTTCCCTTTGAATTGTCCTTTGGTCCTAATGAGAGACATCTAGATGTAATGTAGTTGTTTCTACTAATAGGCCATTACTTACAATCCCATTAATTATTGTATCCAACTAGAGAGGCTCATGCGAAGGAGGTGTCAAAGGAGTTTTCTTGATTTTATTTTCCTTACCTTTTCATTTAGGTTTGGAAGTACCTTCCTCACCCATTTCTTCCTCATCTATTTATTCTATCTCATATTTTTTTCTCTTGGCTTGGTACTTAACCTTATGATGCTTTTTCTTAGTAGCTTTGGTCTCAAATGCAACTCTTTTCTCTATAGTAGAATTTGGGGATTTAGTGGGTTGTGGAGGTGCAATAGCAATAGAGGCTGATCTGCTTGATCTTCTAGGTACATTCTTTGCAATGGTTTCCTCAAGATCTAAGGGAATGTTCTCCAAAGCTTGGGAAAAGGTTTGTGGTTTCATAGATTGGATTATCGTGGAAAGCCCACTTTCTCAAACATCTTATCAACCCTCTTCTCACTGGTCTCTTCTACCTTCTTCTAGATAATCTTATCTTTGATCTCTTTAGAGGTACCAAATCTTTCTATTGGAGGATCCTTAGGAACTTGTTCAATAGGTTTTCAACGTATTCTTTAAAACTTCATTAAGAGAAACCTCATAAGTTAATTTTGGAATCTAGGATGTCCTAGGTTCCACTACTTCAATATAACAATAATCTTTATCCACCAAAAATAAATTATCTCATGCTTGTACTTTCTTACTAGATCAAAGAGAATTATTTCCCTATCCTGCATTAAAGCTTGCAAGTTCTTGAAGAAATTCTAATATTTAGCAATGCAAGCTTGAGTATCATTGAACTCTCTCACGTGATTCCTAATCTATGCGGTAACCAAATTTTTTTTTGCTACAGCTTTCCCTTGAGACCAAAAAATTCATTTATAAAATAAAATTCAAGAAAAATTATCAAAGACCCAAACTTGAATTTTTATCCAGTCTCTTTTGTTCTCTTTAGGTTTTCAAATATCTTCTCTCTCATTAACTCACATAAATCAAATTCCTTTCCTTTCTTTTAACCATTTGGTATGCAGTATGAATAGTAGTACCATAAGCGGAGCCTAATTAGAGCTATTAATGTCCCATTTTACATCATATTCTAGCCTATTTCATGCACCTTCATAGCCATTCTCAGATTCCATTTCTGTTCTATTTCCATATAATTTAACCATTTTATGTTGTATATGATTTAATATAGATATAAGTCATATTTAATATAGTTTTAAGAATAAAATATGAAAATTTATTATTGGTTTTCTTTACTAATTAGCATTATTATTTTAAGCCTTGGTAAATATATTTTGCAGTGCATGCAGATTTCCTGTCACCTATTTCACAAGAACTTCATGTCACGTTCTAAGCGAGAACCGTCCTATCACTCAACATTGCCACATGCACTCCTACCACATCAACTCAGTGCCACAATTACATCGACCAAGGAATTTTTAAGAGGCATCAAACTTGTCTTAAATGGCCACACACATCAACATTTATTCAGATATTTCAAACATTGATTTTCACCTTAATATTTGGCATTATTAGAAGACGTCTCATGCTCCTCTCTACAAATAATTACTGCCATGCCAGAAAATGCTTTCTTTTTCTGAATTTAATCAAGGAACCCATGATTTACTTGCTAGCTATTGAGGAGGATAATCTGCAATAAATTTGTGCTTGTTATTATTATGAAGAAAACTAAAAAATTGTCATTTCCTATTGCTATTGTAACAAAAACATATTTTCTTTATTTGTGGACAACCATAAAAGTTTCACATGAGCCATTATTTTGTTGGCTATAGGCCAAAATAGATACTCTATTCCTGTATGCAATTGTTATAGACTACACATATATACATGTAGCATAATATAAGCTACATGATAGATGGGGGAGTGCAAGAAAAATTATTGTAAGAATATTTGTGTATTAGAACATTGTATTATTTCTGTTAAATAAAATAGTTCTTTCCATGATTGAAGTAGCAACCTAAGAAAGTCATTTTGTTTTATCACCTGGCAGGCTAAGGAGGGGGCCCACTACTTGGGATGCCTGGTGTTTTTCCAACTTTCATAGTTATGGTAATGTATGTTTAATTTTCATAGCATGGTGTTTTATTTTGAACTAGTGATTGAGCATGATTGAAGTACATTTATTTTTGTTCTTTATTAAATTTTTCTTCTATGTTATTTTCAAGTGTAGTTTGTGATTCATTATAAGTTGGTGTTGTTCCTCTCGCCAAGAAGTGACAATTCCTAGTGTTGGAATCAATTTTCATTTTGATTTATTGTAGGTTTATTTTTTGTAGCTGCATTCACAACCACTCATCTCACGAATTTCACCCCTTTGTGACATATAGTCTCGACACCTCTCACAAGTCTAGACCCTCAATTTGACACATATAGACCAAAATTAAATTCATTATAAAGTATTAAATCCTTCTTATGATTTACCCCAGTGTTGGCCTATCAGATCCCTCTTTGTTAGTGAAATATAATTTATAGGCTATACCCATGGATTCATACTTGACACCTAGATCAATGACATCACTTATGCTCAATGTTCTTTTAAAAAAAAATTCTTCAATTAACTCAGTAAACTTTTTGTTCTTCACAACCTTCATCACTAAAATAGGCATGGTTAAACATAACCCCATTACTTCCCTAATTGCATCTTTAGTAATCCTATAAGGTTTTTCCAAATACATGAATTAATCATGATTTTTTCTCAAAATGATTATTACCCACTCAATGTTATCACAAAAAACTAAAAAATGTTTCCACACACAACCCCTTAGCTGACACATTTGTGTACTCTAGTTTATACCCAACATAGTCATCATTTAATAGGTCATGCCTCAACACCTCAAACTTTGTGTGATCAATTTCATTCATGAGGGAATGAATTTAAATCATTACATCTTCCATATACACCACATCACCAACAACTTTTGAAAATGTGCACCATCCTTATCTACCTCCATATCCTTAATAGGACACCTTTTATACTTTGGCCTAGGTTTCTCAAAAAAATATACCAATTTTGGAGTAGGAATAATAATTTCTTTTCAAACTTTGAATCAAGGGCTTAAGAGAAACTTGAGAAATACCTCTCTCATTATTTCTAGGGTTTCACTGCACATTGAATTCACAAAATTCTTTTGTTGCCTTCTCCTTCTCCTCAGCTTCAAACATAAATGCTTTTTATTTGAATGAGCCATCAATGAGAAAATTGAAGTATAAATGATTTGTATTTTCCCTGAATTTTCATAATCAATACACCTTGTACTTGTTAGGTAAGTGTATACTATAGTACTCTATATCTTCACAATGACACACAATCATTTCATAGACCTCTACAAGCAAGAATTTTTCTACATAATTTTTTTTGTAGACTCCATCTTGCTCGTCAATCAAGTTCATCTACCATATTATTTCAAATCACCTTTCATATTGTAATGAACATCATCTTAATTTATTCAAGGGAATAGAGACTTTGTGGAAGAAAAATCCTCTTGAGATAATGCTCTATCTCAATTAGCTATGAAATCTTGTGCACAATAAACAAGTGTTGTGTCATTCCTTACTTCAATATCTTGCTCTTGTTGCTTTCTCTAAACCTTTGCAACTTCCTTCTTTTGATCTATCTTATTATGTTGATTTTGTGGCTTCATGGAACCAATTTTGTAGAATCTTTCTTTATTCCCAAGGTTATTGCACTTATGTTTAGGGTTTAAATCATTTCTCGTCATTTTAGTTTTATAATTAGTAACCCTATGGAAAAACTTATTGCATTCATAGTAGTAGCCATAAAATTAATGAGAAACTTTAACATTATGTCTTGGATGCAAAAAAGAGTTATTCCTCATTTAATCATTCCTTCTTGCCTTATTTCTACAATCATTAGTCTTATGACCAAACTTATTGCAGGAATAACAATACCCATGAAACAATTCAAAGAACCTAGAATTACTAATCTATTTAGGAGTAGACCTCTTAAATATTTTCTTCTGATTGGTAACCTTTTTGAAACCATCATCCAATTTATTTCCTTCTTCTTTGACCTCTTTAGTATCTTCAAAAATTCCTTCTCCTTTTCCCTTTTAGGAATATATTAACATTTAAGTTCTTACCTTATTCATATCCAAGACCACCTTTATCTTTTATAGATTTTTGAGCACTGATTATCTCATCAAGAATATTAGAGCTTTTCTTAAGTTTCAAGCCTTTATCTAGATCTAATATTCTTTTTTCTCCAATTCTTTCCTCAGAGAGACAATTTCTTCTTCAAGTTTGGAGAATTCCACCAATTTTTCATTCAACTTATTGTTCAAGAAATATGGAACCCTCTTTCCTTCTTCAACTTGAACTTTCAAAATGATGATTGTCTCTTTTGATTCTTTGATTTTGATCTTCAATTCTCCACTTTCTCTTCTTGCAATATTCAGGTCTTCTAGTGCTGAAGGAATTTCTACTTAAAAGTCCACTTCACAATATTCTACATTAATGTCCTCCATTTCTTCATACTTCTTGATATCCATAGGATTCTTTTCTTTAGACATTGCTTTAAATCCCATCTGTTTCTTCACATGATATAACTCAGTTGTTGGGCTATATCAAGGCACTTTGTTCTGATACCAATTGTTAGAGTACATAGTAGTATTGAGAGAGGGATGAATTAGTACTTAAACAAAATCATTCATTTAGTAGATATCAACCAATTAAAACATGATAAGTAGAAGAGCACAAGAGCATGCAACCATAATATCAGATTTATGTGGAAAACCCTACAAGATGAAAACCACAATGAGAAAGTTGCTTGGATCTATTGTCCAAATCTAGCCTCACAAATATAACAACTTTTACAATAGGCATTTATGGTCTTTAACCAAAGGAATCTCACTACTCCCTTCTCAATACAACTTTCACAATAGATGTTCACTACCTTAACATACAATTAGATTATTTCAATACATTAGTTACCTCCGACTCACTGCCTTTGTTATATACAATTGCTTCAATAAGCTATGTTTCTTTCAGCTCACTTCCTTCAACTAAATTACTCAATTATAGGCTCATATTCTTCTTCACAATCTTCACTTTCACTATTAATCTATTAAAATTGATCTTTTGCATATTTCATCATCAAACGATGTGTTTTAGAAATATATTCATACATTATCTACTCAAAACATTCACTACACACTCGCGCACCTTCTCAAAAACTTTTATCTTCTATTTATATCATCCACATCCTTTAAAAAGGTTCTCCAAGTCAGCTACAAATAAGAAGTATAAGATATACAATATTTACAATGAAGTTATCTTCAAACAAATTTACCATAGAAAGAAATATTATGTGGTCCAAGCTAAGAGATATTCAAGACCTATCCTTCATGAAACATATCTTCAAAAATGGGACACACATCTACACACTTGGCACAATCAACCCAACATGGCAAGTCATCCCAACAAGCAAGAAAACTATCAAAACATCAACTCTAGACCAAGGTAGTGTCAAAGAGACAAAGAAACACTTTTTAGACCCCTTCAATAGGTTGATATATCATGTAATTTTTTTTTGTGTAGTCCTTTTGTCATTCCAAATAAATTCATGTTGGCACAAACACATGGAGGTCAAGATATCCACAATAGACAAAATGAGGGCCTAGAGAGAAGTATATATCAATTTGTAGAGAAAATAAAGAGCCCAAAGAGCTTCCATCATGTATTACAAAGCCTTTGTATACATTATTGATCCAAAAAAATGCTGACACATATTGATTAAACACTAACAAACCAACCTACCAAGTTGTCAAAACATAAACAACACACTATCATCTATAGAACCACTGGTGGTGAACCAAATAATTTGAAATTTGGATTGAGTAGACATACCATCTTCATAAACTTAACTTTAGAACCACAAGGTAAAACATTGTAATGTGGTGAAATACATAAACATACAATTCTCTCTTTATCATACATTCTTTGGGACTTAGCAAGTTCATACTTTGACAACTCAAAAATACTTTGCGGTAGAACATATGCATGGATACATGGAATATGCATACCTTTCACCTATGTAGAGATACTCTTGAAATTGCAAGAACAAAACTTCATCTATTGAGGAATGTAGAGCAATAGACAGAGCTCTTGTGTAGCCAATCTTGTGCCTTAGACAGTTTTTAACTTTATCAACCAAACCTTTTTGATATCCAATCATAAACTTTGACTGATGGTGTACAATAGTGTACCCATGATATCATCCAAACATGAACTTCAATGGATAAGAAAATCTTGCATTACTTTAACAGCCAACCATGAACAATATATGATATATATAAAGGTTAACATCAATGTCAACACATTATCTATACAATTGCCAACATTATATTTATTGTTAATCAACATTTAAATTTTACTAATATTTTTATTTCATCTTCTTCCACTCCAAAAGTACAAGAAGAAGGGTCATTTTAGTTACCACTCCAACACTAAAGAAGATGAGAAACTAGAAGAAAATATATGAGGTAACTCATAGTGCTCATGATAATGATTATTAGATTTTTAATTGTAAACTATTTATTGAAGTTGATTGGATGTATTTTGAAGAAGCAAATAAGAATTAAAAATTGGCTAAAATCCATGGATAAAGAAATTGATGTCATGAAGAATAATAATACTTAGAATCTTATAAATTTTCTAGCAAGAAAATATGTAATTAGTGTGAAGTGCATTTATAAGATAAATTTTAATATTGATGGAAAAGTTAAGAAATACAAGGAAATTTTGGTTGCTAGATTTTTTCCACAATAGCCCAGGATTAATTATAGTGAGGCTTTTCCCCTACTTGCTAGGTAATATATAGGTAAAGTCATTTTAACAACAAAAACCAACATCAATGAAAAAAATATAAGATTGATGTAAAATCAACTTCCTTAAAATGGAATGTTTGAGGAAGTGTATGTACACCAATCACTTGTTTATGAGACTTGGTTTTATGAACAAATTTTTGGGTAGATTGAAAAATAATTAAATGGAATCAAACATGCTCTAAACACTTTACAATATATTCATATTGATTCATACTTGTTGAAGAATGATTTCACTAAGAGCAATAATGAGCTGACACTCTATATCAAAGTGAACAAAAAGTAAAGTTTAATAGTTTGTTGTATATACATTATTTGATTTTCATAGATAATAGAAATTTTTATAGGAAACTTAGAATATGTGGTAGCTACATGAGCAACATGTCAAGCAATATGGATGAGAAGAATGCTATATAGTCTTGTAGGTTAGTGGATCAATTAACATATGCATTTACAAAACCACTATCTAAGGAGAATTTTGAGAGATAATCATAGCATTGTTGATTTTGGAAATCAAGCTTAAGGGAGGGTGTTAGAGATAAAGCTTACTTCTCATTGCAACCCTTCATCTATAACTTGTACACAAATATATTAATGAGAAAACTCATCTTATAGGTTATTGCAACATAAATGTCTAAATTTTAATGTTATAAAAATCCAATATGCAAATTTGTAGTGAATCATAGAAATTGCCTCTAAATTTAAGAGTCTCTAAAAAAAAGTCTTTAAAATTGTTGTGAAATATGTAGATATTTTTATATATGTATATATATACAACACCAAAAATATATAAAAACAAATATGAAACAATAATAATATTGTGAGAGAATACAAAAGAATATATACAATTGTAACATTATAAAAGTTGCAAGAAAAAAGATTAAAAGTAACAACAATGACACATTTTCACATTCTAAAAAGAGCAACTTTGTGTGAACACATCAATATTTGTATTAGAAAACAGATACTAACTAATCTGATTCTTACAAATAGCTTACCTACACGACAACAATTCAATATATGACCCACTTCTATAACATATGATATGGGTATACATACATGGAAATTCTTGACACTCAAAAAGAGTGCAATTTTATTGAAAATGAGGACTCATACTATCACACGACTCTCAAAGCTCACTACAAGTCCATGGAGTCTAACCCTTATCTCTGCTTCGACACCTTCCTAGATTCCATTACTTGAACTGCTCTCCACTCTAACTCATCTTCAGTTCTATTTACCACAAAACCCATGCAGAAAAACTTATTGATTCTCCATTCAGTCTGCTAATTTGTGAGTGGGAGGAGACGAGGCTCCGAGTGTGAGTTCGACTTCCATCTCGCCCTCACAATTCTGCAGATATAAAGCATTAGGGTTGATGGTGTACATATCATTACAATTTGGCTGACAGACTAAATCATGCCGTTGTTGTGACACCAAAGATTCAAAGGAACATTTCTCTTTCTCACAAGTGTCTTGGTGCATTTTTGTCACATAAATACCCTTGCCTTGGGCTTCGCCACTTGAAATTTGAATACTTTTAAGAAGTTGAAGTTCTTTGGATTTGGGCTTTTTGCGATGATTAACAGACTTGAATTTTCCCTTGGCATTGATCTTGTGCAATTCGCTGGATATGTTGGGCATCACAGTGTTCTGCTCTTTATTTTGTTCACCACTAGTATTGGGTAAACTTGATTTGTTTGCCAGATCAGCATGGTACGATCCGTCAAGAATACTGTTCACTCCTGCTTGACATAGCTCCCAATTACCAGAGCAAAAGAGGCCCGCTGCTCCGCAGATGGGATTCGATAGCCTCCCACAGGCCTTATACTATCCAGAGCAACTTAAGCATTTTTCTGAGAGCCGCATTATACATGATCATGTACATAATTATTGCCTTTTCAATTGTCCTTTGGTCCTCATGAGAGGCATTCAGATGTAATGCATTTGTTCCTACTAACAGGCCATTACTTACAATCCCATTAAGGATTGCACCCAACTAGAGAGGCTCATGCGGAGGAGGTTCCGAAGGATTTTTCTTGCTTTTCTTTTCCTTACCTTTTCCTTTAGGCTTGGAAGTACCTTCCTCACCCATTTCTTCCTCCTCTATTTCTTCTATCTCATCCCTATTTCTCTTGGCTTGCTGCTTAACCTTATGATGTTTTTTTCTCAGCAACTTTGGTCTCAAATGCAACTCTTTTCTTTGTAGTAGCATTTGGGGATTTACTGGGTTGCGGAGGTGCAGTAGCAATAGAGGCTGATCTGCTTGATATTCTAGGTACATTCTTTGCAATGGTTTCCTTAGGATCTAAGGCAATGTTCTCCAAAGCTTGGGAGGAGGTTTGTGGTTTCATCTTGGAGTATCATGGAATGCCCAATTTCTCAAACATATTATCAACCCTCTTTTCACTGGTCTCTTCCACCTTCTTCTGGATAATCTTATCCATGATCTCTTTAGAGGTACCGAATCTTTCTGTTGGAGGATCCTTGGGAACTTGTTCAACAGGTTTTCAACATATGCTTTAACTTCATTAAGAGAAACCTCATAAGGTAATTTTGGAATCTAGGATGTCCTTGGTTCCACTACATCAATATAACAATAATCTTTATCCGCCAAAAATATTATCTCATCCAAGTGCACTTTCTTACTAGATCAAAGTGAATTCTTTCCCTATCTTGCATTACTACTTGCAAGTTCTTGAAGAAACTCCAATATGTAGTAGTGCAAGCCTGAGTGTCATTGAACCCTCTCATGTGATTCCTGATTTGTATGGCAACCAAATTTTTTTGTTGCGAGATCTTTCCCTTGAAACTAGGAAATTCATTTATAAAATAAAATTCAAGACAAATTATCAAAGACCCAAACTTGAAGTTGTATTTGGTCTCTTTTGTTCTCTTTAGGTTGTGAAACGTCTCTCTCATTACCTCACATAAATCAAAGTCCTTTCCTTCCTTAATCATCTAGTATGTGGTATGAATAGCAATACCAATAGAAGAGCTCTCTTTGTTAATGAAATATACTTTATAGCCTATACCCATGGATGCATACTTGACACTCAGATCAATGATATCACTTGCACTCAATGTTCTTTTGTCAAACTTTGCTCTAGTTAACTTAGTAAAATTCTCATTCTTCACAACCTTCATCACCAGAATAGGTCTGGTTGCAAACAACCTTGTTATTGCCCTAATTGCATCTTTTGTAATCCCATAGGGTTTGTCCAAATACATGAATTCATCATGAATTCTACTCAAAATGATTCTTACCCACTCATTATTACCATGAAAAATCAAAAAAATCTTTCCACACATCCAACCCCTTAGCCGACATATTTGCGTACTTTGGTTTATACCCAACATAGTCATCATTCAATAGGTTATGCCTAACACCTCAAACTTTGTGTTATCAATTTCATTCATGAAGGCATGAATTTAAATCCTTACATCTTCCATGTACACCACATCACCAACTTTTGAAAATGCACCATCCTTATCTACTAGTTTTGGAGTAGGCATAACAATTTCTATTCAAACTTTGAAACAAGGGTTTAAGAGCAACTTGAGAAATACCTCTATGAACTGTTGCTAGGGTTTCACTGCACTTTGAATTCACAAAATTATTTTGTTTCCTTCTCCTTCTCCTTAGCTTTGAACATAAATGCTTTTGATTCGAATGAGCTATCATTGAGGAAATTGAAACATAAATGATTTGTATTTTCCCTAAATTTTCATAATCAATACACCTTGTACTTGTTAGTTTAAGCAACCATTAGAGTACTCTATATCTTCACATTGATGCACAATCTTTTTGTAGACCTTCGCAATCAAGAATTTTTCTAGAAACATTTTTTTTGTAGACTCCATCTTGCTCATCAATCAAGTTCTTTAGACCATCTTGTTTTAGATCACCTTTCATGTTGTAATGAATGACATCTTAATTTCTGTAGGGGCAAAGAGACTTTGTGGAAGAAAACCCCCTTGAGATAATGCTCTATCTCAATCAAATATGAAATATTGTGCACAATGTGAAAGTGTTGTGTCATTCCCTACATCAATATCTTGCTCTTGTTTCTTTCTCCAAGCCTTTGTAACTTCCTTTTTTTGATCTAACTTATTATGTTGAGTTTGTGGCTTCATAGAACCAATTTTGCAGAACCTTGCTTTATGCCCAAGGTTATTGCACTTATGTTTAGGGGCTAAACCATTTCTCCTCATTTTAGTTTTACAATCAACAACCCTATGGCCAAACTTATTGCATGCATAGTAGTAGCTATAAAATTAAAGAGAAATTATAACATTATGTCTTGGATGCACAAAAGAGTTCTTCCTCATATAATCTTTCCTTCTTTCCTTATTTCTACAATCATTAGCCTTATGACCAAACTTATTGTAGGAATAAAAATAACCATTAAAGAATTCAAAGAGCCTAGAATTAGTAGTCTATTTAGGAGTAGACCTATTGAAGCCTTTTTTTTCTAATTGGTGACTTTTCTGAAACCATCATCCAATTTATTTCCCTCTTATTTGAACTCTTTAGTATCTTTAGTAGATTCCTTTCCCTTTTTCTTTTTGGGAATATTACCCTTTGATTCTAACCTTATTCATATCCATGACCACCTTTATCTTTTATAGATCTTTGAGTACTAATTATCTCATCAAGAATATTAGAGCTTTTCTTAAGTTTCAAGCCTTTATCTATCTAATCTTTTGCTTTCTCCAATTCTTTCCTTAGTGAGACAATTTCTTCTTCAAGTTTGGAGCATTCCACTAATTTTCCATTCAGCCTATTGTTCAATAAATATACAACCCTCTTTCCTTTTTCAACTTGAACTTTCAAAATGATGATTGTCTCTTTTGATTCTTTAAGTTTGATCTTGAATTCTCCACTTTCTCTTCTTGCAATATCCAGGTCTTCTAGTGTTAAAACAAGTTTTGCTTCAAAGTCCACTTCACAATATTCTATCTTAATGTCTTCAATTTCTTCATGCTTCTTGACATCTAGAGGATTCTTTTATTTAGACATTTCTTCAACTCACATATGTTCCTTCACATGATCTAACTCAGTTGTTAGGCTATATCAAGGCACTTGGCTCTAATACCAATTGTTAGAGTACATAGTAGTACTGAGAGGGGGGTGAATCAATACTTAAACAAACTCATTCATTTAGAAGATATCAACCAATTAAAACATGGTAAGTAGAAGAACACAAGAGCATGCAAGCATAACACTAGATTTACATGGAAAACCCTATAAGAGAAAACCATGATGAGCAAGCTTCTTTGATCTATTGTCCAAATCTAGCCTCAAAAATATAACAACTTTTACAATAGGTATTTATGGTCTTTAAACAAAGGAAGCTCACTACTCCTTGCTTAATACAACTTTCACAACAAAGGTTTACTACCTCAACATACAATTAGATTATTTCAATACATTAGTTACCTTTGACTCACTACCTTTGGTATATACAACTGCTTCAATAAGCTATGTTTCTTTTAGCTTACTTCCTTCAACTAAATTACTCAATTATAGGCTCACATTCTTCTTCACAATCTTCACATTCATTGTTGATCTATTAAAATTGATCTTTTGCATGTTTCATCATCAAAAGATGTTTTTCTAAAATGCATTCGTACATTGTTTGCTCAAAAAGTTCACTGCACACTCGCACACCTTCTCAAAAACTTTTATCTTCTATTTATATCATCTGCATCCTTCAAAAAGATTCTCCAAGTCAGCTACAAACATGAAGTATAAGATATACAATATTTACAATGAAGTTAGCTTCAAACACATTTTCCATAGAAAGAAATCTTATGCAGTCCAAGGTGAGAGATATCCAAGACCTATCCTTCATGAAACATATCTTCAAAAATGGCACACACAACTACACACTTGGCACAATCAACCCAACATGACAAGTTGGCCTGACAATCAAGAAAACTATCAAAACATCAACTCCAGACCAAGGCAGTGTTAGAGAGACAAAGAAACACTTTGCAAACCCCTTCAACAAGTTAATATAACATGTAACAAATTTTTTGTGCATTCCCTTTGTCATTCCAAATAAATTTATGTTGGCTCAAACACATGGAGATCAAGATATCCACAACAAACAAACTGAGGGGCTAGAGAGAATTATATATCAATTTGCAGAGAAACTAGAGAGCCCAAAGAGCTTCCATCATGTATTACAAAGCCTTTCTATACATTCTTGTTCGAAAAAATGTTGATGCAGATTGATTAGACACCAACAAACCAACCTACCAGGTTGTCAAAACATAGACAACACACTATCATCTATATAATTTCTAGTGGTGAAACAAATCATCTGAAACTTGGACTAAGCAGACATATCAACTTCATAAACTTAACTTTAGAACCATAAGGTAAAACATTGTAATGCAGTGAAATGCAGAGACATACAATTCTCTCTTTATCATACATTCTATGAGACTTAGCAAGTTCATACTTTGACAACTCCAAAACATTTTGTGGTAGAACATATACATGGATACATAGAATATGCATATCTTTCACCTATGCAGAGATACTCTTCAAATTGCAAGAATAAAACTTCATCTATTGAAGAATGCAGAGAAATAGACAGAGCTCCTATGTAGCCAATCTTGTTCCTTAGACATATTTTAACTTTATCAACCAAGTCATTTGACATCCAATCATGAACTTTGACTGATGGTGCATAATAGTGTACAAGTGATATCATCCAAACATGAACTTCAACAAATATGACAAACTTGCATTTCTTTAACATCCAACCATGAACAATATATGGTATCTACAAAGGTTAACATCAATGACAACACACTATCCACACATTTTCCAACATAATATTGCTAATCAACATTCAACTTCTACTAGTATTTTTATTTTGTCTTCTTCCACTCCAAAAGCACAACAAGAGGGGCCATTTTAGTTACCACTCCAACACTAAAGAAGATGAGACACTAGAAGAAAATATATGAGGTAACTCATATTGCTCATGATAATGATTATTAGATTTTTAATTGTAAATTATTTATTAAAGTTGATTGGGTGTATTTGAAGAAGCAAATAAGAATTAAAAAGTGGCTAAACTACATGGATAAAGAAATTGATGTCATGAAGAAGAATCATATTTAGAATCTTATAAATTTTCTAGCAAGAAAGTATGTAATTAGTGTGAAGTACATTTATAAGATAAATTTTAATATTGATGGAAAAGTTAAGAAATACAAAGAAATTTTGGTTGCTACAATTTTTCCACAATAGCCCATGATTAATTATAGTGAGGCTTTTCCCCTACTTGCTAGGTAATATATAGTTAAAGTTATTTTAACAACAAAAAACTAACATCATTGAAAAAAATACAAGATTGATTTCAAATCAACTTCCCTAAAATGGAGTGTTCGAGGAAGAAGTGTATGTACACCAGTCACTAGTTTGTGACACTTGGTTTTATGAACAAATTTTTTAGTAGATTAAAAATTATTTAAATGGAAACAAGCAGGTTCTAAACACTTTACAATATATTCATATTGATTCATAGTTGTTGAAGAATGATTTCAGTAAGAGCAGCAATGAACTGACACTCTACATCAAACTGAACAAAAAGTAAAGTTTAATAGTTTGTTGCATATAGATTATTTGATTTTCATGGATAATAGAAAGTTTTGTAGAAAAATTATAATATGTGGTAGCTACATGAGCAACATGTCAAGCAACATAGATGAGAAGAATGCTAAATAGTCTTGTAGGTTAGCAAATCAACTAATAGATTCATTTACAAAACCACTATCTAAGGAGAATTTTGAGAGATAATCATAGCATTGTTGATTTGGAAATCAGGCTCAAGAGAGGGTGTTAGAGATAAAGCTTACTTCTAATGGAAACCCTTCATCTATAACTTGTATAGAAATATATTAATGAGAAAACTCACTGTATAAGTTTTTGCAACATAAATGTCTATCAGCTTAATGTTCTAAAAAATTCAATATGCAAATTCGTAGTGAATCGTATAAATTACCTCTAGATTTAAAACTCTCTAGAAAAAGCCATTAGAATTCTTGTAGAATATGTAGATATTTTTATATATGTATATATACAGCACCAAAAATACATAAAAATAAATATGAAACAATAGTAATATTGTGAGAGAATACAAAAGAATATATACAATTCTAACATTATGAAAGTTAGAGAGAAAAGATTAAAAATAACAACAATTACTTATTTTATTATTGTGGATGCATGTGTTTTGTCTAGAATTTTAACCTATTTTATTAGACATTTTCACATTCTAAAAAGAGCAACTTAGTGTGAACACATCAATATTTGTATTAGAAAACAGATACTCACTAATTTGATTCTTACAAACAGCTTGCCTACACGACAACAATTCAGTATATGACCTGCTTCTATAACATAATGATATGGGTATTACATACATGGAAATTCTTGACACTCAAAAGAGTGTAATTTTATTGAAAATGAGTACTCATACTATCACACGACTCTCAAAGCTCACTACAAGTCCATGGAGTCTAACCCTTCTTTCTGCTTCGACACCTTCCTAGATTCCATTACTTGAACTGCTCTCCACTCTAACTCATCTTCAGTTCCATTTACTACAAAACCCATGCAGAAAGACGCATCGAATCTCCATTCAGTCTGTTAATTTGTGAACGGGAGGAGAAGAGGCTCCGAGTGTGAGCTCAACTTCCATCTCGCCCTCACTATTCTGCAGATATAAAGCATCAGCATTAGGGTTGATCGTGTACAGATCATTACAATTCGTCTGACAGACTAAATCGTGCCGTTGTTGTGACACCAAAGATTCAAAGGAAAATTTCTCTTTCCCACAATTGTCTTGGTGCATTTTTGCTATATCAATACCCCTGCCTTGGGCTTCGCCACTTGAACTTTGAATACTTTTAAGAAGTTGAAGTTCTTTGGATTTGGGCTTTTTGCGATGATTAACAGACTTGAATTTCCCCCTGGCACTGATCTTGTGCAATTCACTGGATATGTTGGGCATCACAGTGTTCTCCTCTTTGTTTTGGTCATCACTAGTATTGGGTAAACTTGATTTGTTTGCCATATCAGCATGGTACGATCCGTCAAGAATACTGTTCACTCCTGCTTGACATAGCTCCCAATTTCCAGAGCAAAAGAGGCCCACTGCCCCGCAGATAGGATTCGACAGCCTCCCACAGGCCTCATATAGGAGAGACCTGAATAATGCTGAATAAAACATCATATAAATTAATCAATTTTTTAAATCAACGTTTCAAATCAAACTTTATGATCCATCATACAAATTTCGTATCAAACTCCAGACTTATAAAGAAAGAGAAGAGAAATAATAGATGAGGTAGCTAACTGACCAGGCCTTGAATGTTGAGGGCCATTACTAATGAGATTGATGAGGCCCGTGCGGCCGTAGAATTTGGCCAGAAAAACAGTTGCGTTTGCCTGAGATTCTTCACCCCTTATCCACTCCAAGCACGGCCTCAGGATGCACGTCTCGCTGCACCGCTTTCGCAGGACTCGGCAGCCATTGCAGCTCATCCTCATTCTTTTTCCTTTTCTCTTCTATCTGCATAATCAGAAGAAAAAACACACCATATCTGTCACTTAATTGAAGAAGAAATACACCATATTCATCACTTAGTTGGAGAAGAAAAAACCATATTCATCACTTAATTGGACAAGAAAAAGCCATATCCATCACTTAATTGGAGAAGAAAAAGACCATATTCACCACTTAATTCTCACACATAACATAGCCATCAATAGCATATCAACGGAGTCGAACCTGAAAATTGTCCAGGGACTACCTGGTTTTTTCGGGAAAATATTGCACAACGGGACGGAAAATGAAGTTTTGTGAAAACTAGAAGAAATGAGAAATATCTTTTGTCGTTTTCCTCGCACCAGAGCTTTTTAGACGTTGATTTATAGGGCAAGAAATGCATCAGGGAGAAGATTTGACGCCCCATGATGACCGTTTTAACCAGTTTTCAACTTACCTGGTTTGTTTAATTTAAAAAAATAATGAAGAGACGTCAATGGATATTAAAGGAATGGTATTTTGGGCGTCCCCAAATTCCCGGTTGACAAACTGGGGCGTATACGTCAAATCTCATAAAACCTTGTGAAAGGCGGAAGTGGAAGTGGGAAACTCTTATGAAACAATTTTATACCTTCCCCGAAACTCACGGATGTAATCTCAATTCTTAAGCTCGAGTTAAGAGACAAACAAACCGCAAAAGTGTCTTATCAAAAAACATCAAGAGAAAAATGCGGCCAATAAATTATGAACTATTCGAGTATGTCTGGAAAGATAATTAGAAAAGCAAACTCGCGCTAAACAGATAAGACTGTAATTTTACAAGCCAAAAAAAATTACTTTCACAGCCTACAATTTTCCAACCGTCTGTCTACCAGTACCACAAACACAAAGGAGCTCTTCATGTCCAGAGGAAGATTCTTAAGGTACAAGTCCGTTCATGGCTGTCCAGGTCCCTTCATCCATGTTCCAAAACATCTCTGTTTTGTTGTGTTATAATGCTTTCTTTGCAATGGCTTAATGTAGTATATATAAACTCTAGGCATTTTTTTGGTAAGAACTTTGTTTGAAACTGTAGTAATTTTTGGGATTAGTAAATAAAATTAAAATAGAACTTTAATGATTATGTTTAAGAATTATTAGCATCTAAATCCATCTGGGTGATTAAATGTTTTCATATGTTATCTTAATAGAGTTTAGGAGTTCTCTTAATGTATGTTTTTTCATTTACGCTACATTTCACATAAAGTTGTCAATGTGTCAAGGTATAAATTTATCATTATTCAATAGAAATAAGGATTAATCTCAAGATCAAGAACGCTTATATACATTTCTTGCATAAACTTTAGTTTCTATACATCTAATTACCAACAACAACTCTAATTTTAAAAAACAAAAACTGTTAAGAGGAGTGTTTGGTCCTAGAACCAATTTTCAATCTTCTTGACATAGTATGCCTTACAATAACCTATATAAATACTCTTAATCAATCATTACAAATGATTCTTGGAAGAGATGTTAACAAATCAATTTATAACATGAAAGAAAACCCATAGACTAATGGTACATCTTCTCACCCTAGACCATAAAAAACAATAGTTGATTAGTCATTGTTAATGTAGATATTAATCTACAATATTACAATCTTAATTATAGTAGAAGCATAATTGAATCTTGGTTGATTTTTTATTTGTAATTTGCTAAAATAAAAGAATTCAAATTCACCCTAATATATATGGATCTAAGAATTTTTAAATAAAGCATAAGTCAACTAATTTTTTTAGTTATATCACTTCAATAAAACTCTCATATTGATAAACTAGTCGTTTGTTGATATTGTGTTATTAACAAATGGCTACTATGTTCCATGTTACATTCCTTAATGAGTAGTTCTTCTTAATATTGTTTGCATAATTATTTTTTCTTAATGGGGAATCTTATCATTAATCAATAATATTAGGTACTACTCTAAAGGTTAAACTTGATTTTATGCTAGTTTGATGCTCAATTTAAGTTAGTATTCAACCCTAACTATTAGTAAAGAAATTTAACGCACCTCTTTAGCTCATACCATAGAAAGTGATTAAGCTTTCTCCAACAACAAAGACTTACTTAATTTTTATACATCTCTTGCAAAAGCCAAATAAATTTTCTACTCTTCTTCATCACAAATGAATGCCTTTGGTACATAAGATAATATAAATTTTTCCTTCACTACAATAATATATGAGGAACTTGTAATAAAAATTGAAGCAAATACCCTTTGTAATATATTCTAAATAATGTCAAGATACTATACTTAAAATTTAATAAATATATATCCAAAACTTGTTGTTAAGTTCTTATATATCTACAAACAAGTGCAATATCCTTTGGATTCCAATTTGGTATATGGTTAGTTACAATTTTTAGTATATTTTTTGAAGACTTTGTTGATAGAAAGACATCAAAGTCCACACTTGGTAACTATCAAGCAATAACTTGTTATTAATCATCTTCTAAGTACCATAATACAATGTCAAAATTAGATTAGAAAAACATAACCTACCATGCATACTTCCATGTTTGACACATTATATTTGGCAACTACATTTAAAACTAAGACTGAATGGTTTTAATCGTTGGGGACATATAGTGGAAACTACTCAAATCACTCAAATTTATATATTTCAAACAAAAAAATAAACTAGAAAAATAAATAAGAAATATAAAAAGTATTTATAATCCATGCATCCATAATGCTAATAAAATAAATACAATGAATTCATTCCATAATAGATTCTAAAATAAAATTAAAAGGTAAATACACATTACTCAATATGATTGATTATATTAATTCATAAAAAAATATATTGTGTAACCATACATAGTGCCAAAGTATCTCAACACATATATACATTAATTGACATGTTGTGAATATTAGAACATGAAGACATAACTTAGAATCATGATCTCACTTCACCAATATTAAGTTGTTGGATCAAATTTCTCAAATAATATCTTAGTTTAAAACATTTATATATATAGACATGTGGTAGGCTCACCTATTGGATGCATGGTCCATTAATTTCCCTAGGAAGGGATATGCCCTCTATAGAGAATATGCATGTTTCCCTTACAATATTAACCATACACCATATAAACTATGTGTTGATTAGGTACAACATGGAGGTAGATCACACATGAGACAATTAATAAAATGGTGCCACTATGTATAAAATAGTTAAATTACATATGTCAACATTCTTCCAACAAAATTATTTGTTCCTTCAAGATTGTAGTACAAATAAAAATATGGTTGTGATTTGTGATGCATTTTGTAAAATCTAGGTCTACAAAATGTTGGATTACATGTGGAAGATGGCTATTTAAAACACCAGATTGTTCAAAAGTCAAAGTTTATTTTCTATATTTAGTAAAATAGGCTCCAAATATGCACTCACTACATGCTAAATTATTTCATCAAAATTTGTTCAAGATTCTCATCTTGAAGGCTAGCATGTCTCTCATGAAATAACTCATAATATACCTTACACCATGTGTATAATATTATTGAGAGTAATTTCCCAGAGCATCCCTTCAATGTGACTCTAATTTAGAATTCAGGAGGCTACCTCTAGTTCCATGCAATCTCATCCTCAACATACAATCTTTCTGACCACCTATTATATTAATGGTATGCATAGGCCTAATGAAGGGATAGTAGTATGGTTTATCTGTTCAATGTCTATTTTAGTCATGAGTAATACACCTCTACTAAGGCATCTTAAGGATCAATAAATTGTTATAAGGGTTGCACATTGACCCCACTAAGTGTTAGTTCTCTAGTGGAAAATTCCAAGGTATTTTCTATACACAAACAACCTCAACAATCTCTTTCATTAATAAAAGTACCAACTAGTTAGGCTTTCATTGCTCCATTTTTTTTGGATTATCCATGTTAGAGGCTTGCTCTTACTTTGCATTAGGTACAATAAATTCTTGTTGGCTTAGTACTATAGAAAAATCCATTGAATCCTTTAATTGACATCACTTTTAGATATTCTATCTAAGGCATATTTTATTAGAAATTTTTTGACTAAAATTCTAACTTTTTCAAATAAATGTCAATACAAAATATAGTAGTTCTTAACATTTTTTTTATGAATGTCATTTTTTATAGGATTTCAATGTAGAAATTTAGTCCTATGTCACTAATACTCCACTTTCCAATATTGAGAATGTCGATTTAGGGTCTTTACAAACATTATGATAAACCTCTAATGCTAGTTTTTTTACTTTAGACTATACATGATTAATAAGTTTAACTTTAATTTTTTAACAGTAACATTTATTATTCTAATATGTAGGTTTCAATCTCTAATTATATACATGAGCATGTGGAGGATAGCCTACCACATGTTGAGGGGACCCACTAGATAAATGTCATAAGTAGGTTTTCCTTTCAATGTCTATTATTTTTATAGGTGAATGATATACCTTAACTTATAATTTCATTCAAATAAATATCCATGCAAAATTTAGTAGTTCTTAATATTTTATATTAATGTCATTTTGTAAGATGTCGATGCATCAGTTCACTCCTTTGATGTTGATAATCTACTTTCCATTGTTCAAACTATTGATTTATGGTCTTTACAAAAATTATGTGACTCCTACACCACTAATGTATTTATTTTATATATTATACATGATGAATATGTTTAAAAAATTAGTTTTTATTATTAAACATTCATTATTATAATATGCAAATTGGACTAGACTAGTTTTGTATTAATAAGGGTGTAGAGAAGAGCCTACTATAGTGAGGGTCCCACAAGGTGAATGACATAAGTAGGCTTTCCTTTTAATTTCCACTAACTTCATAATTATTTCTTTTGAAATTGATAGAAATAATATTAATTTAAAATTTAAATATAGTTTTCTATTGAATATAGGATTACCATCATTCATGTAGATAAGAACCCACTACACTACTATTTTATCAATCCTTGTTTGACTTCTCTTGGAAGAGAGCACTTGACCATTTTGAGATTTGGATAGATCAAATGACTAAAAATGGCATGCCTCTCATCCCAAAGAGAAATTTTAGCCCACCTACATCTAGTGAATCCAAGAAAAAATTATGACACCCATAAATAGAGGGGGGCTATGATGGCTTACATAGTGTTTATTTAAGAACCCAAGCATGGTTTGAAGCCCTTGCCTCTAGAAAACATATATAGAAAAGGTAGGATTAGTTTAGTTTCTAACTTAAGTGGGAAAGCTCTCTATGCTATTTATATCTCCTTGTTTACTTATAGTAGTAGGAAGCCCATGGAGAAGCGAAAAAAAGCCACTAATAAGAGGAAGGAGTCACATTTTTAATGTGTAAATGGTGGTAGGGTAAGCTATTTTTTTATTAATGTTGGGTGAGTGCACTAATTTGAGTGGGAAAAAGTGACTAAAATTATTTAGGAGGAAAATTAAATAAAATGTGCTTGAATTTTTAATATAGCAAAAATGTATTATAGTACGCTTATGTTATTTCTTGAGTTTATCCAATCCATAATGTGAGCAAGCTATAATGATCTCACTTTATGTGCACATGTGATATTGGAAAAAGGGAACTAGTTTCCACAATCCACATTGTTGTTCAGTTTGTGTTTTTGGTTTTGATTGTGTTGAATCTTTTTTTATCAATCTTTCAGATTACACTCCATGATCCATCATCGGTATGGAAGAGAGCAAAAGAATAAAAATGGTTAATTTCAGATTTAGACCAACTAAAAAGATAGAAGAGAGAGAATGGAAAGTTACACATGCATTAAGGTTCAAGGTCAAAATGAAGGAAAAGATTAACCATAATAATAGACAAGAAAAATAACAAATTAATGCTAAAAAATGCACAAAATAAATAACAAAAAACAACCTAAAAAGCTATACAATAAGAAAATAAAAAATGAAAACTATAGACAACAATATCCCCACTTATAAAGATACCACATAAAGATAAAATAGGAAAATACAAAGAAAAAAATAAAGATGCTATATAGATATATCTATGTGTATAAATATAATTTTAAAACATATTTAAAAAAGAAAAATAATGAAAAAATATAGTCTTTATCTAAATGCTAATTTAACAATCTGGGGGTAATAATATATCAATAAGAGTTGTAGATATAACTTTTAAAAAATGTTAACTCTAATATCTAAATAATCTTGGAGCATGGAGTTTTTAGAATGCCTAGATTTAAAAATAAGAATTGATATAGAGCTTTAAGATATATTAGGCTAGGTATATTAGGAATAATATGCTATTACTATTATTTCAATAAAGACATAACATGTTAATAACAAGATTTATATTTTGGGAAAAATAATTAATACTCACTAATATGAATATATTTAATATATATAAAAACATAAAAGGAAATAAGTAATATTATCATATATATTTACCATTCAAGATCAAGAAAAACAAAAATATACAAATGTGAGGTGAAATATAGAAAAAGGTGATTCTAGGACCTTAATGTAAAGAACCTAGGATTCAATGGTGCCTTTTCCTAACATTCATTGAGATGTAGATCACAAGGTGAAATAATTGACTTGTTGCCCTAAAGGTGAGCCAATCAAACCTAGATCTACATCTATTAGGGGATTGGAATTGATTAAAAATATTTTGGAATGTTTAAACTATTGATCCTATATGCTCTAATACTAAAAATGCAAGATCCCAAAAACTAACAGATAGAAACAACAGTTTACCAATGGATTTGGGAAGTGAAAAAGACAACAAACATGCTTAGAAAAATTAGTTTTGAGGTGCCTACAAGGAATCATTTACCCATAGGTGAGTGGGTCTTTGTATAGGGGTTTTGACCAACTTCTAGGGTCCTCTGGTACAAGATCTAATCTTCCATTTGAAATAGGTCCCACTATTGGAATGTCAGAAATAAATTCCGCAACTTAGTTTTTGTGACTTGACAAAAATGATGACAACTTTTGCAACAATACAAATTTTCTCCTTCAAGATCTCTTCAATCCTTCTTCAACCTGTAACCTACACTTACACAAAGAGGGGAAAATTATTTTGTTTTTTTGTATGGGGGTTTTCCTTGGTCAACCCCAAGTTTCATAACTAAACCTTGATAGAAAGATAATGAAAAAGGAGAAGGAAATGATGAATGAACACTTTCTTGTTAGTCATGAAGACACAACTTAGAATCATGATCTCACTTCACCAACATTAAGTTAGATCAAATTTCTCAAATAATATCTTAGTTTACAACATTTATATATATAGACATGTGGTAGGCTCACCTATTGGATGCATGGTCCATTAATTTCCCTAGGAAGGCATATGCCCTCTACAAAGAATGTGCATGTCTTCCTTACAATATTAACCATACACCATATAAATTATGTGTTGATTGGGTGCAACATGGAGGTAGATCACACATGACACAATTAATAAAATGGTTCCAATGTGTATAAAATAGTAAAATTACATATGCCAACATTCTTCCAAAAAAATTC